>CAUJNA010000190.1:0-127500 GCA_963377175.1 Effrenium voratum | reverse complement strand
CCTGCTCACGCAGATCATCCTCCTTCGATTTGGGTTCAAACCAAGTGGCAGCAACCGAACAAAAACCCGGGAATCGCTGCTGACAAACCCTTCGTTGACACTCTCCAAGGAAGTGCCTCCAAACAAAGCCTCTGGTAAGCAAGAGGAGGATTCCCTCAGCCACATGCCAAGAAAGTCTATGCCATCACCACGACTCCAAGAAGGGTTGAGCTAGAGGGCTTCACTACTTGGGTGGTCGTTGCCAAGTTAGCAAGTTGTTGCTAACCTGTGCTATAACCGACTTATACGCCCCCTAAGTGGGACTGACCCTGCTATTAGTGGATCAAACCCAGGAACCATTTCCTACTTGGCCGCACATCCAAGTGGTACTGTAACGATGGCATCCTCTATTCACCGCGCGGGTTTTATCCGCAGTTATGTCCAAGACTTGTCAGTTTTGACTCAAAGCTGCGCCGACCAATGCCTTTTTCAAATGCACGTACGCAGCCTTCCCCCCTTCAGCCAGTCGGCATACTTTCAAGCCAATTCCTTAGCTAGGTCTGTAAGTTATTGAGGGTACCCTGTTTGTTTGTGGCTTCTAAGAAAACCAAAGAGCCATTTTGGGGGGTCCAACCTTAAAAAAGACAGACCCAACCTTTCGCGCTTCGTCCACCAAAATCTTCCGAACTTCCCAAAAGCTCTGCCTTCCCCCCACCTTGCTCAGGTTTCGTGAAGAACGGACACCCAATTTGCCAAATGGCACAAGTATTCGCATGGTTGGTTGGTTTGTGTTTGTGGTTATTAGATTTCGAAGGAACGAAAAAGGAACAAAACGCCTCTAGGCAAATACAGTTCGACCCACTACTGCATTGACATCCCCGCAGATCTGAGATGTTCCAGCAATGCAAACCAACACGTTTGGCTCTTTGAAGCGAAATGCAACTTTGGGCATCAACAAAGGCTCGTCTCAAGAACATGGATGCTGCACCTCACGTTTGGGAGCCTTGCAAAGTCTTGCGCGACGCAGCGTGTGCGGAGTCAACACGCTAGCATTTGGGCCTGTGCGTGTCCCTGAACGCAGGTTCGTCAACATCAAAATTGGGCCTGTGCGGGCTCTCTTAGTTCCTTGGAACACTAGCATGTCAACAAGAAGCCTCCCTGGCGGATGCGCATGTTCGGACATGTTGGTGGCTGTGGGCGGTTCCACTTGGCACCAACTGGCCAGAGATACAGCTTAAAGAGTCACAGGGCCATCCAAAGGACTCCACTCCCGGCCGGTGTTGTTCACCTGGTGCAAGGAGCTCATGTCCTTTCCGCTTGCCGGCCAATTGGTCCCACCTTGGGCGTGATGGTGCTCAGCAGGGAGTTCAGCTGCATTGGCCTCAGTGGCTCACGGCTCGCAGGCACAGAGTGGGTGGGAAGGTTGCCAGCAACTTTGGACTTCTCTCAGGTTTGATGCTGGCGGATTCGGCACATCCGCGAAAACTCAACCTCGGATTCATCAGGGGGTATCCTTTTAATTATAAGGAAACAATCTTTGTTAGGGGAGTCCTGTGACCAGTAGGGTCCTCCGGATTCACCCAGAGATAACATCAAAGCTGTTGGGACTTGATGGTCATGGAGTAACAGTCTGGCTCGAAAGACCAAACTCTGGACTCCTCTACGTGTCAACCCATGGCGCACTTGTCTCAAAGGCGTACAGTTGCGACACAACTGCATGGTGGAAACAAATGAGTGCAACAGCTCGGCTTCTGACATTCAGCTTGGGTCCAAGTCAGAGTTGAGGTTGTCTCCCTTTGCCCTACTTGGTGACCAAATGGCATTAAGGTTCTTTTGGGCTTCTTCAGATTTCGGAGAAGCGCCCGTTTTGTACGGAGCCCCTGGCTGCTCATCCAGGTAGAACTGGACCGCACGATAGTAGAGCTCCATGTTGGAGACCTGGCGGCGGTTGGTTCCCGGCTTCGGTTTTAAAGGGGTCCGCATTTTGGGTGTGAGTTTTATTAGGGGACCCTGTGGTGGACACCATTTAGGCGGGGATTTGTGTCCACCAACCACTTTGGAGGTGATTCCTCGTTCAATTGTATGGCATGTCGGACACACGCACAACTATATTCATGGTTGGAAAACCCTCCGAAATGGGAGGGCCATGTTGCCCCAAACCAGGGCCCACCAGGTACCTACGGTGCCCAAGAACCTCTGGAACAATTCGAAGGCAACGAATTGAAGCAACCTTTGGTGAGCTCAAGGTCTGGCCGGGCAACGCAAAAGGCTGAACAAGGTTTCTTGTATGAGTCGCTTGAACCCCCTGGTATGTTGGTTCCAGGTCATGGTTCAAATGACCCATTTGTGTGCCAGGTTTGCTTCCCGTATGGATAACTTGCCAAAAGCCCGAGGCCAGCTGACGCCCCCAGGAGCCCGACTCAGTTTCCGCCCTTCCCGGAAAGCATTTCCCACGGCGGCACCTTCTGCATGATCATCAGGAACCTCAGGCGAAAGAGCCAGAGTCTCTGCCAAGAAAGGACGAACCCCTCCAAATGGGCATGTGTCAAAATAGGGAGACCCCCAGCAAACTGTAAATTTCCAGTGGCGTCTCTTCAATTCAACCTGAAAAGAGTACCCTCAAAAAACACACACACACACTCACACAATCAAATGGTGCCAGGTTTGGTTGTCTTCCAGAACCGTCCAAAATGGCCCCGCTTCTTTGGCGTGCGTAGGTGAAAATGGAACCACGTTGCTCCCCACTAAAAACAGGCCGTTTAGGGAAACTCCAGGGGACAAGAACTGCTTGCTGCTGGAAACCGCGTGAAACCACGACGAGAAACGCCATGCGACCCGGGAATGCGCATCTAAGCCCACAGAAGGTCAGCCGAGGCTAGGAGTTGAGACGTCCGAAAGTGAAGGGCTGAAAGACTGCGGGCCCTTTGACACACCGATGGGTATCCTTTGAAAACAGAGGGAGCCTGGCAGTCTACACCTTTGGACCGTCTCCACACTTCAAAAGAGGGCCCCTGCGTCTGAAAGTGTGCAAAGACAAAAAGCAACTGGTGCAAGGCAAAGCGATCGTCTGGATCCTCTCTGGACTTTCCTTCACACCAAGAGGGGCTCACTGAAGCGAGCCCGTTGACCTTTGGCTCCAAGACGCTGATCAAGCTGACGTGTATATACGTGTATGCATAGCAAGCAAGCAAGCAAGCAAGCAAGCAAGCAAGCAAGCAAGCAAGCAAGCAAGCAAGCAAGCAAGCAAGCAAGCAAGCAAGCAAGCAAGCAAGCAAGCAAGCAAGCAAGCCAGCGAGCGAGCGAGCGAGCGAGCGAGCGAGCAAGGGAGGGAGGGAGGGAGGGAGGGAGGGAGAGAGGGAGAGAGAGAGAGAGAGAGAGAGAGTCGTGCTGCTGATACTTTCAGCATGTTATAGGGCGAAACGTATGCATATTGGCGTGTCCCTGGTCGGGAAGAAGGGAACCCGTTTGTAAAGGTGCCGTACTTCTGGGCAGAGAGGACCCCTCACACCGACGAATGCATCATGGACTGGGAGGGGGTACTTGGATGTTCGGCCAAGTTAGCAAGTGGTAGAAGACCTACGACTGACAGGGTCAACTCCACTGATCGGGGGACCTACATAAGTGGGTTATATATACATATATATATATATTTATAACCCAGGTTATTAGCAACTTACTAAGTTAGCCGAACGCCCAAGTAGGTGTGTCGTTTTTGAGGCTACTCTATTTGTTGTGGTTCGTAAAGAGAAACCAAAAGGAAAACCACAAGTAGTTTCTTGCAGGGTTCCCGAATACAAAGACACGACCACCGGGGGGGTCAATACCTGGAACCCGAGAAGCCCCAAAATGAACAAAAAGGCCTGGCACCACCCCTCCATATCAATATCAAGTCCCTTTTCGCATGCATAGGACTCCTTTTGGGAAAAGGTGCGGTGTTTTCTTGGAACAAACCTAGCAGGAGAAGAAGACACAAAGAGAACTCACAAAACCTGGCCGAAGATTTAAACTGTTTTGCTCGCAAAACTGCAAACCCAGGTGCTGTTTGTTGTTTTTTGCGGGTGGCCGGGTGTTTTCGTCACTGCCCTCCCGCGGTCCCCGGTCCTTTTTCCCAGGGCCCTGGCTGGTCATGCGCGAAGGCCACCGGGCTGTGAGCCTCGGCGCATCGAGCTCTGACCTCCCCACCAACAGTTCCTTTGATGGACACTTGGCGTCTACTTTGCAACCTCCTTCTTTTAGGCATAATAGAGTCTAAGTGTCTATGGCACACACACACACACACGCACACACACACGCCGAACCAGCAGCTGGAGGAATCCGCTAGCCAAGTGGAGTTCTTTTGTGGACTACTTTCCATTCGGAGGACACTCCTGGGTTCAAGCTCTGTGTTCATTCTCAGAAAGAAGCTATCTTGCGTCTGAGGCCCAACACGACGGTATCCCCCCATCCACGACATGTGGCCGTGTCACGCGCTCGCTTCAGCATGGAGCTGTGAATGTGAATGTGGCGAGAAGCCACAGCGAGAGAACCAACAAGAAAGCAAGGAAACTATCCCAAAGAGACAAGAGCTGTTGGACGGTTGCGTTGTTTCAATGTTACAGGGCTCCCTAGATTTCCTCCTTACACATCACCCCACTCAAACGAGACTCGCATTAAATTGGCCCAAATGGTGATGTTCGTTTGATGGAAGCAACAGTCAATTTCAGCAGGTGCCTGCATTGGATGCCCAATTGTCTAACGGTATATAATTTGGCAAGTGTGTCCCAAATATGTGCATTCTACTAGAGTTCATGGTTGGGGCACGTCCCCAAGCTTCCGTGGTTAGTTCGCTGGACAGACGGTGGTCAAGAGTGACAGTTGCCCATATGAGCCATGGTACATTATCCTCATGCGAGCAACGGGCATGCTTCCCCCACAAGAAATCCTTGCCGTGGTTGTCTCAATTGAAGGTCCACGACCGTCCACATCAGCCTAAGCAGGTCTCTCATGATAGCGTCATCCAGCAGCAATGATAGCAGCTTGGTGCTACTGGTGTTCGGCTGGTCAGCCTAGATGAGGTATGTGTCAAAACACGGGAACCCAACAAATGGTGGTTTTCCTTTTGGCTTCCCCGCATACCCGAAAACAGAAGCCAACCCATATAGCTGACTGGCTTAAGTCATGTTCTGTCGCTTCTCTTGCCTCTCAGCCCAGCTTCCGATTGCAATTGAAGCCACCAGCTGGTGCAAGGTTCGCATCGCGGTGAACTCAAGAGTTGCCAAGTGGAGAAAAAGTGTTTTGCTGTGCAGTCGTGTGCGTGTGTATGCATGTGCGGTTCTGCTTGCAAAGGCTTCATACCAATTGTTCACATCGGTGTTTGAGGTCTCTATCCTGAGTACAAAGACAACTGAGCTCAGCGCCATCATCGTGTTGGCCGCCTGGTCGTACTCATCATAGTGCGTGTACAGGAACACGGCATGCTCCCAGTGGTAGTGCCTTCGGCAAAGAAGCCCTTCTCACGGAAGCCTTACGAGTCTGGCTCCTGGTCCCTTAAGGCCGGCTGTTGGCCTCCCAGAGACTCAGACAAGGCAACCAAGCATCACTCCCTCAAAGAGGCAGAAACTCTCAATCCCTTGGTGCATGTTAAAGGAAAATGGTCACCCCTCAGTCCGCCCTTACTTGCATTTCAAAAACAGAAAGCAAGCTCGGAGCTGGCCTCTCGCACGCATTGATGAGCTTGGGGATGTTCAACTTCGCCACGTTCATCTTGATGAAGTCCATCAGCATCTTTGGCTTGTACCTCGCAGATTGTCCGCCTGTTGCTAGTTGGCGGTTTACTTTTTGTCCCAGACCGAAAAACCCAGAATAGCAAACCACTAATCCAAACCACATAACCCGAACCTGTTTCATCTCCCCCAAAGTCGAAAAATTATCCATGACCAAAGAGTGATTTCGGCCCAAGAGCAATCAAGGGATCGGCGTGCTTGCGCATCGGACATCTCAGGTGGAAGGCGAAAATAGCAGAACGGGTCAGGCAAAGCTTCCGAGCTGACGTCAGCACAACACCAAGCCTGGCGGCATAGCAACACAAAGCCTGACGTCAGTACAACACAAAGCCACCAAACCCAATGCCATTCTGATGCACGCTGTCCACATTGACTCGAGAACGTGTTTTTACCCTTTTGTGCGTCTTTTTGGAGGGATCTGCTGAATCCACTTTTCGTGGAAGCCCTCTTGATGTTTTAAAGGGAAACCCCTTGGACAACTCCCCGTGGTTTCCTCCCTAAGCAAGGTGCCCCCTGTTGAGAGAACCCGGCCGGCGACGCGCACTTCGCATACATCGTGGCCAGCTCTGTGTACATGCCCACATGAGCACCTGGTGCACATGCGGGTTCTTTAAATGGCACACCTTGCCTGAGATGTTTGTTTAAGAAAAAGAAGTGCATTTCTCTTTGGGGACCCTTTAGCGGCCCTGGAAAGTGAACGCTCTTCTTGAACAACCCTCACATGCCACCCAAGAAAACTCTCAAATGCCGATCAAAAGGAAAGGGAACCTGGGTTCGATAGAGCTGCCAGCTTCGTGCAGGCTGACCATAGCAAGAGCTAGATTCAAGTCACGCCGTTTTTCTCTTCCTGGTGAATCATCTTGCAGCACATGTCTTATCCCAACTTCCCCCCGGCATCTCCGGCGCGGTTCAAATCCCTCCGCGGCACGCTCGTTGCTGAGCCCGGTTTCCAGCAGCTGCATCAGCGCCTCGGATGTCGGAAACGAAACAACCGGGGCTTCAGGAAACCAACGCGTCCCGCCCAGGAAGGTTCTGATCAACCCTCCTTGGGGCTCTGACCGAACCCTTCCTTGCAGGGGATCCTAATGTCTGAAACTACGCCCTTTTAGACCTTAGTTTCGTCTAGTCTTCCCCCGCAAACAGAAAAATTGCAAGACTTTTCCTGGATCACTTCCAGGCATGCCATCAATTCTCAGGCCATCTTTGGGCAGGTACACGTCAAGGTGACCAATGGTCACGACCAAATCTGCGTGTTTCCCAAATGGGAATGGGCTACCCTACAAATATGGGGGGGGTCCATGCCACAGCTATCCCTGGGGTGCCCGGCATCGAAGCAGCCCTGCCTGAGTGTGGGACCCACGTGTCGAGGACCCCAAATCGGACCGAGCGGACCCGAACGGGGGGTTTGAACGATGTGGAAAAGCTGTGCCCGTCTGAGGGAGTTCTATATGGTGTGTCTTTTTAGGGGACACTTCGCCTCACTGAAAGCATTCCTTCTACAAAATCACTTTGGAACTGACAAATGTGTTTGTCTCATGGGGGCAAGCCCGGACGCCCTGAAACTCGTGAATCAAGATGGGCTTATTTTATGGACTGCCTTGGCGACGCGAGCCTCCTCCGGAATAAGAAGAGACATTAGGGTGTGTCCCCTCTCCAGAAAAGTTCGCAGAACCTGTCCTCTTCCCTCGCAGAGGAGCAGCGCTCGGCTTGCTTGCACGTCTGAACAGGACCCAGCGGACATGCTGGACCCAACTCTTTAGACGCGGAGAAATAAAAACCAGGTACAGGTGTCTACCCAAAATGCGTATCAGAAGGGCGGATATCCGCACCTATTTATGGGACTGCCGAGCCTTCTACCCGGGTTTGGATTATGGCTCCGTTGCTTGTGCCTGGAGTACGCTTCAATCGAAGCACATCAACCGAGCAGCGCTAAAGAGCCGCCGTTGCCTCGAACTGGTGACTGAAACTCTCCTTTCAAAACCAAACTGCTTGAAACCGTTGTTCAACCTGCCAAATTCCTAAATCCCGGCAAGCCCAACCAAACCTTACTGAAAGCCACTGAGCCCCCCGGAACTCCTACGCCCAAAGCCCCCGGCTTCTCGTACTGGGAAATCACCTCCTCCAAATGGTCCGGGTGAACCTTAGCCGGCGAGCCTCATGATCTGTGTCACTCGTGACTCGTGTTCCAATAAGAAACATCATGGTTGTCTACTATGCATTGTTTGTGTATGATGCCAAGTGTAGGTGCGTGTATGTATAATACATATATATGTGTGTGTATGTATATATATATATATATATTTATTTATTTATTTATTTATTTATTTATGAACTTATGTCTGCGTGTACCCAAAGAGATTCAGAATCCTGATTCAAGATGGTTGTGTCATTGTGACAATGTATTATCGTTGTTTGGTTGGTTCCCACTTGCCATTCCCATGAGCAAAGACACAATTATAGTACGATCTCGCTGTCGAGGGTCCAAATGGACAAATGTGTCTGTTCCCCATTTTTGGAGAGCTCTTCTGAGCAGAGATCCTGGAGATTGCAGCCGTTGGAAACCCTAATTCACAACCACTGGATCACTTTTGGGGGAGACCACAAACACCCCCACCCACGAACACCCACGCAAGCAACAAACCAACGAACTCCAAACCAGCCAAGCAATCCAAGCAACAAGCCAAGTGCAACAAGCCGTGTCTCTGCACTGGGTGTGCGGCAATAATGTGCTGGCCTGCAATCTCTGCACCTCGGTGGCTTCCTCCAAATTGAAAGGTTGAATCTTGTTGGGCCACGCACCTTCAAAGTGGTCCCAATCGAAAAGTTCGAAAGTTGCTTCTAGGTGGCCTTGGGAACTGCGCCTTTCCGGCACCCAATGCTGAATAAAAAATGGGTGCTTTTGGGCTTGTTTTGTTTGCAGGGGAGTCCACAAAAGGAGAACGGAAAACGGAAAGCCAATTTGGAGGTCTGAGTACCCGGCTGGCAAAGTCGAGTGGGCTCCCTAGATTTTACCCGGACATTCCCCGACTCAAAAACACAAACAAACCTCACTTGCCCGAAAGGACGCAGAAGCAAGAAGTTCATCTCTTGGGGCCATGACAAAAAATGGGCCAAGACTAAGGGAAACGAGGTCCGATCGGGTCGATTCGCTTTGGTTGCAAGTGAGATGAACTTTAAACTTGCCCAAAGTGCAAGCCGAAAGGCACCAACATGGTGGTGGGAAATACATTGCTGTGAGAACAAGTGGGCCAGCCACCCCCAACCCACCCGACAGGTTTGGAGCTTTGGAAAACCTCAACCCTGGGCTTCGGGCAGCGGAACTGCTCCGCCTTGACACAGGCCAGGTTCACCTGCCGTCGGACTCGGTGACTGGTTCGCCTGACCCGGCCCTGGTTTGGCTGACATGGGGCAACTGTCCAACCGGCTGACTTGCGGATGTAAGCGGCGAAGGTAGAACCCGACTGGAGCTCGGACCTTCCTCGGGGGACCGTCCCGTTTTGGTAGGGTTCGGGGGGATCCACACGGCTCCCAAGCTCAAACATCTAACCGCCCAACCCTGGCTAACAACCATTTTCTTTGGTAGCTCCTTAGTTTGCCTTGAAAGACCCCCCCCCTCCCCAAAAATAACACAAAAATGTAAGCTCCCCACCCCCCCACCCAACCCCAACCCCAACCCCCCGCCCCAAATCCACGCCTCCTGCCAAGTCTTGGGGTTGTTGGCCTTCTTCGCCGCCTCCACTGCCTGCAGTTTCGAACTTTTCGAGCACATCGCTTCGGCTCCCTATGGCTTCCCCTCCCCCTGTTCTTGCTTAAAAAGACCTGCCTAAAAAAATATTCTGCCTTGGTTTTGTCCGGCTGGTCTCCCTTGAAAACCAAACAAAAACAAGTTTCATGACTGGCTGATTGGGAGCCTTCATGCTCGTTTGTGATTGATCCGTTGGTAGGCGGTCCCTTAAACCAAGATAAGAGTGTGTCAAAATAGTGGTAAAATAGTGGTACCCCCCAAAAGAATAATTTGAGAAACATGTTTCAGGACCCTTCAGGTGGCTTGTTTCCTCGCTCGTTCTTCCTGAAACCATCCAAAAAGGGACCACTATTTTCGTCATAAAAGGAATCTCCCTGTTTGGGGGGCCAATCTGAGAAACTCACAAGGGATGTCTGTGTGCTGGGTACCTGTTTCCATGTCACATCCCTGTACAAGACAAGAAGAAAGAAACAAAAACCTTTGAGGGGAGACTGTGGCGGCCACGTTCCAGCTCACCCCGGAGCACCACAAGATGCGTCTCTCCATCTCGCAACACCGGGCCTGAGTGTACTCTCCGAGTTGCACATGGCCTCGGATGACCGTGCGGACTGGGGGGTCGCTGGCGTATCGGATGCCCTCTATACATGCTGCCCTTTCCCTAATGGTCGCATCACCCTTATTCAATGATGGGTAGCAGATGGTCAAGGGATTTTTGGCAAGCTTGTGACCAACCTGTGCCCCAGTGCTGCTCAGAGCAAAGATTGCGACAAGGGAGCAGGAGGGAGGTCTTCCTGTCTACTGGGTCAATCGAAAACTTAATGTTGGTGTGTCTTCTTTGAGGGTACCCATTTGTTTGTGGCTTGGAAGGGAAGCCAAAAGGAAAACCCACCATTTTGCGGGGTCCAATAAACAAAGATTAGCCACCCATATGTTTTGGCGCAAAGGCCTTGTCCCTTCATTTTTCTGCTCATGGCTGTCAACCAGGTTACTCTGAAACCAAGGATTTTGGCAGATCGACCGCAGCGAAATGGAAGGGGGTGCAACCTGACCCTCTGGCAATTTCTTGCACCTTCCCTCCAATCAACTGCGGAGTGAGGATTTTCAAAGATGGGGGCCCGTGGCTTTATAGCTCATCCTAGCTTCATCCTTGAACAAACCAGTTCAGTCGAGACCCGCCACTCCAACTTAAGGTTTGCCATATCCTGCGCAGGCTCGAACCAGCTGGAATAGACACAATGGTTCAACATTCCTAAAATGCGTCCTTGAAGGAACCCCTGCCACAAGATCAGGGACAAATGAACAGAGTGAACAAGACCTGAGCTCGACATGGGCCTCTCTCGGCAAAAGGACCCCTGACATGCCTGGTGTCCCCTTCACAACCAACCAACAAACAAACAAACAAATAGACAGACAGAAAGACATGACAAACAAGCAAGCAAGCAAGCAAGCAAGCAAGCAAGCAAGCAAAGAAGCAAAGCAAGCAAGCAAGCAAGCAAGCAAGCAAGCAAGCAAGCAAGCAAGCAAAGCAAGCAAAGCAAGCAAAGCAAGCAAAGCAAGCAAAGCAAGCAAAGCAAGCAAAGCAAGCCAAGCAAGCAAGCAAGCAAGCAAGCAAGCAAGCAAGCAAGCAAGCAAGCAAGCAAGCAAGCAAGCAAGCAAGCAAGCAAGCAAGCAAGCAAAGCAAGCAAGCAAGCAAGCAAGCAAGCCAAGCAAGCAAGCAAGCAAGCAAGCAAGCCAGCCAGCCAGCCAGCCAGCCAGCCAGCAAGCCAGCAAGCCAGCAAGCCAGCAAGCCAGCAAGCCAGCAAGCCAGCAAGCCAGCAAGCCAGCAAGCCAGCAAGCCAGCAAGCCAGCAAGCCAGCAAGCCAGCAAGCCAGCAAGCCAGCAAGTCAGCAAGCCCGCAAGCCGGCAAGCCGGCAAGCCAGCGAGCCAGCGAGCCAGCGAGCCAGCGAGCCAGCGAGCCAGCGAGCCAGCGAGCCAGCGAGCCAGCAAGCCAGCGAGCCAGCGAGCCAGCGAGCCAGCCGAGCCAGCCGAGCCAGCCGAGCCAGCGAGCCAGCGAGCCAGCCCAGCCAGCCCAGCCAGCCCAGCCAGCCCAGCCAGCGAGCCAGCCGAGCCAGCCCAGCCAGCCCAGCCAGCCCAGCCAGCCCAGCAAGCCCAGCCAGCCAGCCAGCCAGCCAGACACAGCCAGCCAGCCAGCCAGCCAGCCAGACACAACCAGCCAGCCAGCCAGCCGGCCGGCCAGCCAGCAAGCCAGCAAGCCAGCAAGCCAGCAAGCCAGCAAGCCAGCAAGCCAGCAAGCCAGCAAGCCAGCAAGCCAGCAAACCAGCAAGCCAGCAAGCCAGCAAGCCAGCAAGCCAGCAAGCCAGCAAGCCAGCAAGCCAGCAAGCCAGCCAGCAAGCCAGCAAGCCAGCAAGCCAAGCGAGCCAGCGAGCCAGCGAGCCAGCGAGCCAGCGAGCCAGCGAGCCAGCGAGCCAGCGAGCCAGCAAGCCAGCCAGCCAGCAAGCCAGCAAGCCAGCAAGCCAGCAAGCCAGCAAGCCAGCAAGCCAGCAAGCCAGCAAGCAAGCAAGCAACCTAGCAACCTAGCAAGCAACCTAGCAAGCAAGCCAGCAAGCCAGCAAGCCAGCAAGCAAGCAAGCAACCTAGCAAGCAACCTAGCAAGCAACCAAGCAAGCAACCAACCAAGCAAGCAAAGAAAGCAAGCAAAGCAAGCAAGCAAGCAAAGCAAGCAAGCAAGCGAGCAAGCGAGCGAGCAAGCGAGCGAGCAAGCAAGCAAGCAAGCAAAGCAAGCAAGCAAAGCAAGCAAGCAAAGCAAACAAGCAAGGCAAAGCAAAGCAAAGCAAGGCAAGGCAAGGCAAGGCAAGGCAAGGCAAAGCAAGCAAGCAAAGCAAGCAAAGCAGGCAAAGCAGGCAAAGCAGGCAAAGCAGGCAAAGCAGGCAAAGCAGGCAAAGCAGGCAAAGCAGGCAAAGCAGGCAAAGCAGGCAAAGCAGGCAAAGCAGGCAAAGCAGGCAAAGCAAGCAAAGCAAGCAAAGCAAGCAAAGCAAGCAAAGCAGGCAAAGCAGGCAAAGCAGGCAAAGCAGGCAAAGCAGGCAAAGCAGGCAAAGCAGGCAAAGCAGGCAAAGCAAGCAAAGCAAGCAAAGCAGGCAAAGCAAGCAAAGCAAGCAAAGCAAGCAAAGCAAGCAAAGCAGGCAAAGCAGGCAAAGCAGGCAAAGCAGGCAAAGCAAGCAAAGCAGGCAAAGCAGGCAAAGCAGGCAAAGCAGGCAAAGCAAGCAAAGCAAGCAAAGCAAGCAAAGCAAGCAAAGCAAGCAAAGCAAGCAAAGCAAGCAAAGCAAGCAAAGCAAGCAAAAAGCAAGCAAGCAAAGCAAGCAAGCAAGCAAACAAGCAAAGCAAGCAAAGCAAGCAAAGCAAGCAAAGCAAGCAAAGCAAGCAAGCAAAGCAAGCAAAGCAAGCAAAGCAAGCAAAGCAAGCAAAGCAAGCAAAGCAAGCAAAGCAAGCAAAGCAAGCAAAGCAAGCAAAGCAAGCAAGCAAGCAAGCAAGCAAGCAAGCAAACAAACAAACAAACAAACAAACACAATGCCCACATCTTTCTTTCCGAGGCGCAGGAGGCCAAGCGCCCGTTGTTCGGGATGGAGGCGTACAAAATCTTCGCTGCCTCGACACCCGGGGCCCGCACTCCGTGGAAGAAAGAAGTGACACCCGGGGCCAAACTGCGTTTCTTACCCAGGGGCTTGTGAGGCATGGCAGATATGAAGCCAGATTTGCTTCACAGGAAGAACTTGTCCATCGCCTTGTAGAACTTCTCATCGTAGAGCCGGTCTCCGACTGCCTGGATGTTGGCCTCGTAGCTCGCCGTTTTGTGTGTTGCTTGCACCCGGTGCCCTGGAAATGATTTTGTGAACCTAGATGAAAAGAGGAAACAATTGAGGTTTGGATTGAAACAAATGAGCACTGTTGCAGGAATGCCCGGGGATCGTGTGGATCCTGAAACATGAATCACCATTCCTATGGTTTTCAAGGGCCCCACAGGGCCCCCCATCCTAATAGGTGTGGGCCAGTAGGGTTCCTTGTGGATGCCTTTTTTGGCCGTCGGGCCCCCGACAAGCACGGAATCTCCCAAAACCACAAATCATAGAAACCTGCGTCGTTTGTGTCTATGAGTATTACATACACGAATGACTGTATATGTGTGTGTATACATATTTATATATATATATATGGTCACCCCGCCCCCTATGATCTAAATGTGTATATATATATATATATGTATGTGTACATGTGTGTGTACAGATGTATCTATCGTACCTTGCCGTCTTCAGAAACAATTCCAAAGGTGCGCGCGCCAAGGCGCCGTGTTGGTACCGCTGATGAACTCCTCCATGTCGCCCTGGGCAGCGGCGCGTTCAGAGGTTCCCCCCCCCCCCCAGAGGGGCAAAGGGATCTTCATGAGGGTGTGGACTCAACGGGGGGCCCTTTTTGAGCAAAGATTCTTAAGAAGCCAAGAAGAGGATTTTGAAGGGAATCTTCTTGGGTGGGGGGACCCCGCTTTTTGGGGTCCATGTTGATTTGCGAGGGGAGTACTCTCTGGAAAGAATGAAGAGATGGAACCCGAAAATAGGACGGTCCGTCCTCGAGAGGGGGACAAATCCTAGCCCTAAATTGTGGACGAGGTCACCAACCCGTGCCATCGCTACAACTTGCCAGGAGAAATCAGGCCTGGGGGTAGAGTTTTCCCCAACAGCATTGCCCAAAAAAATGATTCCCGGAGCCCCGATATCTTTCTGTGGGGCGGGGAGACGCAGTAGTGGAGAGACTCCGTTTGGAAGTGGTGGATTCCTTTTGTTTATTTTTTATAGGCCTAATTTGGGGGGTTGTCGTTTTTTGAGGCCATTCTGAGACAAACCCATGTGTGGAATCTTCTCTCCAATTCTGGGAGTTGGTCAACTCTGCAGTTTTTACATATGGGTGTATCTAAATTAGGGAAGCAGGCATTATGGTTAGCCCTTGGTTTTCCTTTAAATGACCCTTCAAAACACTCACACATTTTCCAGAACGGGTGAATACAAAATAGTAGGAAACTCCCTCTCAACAGGTGGGTTTGTCTCTGTCTTCCTTTGAAATCAAGGACCCGCAAAGCAGGAAACCCAACAAATGTTTTGTTCCTATTGCTTTTGCTGAAAAACCATCTCACCTTTCTTTCTGAGGAACCTTGAGATAAAAGGTTACATGACTAATGTTGACCCCATATTTATCAACCCAGTCCATTGATAGGGGTATGTTCCAGTAAGAGCCAAAAACGGATATGGACAATGCGTTGCTGTGTCTCCCAACCACTTGGGATGTGCTGAGTTTCCCCACCAGGCGCTCAGTCTTGGCGTAGGAATAGACCAGCTCGCCTGTGCGCGAACAAATCTCACCCACTGACCTGCGCCTTCAGTCCTCAAAACTTGCGCGGCATGCGGGTTTTTCCAGGTCACGGATGCTCTAGTACCCAGGTGGCATCCCCAACAGCCCGGAACCCCTTGCAACCAGCTCCGAACCACTCCGGAGCCGATTTGGGCAGGGACCCCAAAGCGCCCAGCTGTTGGGGAGACAAAAATCTAGACTTGCTGGTGCTCAGAAGGGAATGAGAAATGGAATGACATCCCTATAAACCATTTCCCCCTATGGTCTCCTGTATTCGGGAGTCCCCAAACGCTTCCTTCCATGTCTCATTCCCTACCTATCGCAGCACCAAGCAAATCCGCTCGATGTTCTCCGCTTCTTCAGCCCAAGGCGCCGTCGATCTGAGAGTCCTTCACCTTGGTCCGCGCCATGGTGAGGTAGCGCACCAGCCTCAGCGTTCCAGGCGCCCTTCCGAGGGCCAACGGGGAGCCCTGCAAACGTGCCGGCAGGGCAAGCTGAGTTCTAGGTGGCAAGGTGGGTCTAGAAAAAAAGCCTCAGTTTCAGCTCAGTGGGCGGGAGTCCCGACAAAGAGCCTGAGTCCCCAAGAGGCATTAAGCGTGAAAGTATGTGGGACAATTCAAGTGGTGTCAGACGTGGGTCATTCAGCCCACATGGCTACAGCACTTGGAGCCATGCTCAAACCCAATTGGGATCTGGTTCGTGAACTTTAGAGACGCCGCACATTATCAATACTCGAAGCAGCTGACAACGAACCCCAATAAAGGAAGGGCACTTCAAAAAAAAAAGATCCCCCTTTGTATTTAGGGAGGTCAACCCAGTTTGTAGGCGAAAAACGGGCAAGGAGGGCATCAAAAACTTCAAAACAAGGGGTACCCCGTTTTAAGAGGCAAGGGCATGTTCCCAATGTTTGGGTCAAAAGGGTCATTTTTCCAAAGAGAACCAGCTGCTTAGGCCTGGACTCATCGTAGTTCTCCTCCCTCTCCGCGGCCTGGTCAACTAGCTGGTTCTCGACTCAAGGGCTTTGCGAATGAACCGTTTGGGATCCCCCGTTCCCTCGTTCCCCACTGAAAAGCTCCAAGCATAGGTGTCCTTTGGGGCAAATGGCTGGCCCTGGTAGAGTATGAAGCAACCGGTCAACCAGGGCCATCTAGTTTCTACCTGTGTTTGCGTAAGGGCACACTCGACTCCTCGACGAATTTTGGCTCAAGAAAAAGGCTTGCTGTTTAGGGCAGGTCTGAACCCCCTTTTTTAGGTAAGTGATTCAAAGGTTATGAGCCCAAGGAACTAGCCAGCGCCCATGGACTTGCTCCGACGAAGGCGTCGCAATGAAGGAGCTCCTGGAGATGAGGGAGCTCAAGGAGGTCTTCAGGATGGAGGACACCGAGAAGGGCGAGATCTCATGGTGAGGCCTGGGGAGAATGCAGACCAGGCCTTGGACCGCATGATTGTGGAAGATTTGAGAAGCGGAGCCTTGCGGCGATCCAGGTCAGCGCCGATGCGAGCCGAACTCAGACGGCTGACGGACGGTGCTGAAGGATCAGGAGGCGGGGCGAGCTCGGGTCTTCCTGCTCAGGTGCTTCCTCCCCCGGGACTTCCTCCAGGAGCTGATCGGAGAGGCCAAGGGGATGAAGGACGACAACCGGGTGAGGGCGTTCTTCAGCAAGGTCTTCCTTTGGTTGAGGTACGGCGACCTGGACAAGGAGATCATGGACCGCTCGAAGGAGAAGGACGCAGAGAAGTATATGGGCCACTGAGGCCTATCACTCTGTGGCCAGGAGATGAACATGGTCCAAATCAAGAGCAGCAGCGCATCGGCTGGAGTGGACAGGGAGCTCAACAAGATGGCGGACCTGGTGCTGTCGGAGGTTGGCAATGGGTACCTCATGCGGCAGAACCGCGAGGCCATGGTTGGGAACATCGCGGAGGGCAAGAAATCCCGACGCAGCAACTCCCGCAGGTGAACCCGTTTTGGAGCCCAGAGGTTCAAAGGAGGGCAGCTGCTGCTGCGATGCATGGTGCTGAAGGTCATGGTGATCAACAAGGTGCCGCTTTGACATCCCCACCGCGGCCGGAACCGGGTTCTCAGGGAAGAGTCCCACAAGCCGCTGATGTGGATGGCCTTCGGAGGCGGATCATGAGAGAAGCGGAGGAGGCGTTTCAGGCGGAGCTGAGCAGGATGAGCCTGGCCGGAGGAAGCCACAGTGACGAGGCTTCTTATCGTACGGCCTGGAGCGAGGCTGTCCCACCGCCACCGCCGCCACCACCGCCAAGGGTGCCACCGCCGGATGAGGGCACGGGGCGAAACGCTGCGAACATGTCGGAGGCCCTGAGGAACTTAGAGCTCCCGGCACTTCCGGTTGCGGGTGGTGACATGGCCTCGCTGCACTTCGGCGACTGGGTAACGGTGGTCACCCCCTTGATGTCAGACATCGCGGGATCAGCCAGGATGTGGTGGGCCAAGGTCTTAGAACAGGCCGAGCGAGCCTACGCGAAGTGGCTCACTGCGACTCCCTTGGAGAAGATCCGGCTTCAACCTGATCAAGATCTAGGAGCGGAGCACAACTTCAGGGTGGAGCAGAGAGGCATATCCATGCTTCTGGCGGCCGTGCCGGATGGCATCCGCCGGGACATTATCTCATCGAGGCGGATGTCATCGATCAATGTGATGTTCCGCCTCTACCAGATATATCAGCCTGGTGGCCAGTCAGAGCGCGGGACCCTTTTGAGGAACCTGGCGGATACCAAGGTCGGAACCAGCAACGCGGAGGCTCTTCAGACGCTGCGGCAGTGGCGCCGATGGTTGAGCCGGTCGGAGGAGCTGAACCTCGCCTTGCCGGACGGGCTGGTCCTTATGGCGGTGCTCAATAAGGTGGGTGAGGTTATCTGCAGAGGGAACGGCCAGGTGGGCTTCCGCATCGCGTCCATTCGTCAGGAATTGATGGTGGATGTGCTGCCGGAGCTGGATAACATCAAGCTCTATGCGGAGTTCTTGCAGGCGGAGTCAGAGGAGCTGGCTTTGGCCACGTCGGGGAAGGCGCAGGCGGCAACACCGGCACCAGCGGCACCCAATGCGGGGAACCCGGTGATCAAGGCCGTCGCAGACTATAAACCGGCAGATGGAACTCCTGGGGGTTGGGACAGGAAGAAGGCCCCGGGCGCGACGTGCCGCTTCTGGGGCACGGATGGAGGCTGCCGAAAAGGCAACGGGTGCGGCTATGTGCACTCGTGGGACGGCATCGTGAAGACGAACCGTTGCTTCCTGTGCTCGGGGGTTGGTCATGCGAAAAAGGACTGTCCCGTGAAGAAGGACAAGGAGCCAGCTGCCCCCAAGGTAGCGGTGTCAAGGATGATAAAGGGAAGGGAGGAAGACGGGAAGAAGGATGGAGAGGTGGCCAAGGAGGCACCGAACTACATCCCGGAGCCCCCCAAGGAAATGGTCAAAGGAGCAGGAAAGGCCCCAGGAACCACGGCAAAGCCAACGGCTAGCGGAAGTGGAGCAGCGGGTTCGGGGGAGGACTTGCTGAAGGAAGTGACGGGCCTCCTCAAGACGATGAGAGCGGCCAAGTTCAGGGTCAAGCAGATCAGCCAGCCAGAACCTGGTGCAGGACAGGAGTTGGCCCTGCTTGACGGTGGAGCCACGCATCCCCTTCGCCAAGCACGCCCTGAAGAGATGGCGGGACTGGTGGAATGCGAGGTGGAACTAGCCTGCGGGACGGCGGTGATGTTCAGACATAAGGACACCATTGCCCTGCTGACGAAGGAGCCGGTGGAGCCGATCGTGCCGCTGAGGACGTTGGTGGAGGCGGGCTTCGTCATCAACTGGACAGCTAAGGGGTGTCGGATCGAACACCACCAGCTGGGGAAACTGGATTGCTGGCTGAGGTCTGGCTGTCCGGTGATGGAGAGGAAAGCAGCTATGAAGCTCCTGGATTTCCTGGACTCTGCCGGGGCATCGGAGTGGGTCACGGACGATGAGGAGTGGTGGAGTTCAAGGTTTCCGGAGCTGCCGAAGAGCGTGATCGCCTACATGACGCGGGTCCTGGACGAGGGCGAGGCGAGCAACCGGTGCCCTTTTAATAGGCGGCTTCGACGACGGTGGGAGTCGGGCAAGGGCGTGGTGGTCCACCTCTTCTCCGGAAAGGACGGGAGGCAATGGAGAAAGACCGGCCTGGAGGGGTTCGAGGTGATCACGGTGGACGTGCAGGAGGACTCGAGGCAAGACCTACATAACCCCGCGCTGTGGGCCTATTTGTGGCGGCTCGCCGAGAAGGGCCTGATCAGAGCGGTGATAGGAGGACCTCCCTGTCGCACTGTGTCGAGAATGAGGCACATCCAACCAGGGCCTCCTCCGCTTCGAGGTCGGGGGGAGCTTCGACACGGTCTACCTGGCCTCAGCGTGGAGAATCAGCAGAAGGTTGATGGGGACACGGCGCTCTTCTTTAAGCAGATGGGCCTATGGCTGAGGGCGGCGGAAAACAAGCCGAACTGGATGCCGAACCCGGGATATTTGCAGGAGAATCCCATGGACCCCGCCAAGTACATGGATGAAGAGGCGGCCGGGGCTATGCCCTCTTTCTGGGAGTTCCCGGAGGTGAGAGAATTTGCCGGCCGAGCGGGAATGGCGATGGTGAACCTGGACCAAGGACCATATGGCCATGCGCGGAGAAAGCCGACAACCCTTCTTACGAACCTCCCCGAGATGGAGACTCTGGAGAATGGGAAGGGTGGCGGCCACGAAGAGCTTTCTGGAGAATTGCAGGGACGCCTTCGACAATCGCGAGAGTGGGCGGCATGGGCTCCGGGAGTGGTGGCGGCCGTCAAGGCTTCATTGATGGTCTATCTGCGGAACTTGAACCTGATGGACCACATGAAGGTTAAGAAGGCCATGAACCTGGATCAGTGGAAGGAACATGTTCGCCGAGGACATTGCCCTTTCGATAGAAGATGCAGAATGTGCCTTCAAGAGGCCGGGGTGGATCGTCCTCACCGAAGGTTGAAAGCGGCGGTATCGGCCTACGTGCTCAGCGTGGACATCACGGGCCCGTTCGTGGTGGGGAACGACGTGGGCACGAACCGGAAGGTGAAGTATGCCTTGGTGGCTACTGTGGCCGTTCCGGTTAAGGAAGAAGAAGAAGCCCTGCAAGGAGAAGACCGGCAAGAAGGTCTCGATGGGGACAGCGAAGGAGGCGATCGGGCTGGGGAAGAAGCCCAAGCAGAAGAAGAGATAGACCTGGAGGAGCTGGAATGCGAAGACCAGGAGCCGAGGGTCAGCGATGAGGTGGCGGAGAAGGTCAACGCCAAGGTCAAAGATGAGATGAAGGATGCTCTCCGTGGGTACCAGGTGCAGAACGTTACGGCCGTGGAGGTCCTGGAATCCCGAACGGCGAAGGATGTGCTGCTCGCCCTGGGCCTCCTGTTTTCGAAGTACAGGAGCATGGGAATCCCGCTCTACCGCATGCACTGCGACAGAGCCAAGGAGTTCCTCTCGATGCCCGTCAGGCAGTGGTGTGCGGAGCGCAATATGATTCTCACGCTCACGGGAGGGGATGACCATGCCGCCAATGGCAGAGTGGAAAGTGAAATAGGCCAGCTGAAGCGGAGGCTGAGAGTGACCCTCAAATCAACAGGGGCACCCCTATGTCTGTGGCCGACGGCGATGAGGCACGTGGCGTTGGAGCGCATGCAGAACCAGCTCAAGAACCTGGGCATCACCCCGACCCCGATGCTGCCCTATTACGCGCAGGTGATGGTCAAGACGAAGCGCTGGCATAAAGGCGGAGGACTGTCGGCCCCCTTCAAGGAGGTCAGGCTGCTTGGCCCAAGCCCAACAATGATGTGGGGGTGGGTGGTTCAAACCGCAGAAGGCAACGTTCAACACGCCCGAGCTGCCGTGCTCCCAGAGCCACTAGCGGACCGAGCGATGTACGAGCTCACCATTGATCCTCACCCCGGAAAGCCTGGAAAGAGACTTCATGGCAAACAGGGTCTCGAGCCCGGGGGAGCTCCTCGCCTCAAGGGAGATGATCCCGCTCTACGTCAACTGCGAGCGGGGGGGGAGTATGGAGATGGTGAAGGCAGTGAAAAGAAAAAAGAAACAAAAATTCAGGCCATGAAGGAGGACATGGAGCTTCCCACATGGAAGGAAACGGTGCGGCCGGCAGGATGGAACCCAGAAACATCAACCTGGAGATCGTCTTGGCCTATGGAGTGGACCGCAGAAGACTATAGGGACGCGTTGGGAGAAAGGTACTGGAAGGGTAGGAGGCACTATGGGGAGGAGCTGAAGCGGGTCGCACTACATGAAGAAGGTGGGGCCGCACAAGCCATTGTCATGAACTACCTCTCCGAGGAGCTGTCGCAGGTGGAGGAAGAGCTGGAGAGTCTTAGAGACCAAGAGGTCGAGGGCGTCAACAAGCTGTGCTCCATGCAGGCGGCAGACTCGGGGGAGCTCAACAAGGTGCTGCAGACCTACACAGTCCCCTTGAGCTCGGTGCGAGAGGACCTCGAAAGGTGGATACCAGCCATGAAGGAGGAGTACAAAGCGATCACGGAAACGTCTGGGGTGGTTGAGAAGGTCCACGAGGACAACCTCGCCGACATACCCGGCATTGAGGACGCGGAGTACGCCCCGGCGAAGCTGGTGACTACGGTCAAGGCACCTGATGGTCGACACCGAGCACGAGTGGTCATCTGCGGGAACATGCTCACGACCCTGAACGGGGGGAAGGAGCAGAACCCCGTGGACAAGAAGGACAACTACGCTTCGGGCGTGGACGGTACCGCCATTCGGTGTGTTTTGAGGAAAGCTGCGCACGAGGACTGGAGCGTAGCAGCGGTGGATGTGAAAGGTGCATTCCTTCTGGCACCAAGAAAGCAGACCCGGAGGACGCTGATCACACGACCGCCGCAAATCCTACAACAGGCGGGTCTTTGTGGACCCAAAGAAAGGTGGTGGGTAAAAGGCGCGCTCTACGGCCTGAATAGCTCTCCGGCAGACTGGGCAACGTTCCGAGACGAGGCCATGAAGACTTTCAGATGGCGGCGGGGAGCTGTGCACTTTCGGCTGACTCCGACCTCAGAATCCAATGTGTGGTCGATCATGGGCAAGAAGGACGGCTCCGGGAACGGACCGGTGGCAGAGACGCAACGGTGGCAAGTTCATGGACATCTGGTGGTCTATGTGGACGACATGATGGTCTGCGGCCCGGACACCGTGGTTCAAGGGTGCCTGGATCGCATTGCCAGCGAATGGTCGTGTAGCCCTCCGGAGTGGGTCGGCAGGCAAGATTGGACCAAGTTTTGCGGCTTCGAGCTGCGATGGGCCGACGGAGGACTTCTCCTGGGACAACCTTCGTACATAGGCGAGTTGGTTCATCGGCATGGAGTGCAGCAGTCCCGACCGGTGCCGTTCTCAAAGCCGGAGGTACCCGAATCCCTGGAGGTTAATGCCGTGGACATCAAGGAGGCACAGGGCCTGGTGGGGGAATTGCTGTGGCTTTCGGTGAGAACGAGAGCTGACATCTCCTTCGGGGTTTCTTGGATGGCCCAACACATCACGAAGTGTCCACAACTGGTGGTGAAGGCGGCGATGGAGATGATTGGGTACCTACGAGGCACACAGTCACTCGGGCTATGCTACGCCAGGTGCGTTGGAGGTAGAGGACCGGATGGGGCTCTGCCGTTCGCTCACGCGATGAACCGGATTGAGCTCTATGCGGATGTGTCTTACGCTCCGGGGGGAGGACGAAGTCATCAGGGTGTGATGGCGTACTACGGAGGAGCCCTGGTGCAATGGCTTTCGGTGAGGCAAGCTTTCACGACCTTGAGCACTGCGGAAGCGGAGCTGGTGGGCTACCTGGAGGCCATGACGATGGGTCAATCAGTGGCGGTGGTGCTGGGAGTCCTCGAAGGAGGTGCCTGGGACGACCTCATTATTGATGTGACTCGTCGGCTGGAGATGGACGGACAGGAGAAACTATATGGTGGAATCCGAGCACAAGCGGGAGCTTCTCGAGGTGGCGATCCTGGAGAACTAGAAGGGCACGAAGGGGATCTACCTGCGGCGGATCGGGAAGGTGCGGGAGATCTCCCGCGTGAAGATCGGGGGGAGCATGTGCCTTTGGAGGGCCGAGGTGGAAGCTTCGTGGTCTATGGAGACAACTCCAGTGCGATCACGATAATTGAAAGTGCAGATGGGCCTTGGCGTACAAGGCATCTTCGGCTGAGAGCAGAAGTTTTACGAGAAAAAGTGAAATGCGGGCGGTGGGCGGTGAGACACCTTCCGGGTACGAGATTGGTAGCAGACTACCTCACGAAGGCGATGACGGCAAAGGCGCAGTGGCCCAAGTTCTACGAGCTGGCAGGCATGATCATGGCGGAACCGGACGAGGTGGAACCACCAGCCGAGAACATAGCCCCGCAGAACCTGAGCAAATTGAAGCTTGCGGGCCTGGCGTTGGTCATGGGGAAGGTGGTCAACTGGACCCCAGACCAAGCCGAGGACGTGATGGTGAAGAATCTGTGCCTGGCTGCCTTGGGCGTGGGGGTAGCTTACGTGGCCACGCAGATCAAACGTGGTCACGGTGTGAGCATAATCAAGAAAGGAGAGACAAGATCCCCTAGGGAAGATGAACCAGGGGCAGGGAAAGGGCCTAGGGTCCCTGAACCAGGCCCCCCAAGGGAGAGCTCAAGGGACCATGAACCTGAGCTCTCAAGGAAGATGTCCAGGGAAAATGAACCGGGCAGAAGAATAGCCAAGATGGGCTGGGGTTTTGGGGGTAAAGCGGGGAGTTGTGCCTCGAATGAACAGGGACCCCCCCATCTAAAGGTCAATCACTGCCCTGAGGGCTGCCCTGCTAGGAAGGAAGGTTCCACGGACAGCCAGCCATGGTTCTTCGAACGTAGGGTCGAAAGGCCCCCTGATGATGACCCGAGATTTTCCATAGAGGAGGAGCCCGAAGACTTCTGGGACGTGGAGGTCAACGAGAGGGAGATGGTAATGACGCGCATTCACATGCTGCCACGGCATGGGGACTATCAACCTCGAGCCGATGCCCTTCCTCCCGGAGCTTCGATGGAGAGGCTGGAGCAAAGGCGGCAGACGAACATCGTCTACGAGGACATGGATCTGGGGCGCCGGGTCATCACGGACAGATGGAGCGAGGAGGCCTTCAGGTTCAGGAATGCGTGGAGAGGGGCGACCACGTTCTGGATGCCATTGGAAGGAGAGGTCAGGGAGGGGGACGCCGCAGTCCCTCAAGTTCGAGATGCTGACCGAAGAGGTGGTTCGCGGACGAGGTCTTTGGCCCCGAATGGGGAGGTGGAACTCTCGAGGCCGGTGCGGCCGCGTCTTCAAGCGTTGCGGGTTCGGGAGGTGAAGGTCATGAAGGCAGAAAACCTAACCCTGGGGCCTGCTGGAGCTGGAGGTGATGATCCGGGTGGAGATTGGCAGCCGTCGATCGAAGAAGATCCGGAAGATCACTGGGAAGTGGAATTCCTGCCGGGAAACCTGATTATGGCGACAAGGATTCATGTGGTGGAGAGGATCCGCTCTTATGAGCCGGACCGCCGGGACGTGCCGGTCGGCGTATTCTTGGAAGACTTCCTGGACAGAAGAGAGTCCTTCATCAACCCGGTGAACCACAGGGAGGATACACCCCGTGGGGTATGGGGCGAGGTCGTCGATGATAATTGGCGGCGGGACCGGTGGCTGAGAGAAGGCTGGACGGGAAGCTCGCGATTTTGGGTGAGGCCGCGGAGGAGGGAGATCATTTTCGAGGTTCGACCTTTGACCGACCAGGAGCGTCAGGACGAGATGGACCACGATGACACCGGGGACCCGGGGGCATCTGGCAGCGGGGGCGCTTCAAGTTCAGGGGCGACCGCATCGATGATGGGATCGGCTACCAGGCCTGCGGATACCTCAGCGACGGGAGATCAGAAGAGGCCGAGGACCTCGAGGTGTGTGGAGAAGAAGGAGTCCTACGTGCTCTACGCCGTGGAGAAGGATTTCCTGCGAAGAATGTTCATCTTGGTGGTGATTTTCAGCATGACTGTGGGGACGTGCGCTCAAAATCAGGAAGAGCGAGAGGAGGATCAGATGCTGTGGTGGATCATTTTCATCACGGCATTGCTTGCGGTGGGGACCTGGGAAATCCTGAAACGTGGCCTTCGTAGCGGAAAAAAGAGTGAATGCCAAGACCCTTTTCAAAATCAGGGCTCCAATCAAGAGACTTTCCCGGAAGGGGTTAAGGGCAGCCCGCAAGAGAAGGAACCGGGTTTTCCAGGGAGCTCTAAACAAGAAAAGAGACAAGAACCGCAAGAAGAGGCCAGAGGGCCCACCGAAAGAGACAGAGTGGAAGGCGGCTCCACAGGAGGACCAGGACTGAAACCGGACCCTTGGCCTGCGGAAAGGCGTCTCACCACTAGCCCATTGAGGCTCCCGGGTAGAGAAATTGCTTGTAGGACTGTAGGAGAAGATGGCCGCCTACGAGACGTCATGGTCCCGAAGGGCGCCTTGAGTGATCCGGCGAGGATGGCGTACTTCAAGAATATGGCGGTGCAATCATGGAAGAGGTACTGGTACACGGTGAAAAGAGAGGAGGCAGAAAAACGAGGCTTTCGGGGACCGGGAGAATTCCGACTCTCTCCCTGGGAGGACATCCCGAGCATGCCTTGCGAGATGTGGCCTCATGGGCAACGTGAAGGACAGGGCGAAGATGAAGATCGTCCTGTTGAAGGAGGAGCAAAGCCGTTTGGGAGGGCGAGCTGTGGACATGGAGATGGTCGCCCGGGTTCTAGCGGAGGAGATGATCGCCTAGGATCTGGCAAGGAAGAGGATCGCATAGCTGGAGGTGGGAGTGGATCTTCAGCCACGGCGAGTCGAAGGGCACGAGCAGCTGGAGCGGTGGTTCTGAGGGCGGCCTTTCCGGATTGCCCTATGGGCAGCAAGACGTGTGAAGGTCCGAGAGGACCCACCCCTTGCGCTTTTTGTAAGATGGGCTGAAGTGGCCTGTCAGAAATGCTGCGGAAGCAGCAGGGGGAGTGTGTTTGCGTAAGGGCACACTCGACTCCTCGACGAATTTTGGCTCAAGAAAAAGGCTTGCTGTTTAGGGCAGGTCTGAACCCCCTTTTTTAGGTAAGTGATTCAAACTACCAAACTGACCAAAAGGACACCCACGGCTGCAAGACGACTCCCTCAAAGGAAAAAAAAGTTGGTGCCCTCAACCAGAAAGTTTACCAATGCCACAAAGCTCCAGAACCCCACCCACCCACCCACCCTTCCCCCGAGGAAAATTAGGTGCCCCCTCTGGTGACCAGCTCCCCCAAGTGAACTCCTTCATGATGAACTACTTCACGGGTCGTGCGATGGAAGGGAGTCCAGCCTCGAAGGGTTGTCCCTGATCCAGGCTCTTTGGCCACAAAATGGGGCAGCGACCGCTTTGCATGTGACTGAAGCCGACTCCTCCCTTTCCCCATATTAATAAATGCACCCTATGAATAAATATCATTTTTCTCAGACCACCAAGTCCCCAATACTAGGTTTTGAACAGCCCCATTCTAAACCAAAACTAAACTGGTGGATTCTTCGCCCAGGCCAGCCCCAGCCATGAACTCATATTTACCTTTTACTGATATACATATATGCATATGTAAATCTTTAATTGTAGTTCTAGATTTGAAATGCGCCTTTTGCTTGTAAACCGCGAAACGAAAAAAGCATGGAACGGATTGTTTTGATTTTGTTACTCGGTCGACCGCTAATGTTGATTGTTCGGGGGAAGCGATTACTTCCTCAGACTCCGAACCGCAGAAGTTGTGACTCAGGCTATGACCAATGAATCCATTAATGGATGCACATGGTGGGTGTTTCGTTGCGGCTCCCCTACACGCCATTCCCCAAATGGCCAAATGTTGGAGCAACTGACCACCACCAGTCTCAAAACGGGCCAAAAAGGAAGCCAAGATAAGCCAACTGCTTGGAGGGGGCCCCAACTCATTCACAGAACCACTAGAAGATACTGTGGACAAGATCCCGCAGCAGTTGGTAGGGTTTCATCCATTGCAACTGGTGTAGCTTTGTCCATCCAAAGTCTTGGAGCTCGCGCGCTCTGGAAAATGGCGCCTATTGAGGGGTGTCAGGCAACCTTCCGCTAGTGACAAGATGTTCGAAAATGTTTACAGTACCTTCGCTCTGGTAACAAGTTGCATCCTTTCCTTCCCATCTTGTGGCTGCAGACAAGAGGATTCTGATTCGAAAAAGACGTAGAAAACCTGATCAGGGAGGCCCTGAAGTATTTCAGCCACCAGAGAGGCGAGAGGAAAATCGAGGCTTGCAGTGCCCAAGCTGCCAGTTTGCTGCGCAAGTAGCCGCTACAGACGCGGTCCAGTGCGCCAAATGAGTCGCGATAGGGTGTCTCCAAAAAGAGGACATCTCAAAATGGATGTCTTCCGTTTGGTTCGCTTCAAAAGACTCCCTGAAAGAGTATCCTCACAAAAGCATTTATACATGTATATGCATATGGGTGTGTCTTTTCTAGGGGACCCCAAAAAAGGTGATTTTCTTTTGCTTTCCCTTAAACCAGCCCCAAAAAGGGAAGGACACACCTACATATGCATGCGTCAACACAGCCATCATCTCTCGGCATATCCCGCTGATTCTGCCGACCCAACCAGCGGAGCTGCTTTTTGTGCCGCTCCTGTTCCACGCACACGAGTCTGCGCCATGCGCAATAAGTCAACTGTATGGGAAAACCCGACTCGGACAGCGCGGCGCATTCCTCCAAACGAGTGCCGACGCCCCGGATTGTCTTCCTGTGAAGGCGCCCTGTGAACAAAAGGGGCTGCTGTTGCCAAAGACAAGCGCCAAAAGTGAGACCACTCTCGCTCTCCCACAAGGGCTGCTTCCGCTTGTGTGTAAAAAAGAAAAACGACCATTGCCACCTGGCATAGATGAGTTGCTCAAGCGCTTCTGCCAACGTGCATAGCTCGCTTCACTGAGAACCATAGCTCTCTGCCACTGTGGCATAGCCTAAGCCACGGTGCAGCGCTGCAGCAGTGCAGCGGGTGTCGTGTTCGAAGGTTTTGGGCTACCCTTTCTGTTGGTGGCTTAATGGGGAAACCAAAGAGAAAACACTGATGTTGGGTTTCTCCCTATCACACTTGCTTCATCGACACACAAATTATTTCACCGACAAAATTCAACAGGCTAGGATGAGGTTGAAACCATGAATCATGGCGGCTTCCCCAAGGATCAACCGATCCCCCCCCCTCCACGTTGTCGCTGTGAAGGCGTGTTTGAGGTGCTAAGTCATGACAGCTCGCTTGACCGAGTTGAAGCATCAACCGGTTGATGCTCATCCCGTCAAGATTCAGACGGGGGCTCCTTATCCAGGACCCTTGCTTGCGGACCAGGAACGGTTGCAGCATTGGCTGGAGCCATTTTCGTCTTTGCTTTACCAAGAGCGATGGTTGAAACAACAAATAGGTCCACATTTCCTTGCGCGAAAATGAAGTCATGGGCCGAGCTGCGGCCTCCCTTCACCAACTCATAGTTCCTCCTCCTGCACGTGTCTGCCCGTTATTGATCGCTGTTCTCCAACTTAGCGACACCTCGAGGTTGGTGTCGTTTGGGTGTGCCATCCAAAACGGGACACCCTATGTTGAGAAACAACAAACCCAGCCCCTCGCCCGGTTCGCTGCGTGTACCACAAACCTGCAGGGATTCCTTCTCAAGTGGATGCCGCCGAGTCATCAGCCTGGGAGTTATTAATCAAGGGTTCCCGTTGCCCCCTGTTTTGAAAAGAGAGTATGGTTGAGGTACGGAAGGGGCAACATAGCTCCCCTGCAGACAAACCTGGAACCCCACAAACGCTCGGCTTTCAGAGGAACACTCTTTTGGGAAAACAAACCGTTTGTTGGGCCTCTTGGAGAAGTGGCAGTGGTTGAAACTGCAGCGAGAGCCCTCCATGTCCCGAAGCGCAAACTCACAGGAGTTTGACAGCTGAAACAGGGCCATCGTTTCGCCTTATTTGGGACCAGTTTGGCATACTTCCAAGAGGAAATCTGCTCTTGTTGAAAACCTGTTTTATCCGGAACCAACACTTCTGGCTAGGAAGGACCCCAAACACTGTTCGAACTGGTGAACCAGAATTGTCAGTCCCAAACAATCAAGGCTATTGCAAGCTGGATGGACGAATGACCTCCTATGAATAAGGCAGTCCAAAAGCGGCCACCCTTTGAAATGACTCCACTGGACCCCTTTTTCTTGGGGGGTTCTCAAAACGGTGGACCCTCGTTTGTTTGTGGTTTGAAGGGAAGCCAGCCGGACACCAACCATAAGGGACCATAATTTGAGCAAACACACATATATATATATATATATACACACCCTTTCTGCAGTCTCCTCCATATCTCTGCGGGCAGTTCTCCGGTGGGGTCCCCGTGGGCCAGGTATTGGCCCATGTCGTCCACCAGCACAAAGCGCTTGAAGTCCTTACTGGCGAAACGAGGCAGTGGAGGGTGACCTTCTGTTGATGGTTGAACCCCCCTCTTTTGGGGTGGACTTTGCAGGCAACCCAAGTTGACATCGAAATCCATGGGGTCGCCTAGCTTGAGACAAGTGTGTCAAACAAAAAAACTCCCAAAATGGCGGGTGTTCCTTTTGGCGTCACGGAAAACCAATCCAAAAAGGGTACCCTCCACTCTAGACAAACCCACAGGATCACTTCGATGTCGCAAGGGGGAGGCTGTTGCATGTCAGGTCCAGTCCAGTTTGAGCTATTTGCAACCAAGTATCGACGTAACACTCACGCAACTCAGGCAAGCTCGACAGTACAATAACACCTCATATTCGAGCACGATAATTGTGATGCTCAGTCCCCGGACTCCACCTGCTTAGTTGCTTTCCGTCCCGCAAGGCGGAAACTTGGTAAGTCCCTTTGGCCCCATCCTCAAAAACGGCTCAGAGTCAACAAACCATTGGCCACGACTCCACACCCATGTCAACAAGTCGCCCCTCGAATTGTCAGGGATTCGCACTGCTTTTGTGTTGGTCCCGAAGCAGAAATCGGAGCGCCCTTACGTGCTGGGTCATAAAACAAATCCAGAAGCTAGCAACCTATGTGGACACTTGTCTATGGGTGGACCCCATCCGGGTACGTTGTACCCTGTTGCGCCAACACAAAACAGGGAGGGGGAGTCCTTTTTCCACTCCGGGACATGTGTGAGGCAGGGTCAAAATTGCTTGCTTCCCCTGCAGGACATGGTCGAATTCGTGTGTGTGTGTGTGTCTCCCCAGGTTGCGGCAAATTTCGAGACTCTCGCTCGAAATTGATCAAGCTCGCAGGTCTGTTCAACATCGGGGTGTGTGTTTACCCTTTGCACCTACCCTGCTGTCCACAAAAATCCAACCCACCAGAGGTTCCCTTTTAAAGGAAAATAGTTTTCCAGCAGGCTTCCCTGGTAGTGAATGGGAGGGTGGGTGTTTTAAAGGAAACTAAAAGGAAGTCCCATGGAAGACACCCCCCAACTGGGGATGGTAAGAGCTGCCGCTTACTGGGGACTCGGCTTTCCTTTGGCAGCATCAACTCCACAAGAAGACACACCCCTGTGCGACCGGACAGTCTTCTCTCTCTGTTTGAGCGTTGGGCTAAACCCCTTTCTCAATCATGAATACGTAGTGAGTGCGAACACCTTGATTTGTGGAATGTGGGTCTGTCTTTTGTGAGTTGCTACCCTTTCTTAGTTCTTTCTCTGTTTGTGTTTGGGGGGTGGAACGAAAGGGAAGACCAAGGCTGGAGCCCATTTGCGGGGCTCCGTCTCCCATTTGGTGTCCCCAAGCGGGAGAGATGCAGCAACCCCGGCCAAGCAGCTGAAGGGCACCAGACCAGCTTGAAGGCAATCCTGGGCCAAGGCTCCTCTTGAGATGTTGGTCCATCTTTAGTACATATCTACATATGTCTATATTATGTATATATATATATTATGTGTGTGTGTGTGCACGTGTTTATTGATATATGGTGAACCAAATAACAGACTAATACCCTAATGCCGCAAGGACAGAGGGGCTTCGCATGCACCGGGGCCTAAACCCCAAATCTGGTGCATTCGAATACCGGGTAGTTGCCTCTGCACTACACCGTTCGCCGACATTTTCTTCAGTGAGCTCGCTGATGCTAAATGATTCATTGATGAACCGTTCTGAGACATCCATCAAGCGGCAGCTGCCGCCCTCCCCTGTTTTTCTTGGTTGGACCCCTCGAGAAAAGCTCCTGATTTTTTTTCTTGAATCCAGTTTTGTATTGCTCCAGATCTCATGAATGAGAACTATGGTTTCTTGGAGCCGATGATCCCACCATCTGGAGGATGTTCGGATGGGACACCAAAACGTCAACGACAACTAGTCTTGGCTTCCATATCAGACCAACGTGCGTGCCGTTCAACATACACCTACCAAGCAGGCGTACAGGAACTCAATGCGCTGTCGGTGGACGAAACACCCTGAACTTTTGCCGCAGAACCCGCCCCCGACATTCGATCCTTGCGCGGAACTGCACGTGCGCCACATCTTGCGGCGGCTCGAGGTTGCACCCGTTGATGCCTCGGACAGGATGCAACAACTCAATCATCCGGCTGTACCAAGCGATGATCAACCAGTGGCCATGATCTTTTTTGGCGGCTGATAAAGAGAAACCTTGGGGCGCTGACACTTTCGCATCTCGGCTCATTTCTAAATTCAAAGGCCAGGAAATGGAACCTCCGTTCAGGCATCGTTTGGAAGAACCATGCAATGATCCCGGCTTCTTTCGGGCTGTTGTGTGACCACGAGCGGGTCGAGCTCTTTGTCCAGTATGGCGCATTGACTTGGAAAACGCGATCAGAAACCTCCCTCCAGAAGGAACTTTGAGCCTCGCCAGTTGCAACGCGGGAGTCCCCTCAAAACTCAAAATCTTGGCGGTCTTGGGGGGAATTTTGGGCACTGCTAAATGATGAAAACCCCACCAATTCTCTCCATTTGGGCGGGGGGAGGTTGAGCACTGGCAAATGATAAAAACCAACCTATTCTCTCCATCTGCCCCCCCGCTGGCCCCTCTATGGAACCTCGGATCTTCCAAACCAACCCAGGGCTTTGAGGACGAGCCACAGGTGCTCCAGGAGCCCCCGGGGCCCAGCTCCGGCAGCGAGGCCACCTGGGAGTCCACGCGCCCGAAGTGAACACCAGGACCAGTCTTGGTTGCTGTTGACCCCGCAAAAAGATTTTAACTTTTTGGGGGGTTTGGAGGAGCTTCATGGAGCTTCACAAAACAGTCATGCTATCCTGTTGTTTTTGCTTTGGGCTCGCTGAGTCCGCAGGACGCTGCCGCGCCCAGAACCAGAATCCAAATGAAAACAGGATCCTCAAAAGCATGCCAAGAGCGAATCAAAACAAAGGATGCCGTTCTGACATGAGTTGAGGCACCGAATTTGAGAACAATTTGGGGGCGTTGCTCAAGTGATGGACAAACCCGCCAGCCAAAAGCGTGAAGTTCGCCAACCCAGGCAAAAATTCAAAGGGGAAACCTGGCGCTGGTGTCACTCCAAATGTGGGGACTCAAGCGGAAAAGATGCCAACGGAAACCCAGAGAGAACCATGAAGGGAAAAACAACTAAAATGAAAACCCACAAAGAAGCTCCAGAACAACTCGGAGACTGTGAAGGGTTGGCACAATGGCGCGAATGCGGTCGGAATAATCCCATGTTTAGTCCGGCACACAATGACACCAATACAACCTCTCACAAACAAGTGGACCAGTGGAAATGCGGCCAAACTGCGGTACCATTGGGTTTGTCAAAAACAGCTAGAGCTTCCTTGTCTTGAGACTGCAAAACAAGCAAAGAAAACGGCCAAAAAAGGAAATCGTATTATCCCCACCCTCTCTTGCCGCCCACATTCGGTGTACATTGCGGCAAACATTGCCTCAAAAACCCTGGTCGGCACAACCCCTGGTTGGCAGCGGCTCAAAAGTGAACAGTGCCCCTCGATGTCAAGCACATATTGGGCTCTCTTTTGGTGTTTGAAGGAAGCCTGGCGGGAAAACCAGCCTTCTTGTTGGGACCAGTTTGGTATCCATCCAAGAGGAAACCTACATAATACATTTTGCCGCAGGTCAGAAAGGGCAGCATCCATCTGGGTGGGTCATTTTTTGAGGGTACCCTTATTTGATAGAGAAGCAAAAGGACACCACCCATTTTCACGGTTCCCCTATTTTGAGGCAACCGAAGGAACTACCAAACCACATGCCGGAAGGAGCCGGAGTCGCTTGCTTTGCTCCCAATGAGCTCAGCCGATTTTGCTTTTCTGATCTGTTCCATTCGAGTATCAAATGGATCAACCAAGCAGTTCTAAAAAAGCGAAGGTAACCTTGGAGGGAAACCAACCGTGTTCATACTCCCCGGCAACCTGACACGGAAGCCACAAAGGAGGTCCTTTCCCCATCCTCGGATCATGCTTTTTGGGTGGTTCCGCGTTATTCCTCAGTGGCTGTGCTTTTAGCGCGCCCACACACACACACACACATAGACACAAAGAGAGAGGGAGAGGCACTTACAGGGGTGCTTCCAAAGACCCTCTGGCAAGGAAAGAAGGTTGGTCTCCAAGGACAACAAGAGAACCCCATTTTACCCACTATTTCCGTGTGGCTTCGTCATTGTTTGGGTATGTGTCACAGAGATGGGTGGTTTCCCTTTGGATCACCCCAGAAAAGGCAACTCAAAAAAGACACACACACACACACACTAACACACACACACACACACAACACAAACACACACCCGCTCGCGCACTCGCGTGCCCACTCGCCTTGAGGCGTGGTGCAGCGATATGCTCGACCCTTGGCGATCCGGAAGCAAAGCGCCCCCGCCTCGATGCCGGGTCCCAGAAGGTTGCCAGTGGCAATGCCGTGGATGTTTCCATCCTGAGCGCAGCTTCCATTCGGTACTGTACCACTTCATAGCCATGGTCATGGGAGTGTATTTTCAACCCCTTACTTACCCCTTGTTCCAATCATCATGCAACTGGGCAAGAGACCTTTGCAAACCGTGTGAGAGCGCCCTGGGCAAATCGCCAAACCCCTTGAGGCCGCAAACATCCGTCCAGATCAGGCTCACGCGCGAGTGCCCGCATGCATGTGTGCGCGTGTGCGCATCTGCCCTTCTTGCGTGCGGGTGTGCGCGTTTGCTTGCTTGCTTGCTTGCTTGCTTGCTTGCTTGCTTGCTTGCTTGCTTGCTTGCTTGGTTGGTTGGTTGGTTGGTTGGTTGGTTGGTTGGTTGGTTGGTTGGTTGGCTGGTTAGCTGGTTGGTTGGTTGGTTGGTCGGTTGGCTGGCTGGTTGGTTGGTTGGTTGGTTGGCTGGTTGGTTGGTTGGTTGGGTTGGTTCGTGGTTGTCTTTTGTAGTTTGTGTTGAGCACCATGCCGCGAAGTGGCCAACAGAAGGCTTGCCTTTAGCGAGTGTCACAGGCGAAGCAAGACAGGTCAAACATGTTGTGTGAAAGGGAAATGGCCTAATGAACGTCTCCTATATATATATATATATTGTATTTTGGGGCTCTACAAGACTCCAAGATGGGCCGCTTTCCAAAAATTGCTGACACGGCCTATGAATGATCCTGAAGGCTGGGGCTGGGGCTGGTGAGCATTGTGAATCTGAAGCAAGCAAATGCTCTGACGATGGCATAGATTCTGTCCAGAAAGACTGGTCCACCAAGGCCATAGGCCATGGTTTTGTCTCAAGAAGGAGGATCACCCAAAGTAGATAGCTCTTTCCATGTTGATTCTACCACGAAGGGGGGGGTCCAACCCAGAAAGAGACATCCTGCTCGCATGTCCGTAATTGTGAGGCAAAACCAAAGGATCCCGGCGAAAACGTGCATGAACAATCCATCAATCCACCTTGGGAATCCCGAAATCAAAGACAAGAAAGAGAGAAAAGTCCCCGAACAGGGGTGTTGCTTCATACGTCCGCCATCCCAACCTTGCAGCACGGGTGGCAAGCAAAACCCTTTCAGTCTGCCAGGTTTGGTCCTGGGAGACTGCCAAGGAACCCCTAAGCACCCCTCCCCTCCCGCATTCGCAAGCTGAGCTGATGGCATTCTGATTGTGCGCGACCGCGCCTGGGCTCGGAAAATCAAGCGCTGGGCTCCAAGGAGAGCGTTGCCCGGGTCCCTTTTGCGCCCAGTTGACAACTTACTTCGGCGTAGTGAAAAAGGGAAGTTTTCTCCAATGCCGTCCCTGGTGGTCCGTTGAACCTGGGCCAGATCATGCATGGACAAAAATCCGTTTCGCACCAGTTGGCATTGGTGGTTTGTACCAGTTTTTGGGTTTCATCTATCCCAAGTGAATTTGTCCATCCAAAGTAGGGCAGCTGCAAGAGGAACGAATAACACGAGACCTGCTGTATACTGTTGAAAGACCTCATCATTTGAAAGCAACAAAAAAGCCTTTGAACAAAGTTTATGGACGGATACTGGAGTGGGCTTGGTCTGATTTCAGCCCCAACTGCTCCGCCATGTTGCCGAAGCAATTTTACTCTTTTGAGCGCCTGGTAAGACCCACGAACTCCCTGTTTAACTCCATACTGGGCTCGGCCGGGAGCGGTCCGTGGCAACCCCATTCACCATGTTTCAAGCGGGTTACCTGGAAGATGGGTAGCCCGAATTGATGATACCCCACCCGTGGGTGAGGGTTCGAACCTCGCGCGTCCATCCGGACGCGTCTCGCCTTCAAAACCTTTGCCAAAGGGCCGAGCATGGTCGTGAGGTCGCAGTGCGTGTCATCGTTGAAGGAGTGCCTCGGACGTGCGTGGCGGTTGGCAGTTGCCGCAGAGGCACTAGGCTGTGTCGATCAAACGTGGATGTCTGTAAAAGGGATCTCCGCCAAACTGGGTCGCTTTGGCTTCCCTTCTTGGCATTGCTTTGGCTTCCGTGTTCACACATCATCGAGCCCCTTTCCATACAAACATGCTCACCTGAGCCGTACACCTCTTCAAAATCCCCCCTCACCCAGGAAAAACAAGCACGGGTCACTGATGACGTGCGCGCAAACTTTGCTGGTGGCTCCTGAAACGACGGCCACTTCTGGAGGTTCCGACTTGGGCAACGGCTCGGAACCCCAGCCACCCGTCTCCAACGTAACCCGAGGTCCGAGGCGCGCGGTGCAGCCCCGGCCCGGCGGGACGTCCGGCAGGTCCCGCAAGCCCCCGGCCCACAGCACGCGCCGCCGCACCTCCTAACGCGAAAACCCGGCGGGATGGCTCGAAGGGGCACAGTCGGAGTTCACATCCCCAAAGCGACGTGGGCGGGTCGTTTTTGAAGCTATATTTTTCGAGGTTGGCTCAAAGGGAAATACAGAGACAAAACACTTGGTTTGGGGGCCCTCAAAAAATTGACAAACCGAAGTAGAAGCCGTGGTTGATTGGGAGTGCCCGGAAATTCTCCGGGGTTCACTTTTGAGGGGTCTGCGCCATCTGCCTTCACCTTAGTGTAGTCTTTCCGTCTCAAACAAGTAGTCTGGGTGAATCTGAGACTTCACCAACTGAAAACGCTGGGATACATCTATGAGAACATCTTTGTCAGGTTGCCATTAGGTTCCACCTTCTGGGCCTTGACATTTATAGTGGGCCCAAGGAAACTGAAGATTTTAAAGGTTGATTCGCTCCGGGAAACCAGGAACCCCCAAAAGGGAAACCGGAAAACGGAAACTCTTCAGGGCAGGCCCCGCAAAACCGCTTTCTTTGTCTTCAAACCACCCTTTTCCTTGAGCCACCCACCCACCAGCAATCAGTTTACCTTGAAACCAATCCTTGCCCAGCCATCCGCACCCACCCCACCCACCACCCGCCCCCGCACCCCCCGCACCCCGTCGCGTCCTGCCAGTCGCCGCACAGCTCCTCCGGCGCGAGGCTCTTGACCCGCAGGTGCACCCCCTGCAGCCGCGCCACCGCGGTGCCCGGGAACTCCGCGTCCACCTGACGACTGCGGTGCGAGCGGGGTGCCCAGCCAGGGAGGCGATGACATCCGGTTTGGGGGGGGCTAAGAATCGGATCTTCGGATTCTGCCAAAAATAAATTTGAGCGCTCGTATTTAAGGCATTCAAGAGGCTCGAAGCACCGGTCAAATACAGCTAAAAGCCTCGCGCCTTAAACACCAACAGCAACTTGAGGCAAACCAAAAAACAAAAGTAAGAAAAAGCAAACTCTGTAAGCCGTTTGTCTGGGGCATTGCTGTGTGGCCCAAGAATGCTCAACAAATGATGCCCTTTGCTTTTAGCAAAAGGCTTCTGAAGGTGGAATAAGCCAGGGCATTGAATTGCCAAGCCAGGCCGACTTTCTAAAGCATCCAATGCAAGCAACAGATATCATTAAAAACGGAAAGCAAAACACGCTGTCAACGCAAGGCTGACAAATTGAAAGGTAACAGCTCCGAAGGCCATTCTTTTCACACAAAGTCCTCTCTGGGTACAACCCCTTCAAGATCTCAAATATGCAGCTGCTCTGCCCTTTGCTTCGTATAATAATACGGTATGATGCTACGGCGTTGGCAGTCTAAAGCGCCTTGGGTGGCTTCTTTCTTCGTTTCGTTTGCCGGCATCTTTTTGCAAATTAGTGGCAAGGCATCTCGCTCCTTTGTTCAGTGTCGCAGTGAGAAGAGCCCTTGACAGGTTGAATGCATCTGCATGCATATGTCTGGTCTATGTTTTCGTCGTAAGGGTACCCCTTTTGGTAGGTGTTTAAAAGAACACCATGTTAGCGGGGGGGGGGGGGGCGGTAAAAAAGGACACGCCCATATGCTCCACTGCTTCCAAACGCGCTCTTTGACCGAGCATTTGCGCCTCGCTCGCACGTCCCCAGTCCCGGTTCCCCCCGGTTCCCGGGCTCCCCCGGGAACCGCCTGGGGCATAGCAAAGAGTCGCGGGGTGCAAAGCAGCGCAAACACCAGGAGCGCAGCCTGGGGGTTGATCAAAAACCGCAGTCTGAAAAGCGACGTCTAGTCCATGCATTGCGGACAAAAATGACGCTCCAAAGTTCTTCCAAAGTGTAGCCAGAGCGGTTTTTGATCAACCCCCGTGCTTTGCTTGCCACTCTCCCTGCATCTACCCCGCAGCTGGTGTGTCAAAACTACGGACGCCTTTCTCTGAAAGTGAAAAAGCATGAAACCCAGCTATTCGGGGGGTCCCTGGTTTTGATGCATCTCCATATCTGCACCATTCCCCATGGTCAGTATCTTCCCCGCCCACACCTGACCACAACTTTGGAGCCCAGGTCTCTCTCACGGACCGGCTTGCAGTTCGTTGGGCCCCTTGAAATCCCTTCAACATGACACACAGAAATCCACCGACTTGCTGGCAACTAGGTTCAGGCTCAGTATTCTGCGGAGTCTATCAACGGGCAGTCCGCCCATGCAACAAGAAGAACGCACTTGTTACATGTTCTCGAAAGGGCATTCTGGGAATAACCCCGCCAACTTTTCGGTAGACCAACGTGTTTCAAAACAATCTACTGACTTGTTTGTTACTAGGAATCCATCAAAGGGTTGCATCTAGCCCCCTGAATTAACCAAACGCTGCAAACGGTCGACTAGGCGCAACGATGCGAGGACACAACATTCGCTCCAAACGGAATCGAAGCTATCGGACGGAATGAAATTTCCAAACACCCATCCGAACAAGCTCAGCCCAACCACGCAAAACCAGCAGATACAAGACACAAGACCCCCCCCCCCGGCAGTGACTCCACCAGGCCCGCGGCATACCCAAAAAAGCAACCCCTTTGCACCCTTCCGGAACCAGCAAAAACCGAAGCCACGTCAAGGCTATCGACCCCATGGCGGTCAGCATCAAAACACCCCGCCTGGGAGCTCAGCAGCCGTGCCCGCGGGAGCCGCAGCGCGTTTCCGCCGGCGCGTCCGGCCGGCGCGAGGCTCAACCGACGCAGGGCCGCCAGAGCCATGGCCCAAAAGCAGCTGCACCGAAACGCACGGAGTAAGAACCTCCCTGTTGGGATCAATCAACCTGTCACTTGAGCAATTCCATCAAGTGGACCGAGAAACCAGGAGCAGACCGGGCTCGGAGCGGTTTTCTTTGCGCCATGAGATGCTTGGCGGCAATGTTCTAGCGCCTTTCTCTCGTCTAGCTCTGGATGCTGTGCGATCTTTCGGGTTGGATTTGGCGCCCGGAGGGTCGGGCGATGTGCGCTTGCCACCAGCCCGGGCCGAAACAGCATCCCGATTGCCACCAAGGGGGCATGACTAGCTCCGAAGACCCCTTGTAGGTCCAACCCATTCTCCCAAAACAAGCAGCTGTCCACCCACCCCAAACAAGCAACACCTCCCCCTTTAAAAATACCAAGCACATACATCATCCCCAATCCGAGCCGAACCACAAAACGTCCTGTCAACCTGGGTATATGTCAAAATGGGGATTTGGACCCCAAAGAAATGAGTTGCTTCCGGCTTCCCTTTCAGCCAAGCTTCAAAAGGCCAAGTGGGATCCCTTTTGGTTGGTACTTACCAACGGTAAACCCCCCATTTGAGGGGCCCAGTTTGAGAAGCACCCTGCAAATCACTGGCCGCAACAAGGGGACCGGAAACCAACCATTTTAGGGCTCAGATGCCCATCTTCAGAACCACCTAACCAGGCAGAACCGGTTCCATGTGTTGACTTTTGCAAGGAAGATTTTCCCCCCAGAAGTGTCCCCCTTTCGGGAGAAAACGCGCGAACTCAATGGCAAATCCTCGCCATGTCCCCAACTAGAACTCCTGCTAGCTCCTGAAAGAACCACTCCCAAGGCAAATTTGGATAGCCCCAGCTCCCAGAGGTGGAACACCCCAGGGTCAATCCCATTGAACGGAGACTTTGTTTTTGCAGGTTTGTAACCACAGGTTTCCGCTTCCGACCAAGTGGTGAATTGAATATGGGCGGTGTGGGTGATGTCCCGCTCGCCTGGATCACCTCCAGGTAGTCGCTGGCGTCCTCAGCCTTCAGGTAGGAGTCCACAGCTTCGGGCACCTCGGCCGGTGCCCCGGTGCCGCGTCGCTTTGCGGAACCCAAAAAGGGCCTGGTGTTGGAGGGCACAGATAACCACAGCACAGATGGTATCCCCAACTGTCCCGAAACTCCGGAACCTTCCCTGAAAGCTGCTGCGACTCACCCCTAGCTTATTTGGGCAAATAGCATGGGGGCATGAGTAGAGAATGATGTGTCACGATTATAATAAGAGAATACGTCATTATTGAGCCTCATTGCTTGCATGCGTCTTTTTGGGGGGAAATATGTTGGTGGTGTTAAAGGGAAACCCAAGAAATCTCGCCCAACAAATGATGTTTAAAACCGGCAAAAACTGGTATGGGGACGTCAAAGACTGGCTGTTTTCAATTTGGTTTCTTCCAGCCCACAAAAAGGGTAGCCTCCAAAAAACGACACCCCCAAAAAGAAAATAATGGGAACATTGGAGGGTGCAGTCGGACCACGGCAAGGGCAGCCACAAGCAACCCTGACACAAACCCTCCTGGAACCATGGCAGGACCCGACAAAAGAGTTCAAACACGGGGCAGAACGCATTTTTGGACCCCAAAAGCACCGTCCGCCCTGTGTATGAAACTTTCCCGAAAGCGGCCTGCTCGAGAAAGTAGGCAAGAAAGCCCGGAAAAAAGCTGGGAAAAGACTTTTGTGTTTCTTTTTCCTTTCGGCCTGCACTAGAGCTCTGCTTGTAGGGGGGCAGAAGGAGGAAGAAGAAAGGGGGCAAAAGGAAGAAGAAGCAGGCAGAAGGGTGCTTTGGGGCACAAAAATGTTTTTCGCTCCGTGAAGGGGGGCAGAAGGAGGCAGAAGGAACAACAAAAAAAGAAAGGAGGCAAAAGGAAGAAAAGGAGGAAGAAGAAGAAGAAGAAAGGAGGCAAAAGGCAGAAGAAAGCAGGCAAAAGGGCATTAGGAAGAAGAAAGCAGGCGGAAGGGGGCAAAAGGAAGAAGAAAGGTTCCTGAGACGCTTCCTGAGACGCTGTTCCCACATCCTTCCTGAGACGCTGTTCCCACATCCTTTCTGAGACGCTGTTCCTGAAACCCCTGTCGTAGTTCCAAGTTTTCTGTCGTGGAGGGACCCTCCTCTTTGGAACATTGTGGGAACCGGTGCCCTTTTTGCTCCCGCGCGAAGGGACCCTGGGAAGGTTCCTAGCCCGGAATCGCCCGGAGCTCCAATGGCCAAACACGGGATCTCCTGATCCAAAACCCTGTCAAGTATGGCCAGCGCCATGTAAAGTACCAAACGAGCCGATAGCCCACCTACAATGATAAATGGACCTGAAGTGGGGGGCGAGGATGAAACCTTCCGCATCTGGCACAGATCTATGGTTGGGACTATTGGTGCTCAGAGGAACAACAATATCCACGGAGACCGAGATGCCAGGAGCGAAAGAGACAAAGAAAAGATGCGAAATAGATCCCGCAAAGGCGGCCTTTGCAGATGAATTCCCTGGCAATTCGAGCGCCGCGCGCTGCCGTTCTCCAGCTGCGCCTTGCCCAGCTTGTACCACACCTCAGGCGCTTGCATGATGGATGGGGGGGTGGGGGCTAGAGGAGGCGGTCCAAAAAAGAAATTGGTCAGCGCCGCTCCCACAAAAAAATATCCTGCAGGTCTCAATTTCCTCAAGTGGGAGAAAGTGCGCCGGTCGCGATTCCAAAAAGGGCCGTGAGTTGCACCCCCATGCGCGATGTGTCGGATAACGCCCTTGCAAGGAGCAGTTTTTGCGCTCTGGTCGCCTCCCCAAACAGCTCGTCCAGCATTTGCCCTCGTCGTTTCTCGTAGAATTAACGAGAGCTTGCACGAAGATTCTTTCTCCTTCGGGTCTTTTGAATGGGCAAGTGTGAATACAAGGATCTCCGAATAAGGCGCTGCAGGATGTGGCACCGACATTTCAGTATGGCATAACACTGCTCCTACCACCCCCCAAACACGCGTCCATGCTTGGTCTGTTTTTGTCTCTCCCAAGAGCGTGTTTGGGGAGGGGTGTGTGTGTTTGGGGGTACCCAAAGGGAGGTGTCATGCCCCGAAGCAAGGAGAAGAATGACCTTCAGACCTTCTTCAAAAAGAACACTCGGTTTTCGTGGGGGAGTTCCCCGAGTTTTTGGCACATACCCATATGAAAATATCCACAGTCGAGGAACTATGAGTCCCTTCAGTTGGGCCTCAGTCGGTCCCTCCCTTGGCCTCAGTCCCCCACGGGCTTGTCGTTGATCCTCGCGGCAAACTCCTGAGCCCGCTCCAGGGAGTTGATGTTCTCCAGCAGCACACTGAGAGTTGCAGCTCCCGAGCTCCCGAGCTCCCGAGCTCCCGAGCAGTCGTTGACGTGGGCTTTGATGGGGATGGAGGGAACCCCAGGAAAAATGTATCCAAGCAGGGGGATCCATCAAAGAGTGTGTTTTTGCCAGGTGGTCTTAGGGTCAACATGATGGGTGCTTGTCAAAACAGGAATCGGCCCCCTTATTCGATGGGATAAGGGAATTAACAGGAAACACCCAAATGATGCCAAATGGGGATTTGGACCAAAACAAAAAATGGAGTGCTTTAAAAGGGAGATGTTCATCCTTTGCCTTGAAACCAAGGTGAAAGGATACCTTGACAAAACACAGACCCATTGGGATGCTGCACAATGGCCCAGATCCAAAGGGCAGCCAACAAGTGTTGAGAGACTCTTCGATTGGTTGGTTTCCCTTCGGCAATCTTTGACCGTCCAACAAGCCTATGTTTGGCCCTAGTGGGGCTCGCACTCCGCACTGGAATCCCGATTTGGCGGATTGGGATCTGAATCCGGACGACCCAAATGGACATACCCGAAGGAGATACAGTTTACACTGTAATGTAGGGTTTACGCAGATCATACAAAGGGGTACAAATCACAAAGCCATGCTGTTACCCTCATAGGTGGAAGAACCCTTTCTTGAATGGGCTTTAAGTTTGAAGGGAAAGCCAGGGTGCCAACCACCCCGAGGGGACTACCCCCGGATGTTCAACAACAAAAAAGCGCCGGAAATCGAAACCATGGGTAGAACTACCAACCACATGGCCTCCGCTTTTTGCTGGGCAGCTCCAAGTCCCGTTCTCCAGCAGTTTGGCTGGAAAACAAAAACAAAGGGACCAATACATGTTGGCCCATCTTGGTCCATCACACCTCTTTGGGCCCATATTGGTCCACCACATCCCGTTTTTGGCTCATGTTGGTCGATGTTCGGCGCTCGTTTTTGGCATTCGGGCTAGGCCCAAAATGCCCTGCTTCTTTCATTCTGGGGCGGCGGCTCCATAGCCTCGGCGTTCTGCCCGCTCTTCTTGTAGATGAGGAAAGCCTCACGCACCAGTTCGCAGCGCTTCATCTTCCGGGAGGCTTGGCTGTTGTTAGAGCATGGGGGTGTCTTTTTTTTGGAGACCCCCCAAAGTGGTGGTGTGCTTTTGGTTTCCTTTTGATAACACAAAAGAAAGGCACCCAACAAAAAGACACCCCCACGTTCTCAGAGTTCCGAGGACGATGGACAAGCTTGGAATTTGAGCCAGCTTGCCACTTTTCAAGGTGCCAAAAGTGTGCGACTTGCGGTTTTTGCACCTACCCAAACTTTGGTCCGTGGGAATCTCCTTCCAGAGGAATCCAGCGAGGTATACGCATCAGATTGCGGGCGCACAGCAAATTGTGTGGTTGGCTGTTCCTACAACAGGTCCCCTCAAGAAAGACAAAAAAGCGAACCCGGACCTGGGCCCGGTCGCCCAAAATAGTGCAAAGGCTGCGAGAATTGGGCGTAATTAGTTGAGTTGAACGCGTATGCGACCGGGGCACAGGAAAACACAAGGAAGAAAAAACATGTACAAAAAAAGGAAACTATATCTCTTTGGACCTTTGGGTCCTTTTAACTGTGTTCACCTCCCGCTAAGATCAGGAGCACCAAAACTGGGGCTCACCAATCTCATTCACCAATCTCATTCACCAATCAGGCAGGTTGATCTCCAAACCGCTAATTTGGGCATATGTCAAAGTGCAGGACCTTCCCTGCGGTTTTTGTTGCATCCGTCCTATCCCCAAGCCGACTCAGGGCCGCATCTTGCCGCAACCGCGAGCCTCCTCGTACAAGCCGTAGGGGTCCCCGAGGGCCTCGGCGGTGAACCATATTCACCCATCTACCCCAAGAACCCAGAATGTTGAGGCATACTTGCTCACTTGGCCAAGGGATCCGGAAATAGGGTTCAACCTTTTGGGGCCTTGACGAAAAATGGATCAGAAAGGCGAAACTCAAAGGTCAAAAGGTCGGCTTTGGGCAAAGCGGCGTCCCTTCCGCGAGGCTTTCCCAACCCTTCTTTTTTTTCGTTTCGGAAAGGCCGACATTGGCCATGGTCTCCTTTGATGGCCCATCTACCCTCGTCCCTTAGTCAACCATTGGCTCACGCAGGGCACCCAAATCCAAACCAGCCGAACGTAGCGCAAGGCCTGGAAATGAACTCTCAACAACCAAAACTCGAAAGGTGAATCGAACAGATGTTTGGGTCAAGTCTCAACCGACTTTCGACCAGAATAGGCTCCCGAACAGCTCTTTCGGGGTCCCACCCCACAAGTAAATAAACTTTCAAAATCGCCAGAACGACCCGTAGCTGGCAAACAAAGAGAAATATAAATGCACTTGCTCTCAGAAACAGGGGGGATTGGCGATCTGACACCTTGAGTGCCCGTGCGATCTTGGCAATCTCCGGACCATCGTAGTTGTCCAGGCGGTTGATGTAGTCCATCACACGCGCCCTGTGCATCTGGAGCCAACCGGGTGTCGACGGGCAACTCCCTGCGTTATGCCTTTCAACGATTCACCTTCAAACTGTCCTTCATTGGCTCACTGTAGGCATGGGCTTTTCAGCCGGAAAACCTGGTTCCAAATGTGCCAGCCCGTTGCAACCGGTCCAAAAAAAGACCTGTTTGTTAGGGGAACCCCACTTGTAGAGATCACACACACACACACAATTGTTTGATCCAAAAAACCCACCTCCCCCCACCCCCCCCCCCCAACCCCCCCACCCCCCCACCCCCCCCCCTCAATTTTTCGAGGGGCCTCCGAACCAAGCTGCAAGCCGAGGCCGGGGCTTGTCCGCCTTGATGGCCGTGAGCACCAGGAGGTTCTGCAGGTTCCGGTTCTTGCCTCAAAAAAAAACGGCCGGGCGGAGTGGGGACTTACTCCCCTGCGGATGAACATCAAACCCAACAACAGGGGTTGCCCCAAAAGGAGCTTCCTCTAGAAATACTGGGTTGTTTTTTGGGGGGGTCCATGTTGATCTGCAGGAGAGTAAGCCAAATTTTGAGAAAACGGGGAGCCGAAATTTGGCAGCGTGGATTCGTGATTGGAACATGAAATCTGGGAAGAAATCCCCTGGGCCTGCAATACTCGGACCAAACCACCAGGCATGGTTCCCTAGGCTTTTGACACGCCGATCGGGAGCTTCCTCCCAGATGTGCTCATTTACCTCCCATGGGAACATCCGTATTAAGCAACTTTGTAACTTTGGATACCATCCACATGCCATGACAATACCAATCAGAACGCATGATCGAATTGCACTCCATGAGAACCTATGACAATGACATCCCTCATGGGCCAAAAAAGGTGGTGGGTGGGAGGGCAAGAGTCCAAACACCCACCAATCAGCAGGCTGTTTGTCTTCTGCAATAATTACTGCGATTGAGGTCGCCTCTTGGCCCGCAGAGGAAACGGACTCCTGTCACTTGTCCGCCTTGCCAACCTTGTCAATTGCCAATATGGGAACCAGCCCATACAAGCCAGAAGTGGAATTATGTAGGGAATGGGTGGTGCTTTGCTTAATGTCCTTTGCAAAATCAATCCAAAAGCCCACACGCGTGATGTGTTCGCAGCCATATGAATAGCGGGATAAACCACCTACTAGCTGTTGATTTAAGTGGAATTTGTCCATCCACAGTATCTCAGAAGTATTCTTCTTCGCTGATAAGGCCCAATACATCTCCTTTCCCCCAACTGGGGTGGCGAGAGCTTTGCCACCAGCAAACCGAACAAAACACCTCCCACAAGCTCGCCGCCGTTTGAGGATAAATGTTCATTCATAATAATATCTGTTGCACACAACATGCATACACATACATATGAGTTAACATATAAATACTACTAATCGATAGTTGCTAGGAACAAAATACTATGTGTATATGACATGGCACACATTACACATTACATTGCATACTCTGCAACACATGTCACATGTCACATATTACATATTACATATTACATATCCCATACTACATACCGCATCTCAGACACACATAGGCAGCCGAATATCTGTTTAAATAGATTTATGGGCTATGTAGACATTAAGGGTATTAAGATATAATAAAGAAAATATGTGTATGTGTATACATATATAAATGTACGTATAGCAGGATAGGATAGGATAGGATAGGATCGGATAGGATAGGATAGGATAACATAAGATAAGGTCAGCCGAAAAGATAAGACTACAACAGCGTAGACCCCAAATAGCGTAGAACAGGTCAAAATGTTGCACCCTCGACCTAGGCCGCAAAGGCGACTCAAGCCATTCAGAACTTCCAATCGCAACAAAGCCCCAAAACTGCATCTGCACACACCCAGCACCCCAGCTGTCAATCTTGCAAAAATGCCCTCCCTCCCCACACACCGTCACCAGCACTTCCAACAGCACCTGCGCCAGCGCCCCAAAACAGAACCTGCACCAGCACCCCAAACCTACCTAGCACCCAGCCGTCAATTTCTCAAAACACTTTCCCTTTTTGATTAGAAGTTAGAACCCCCATAGCTTTCAGCTATCTGGGGAATAAGATAGATGGATGGATAGATAGATAGATAGATGGATGGATAGAATCATACATATAGAAACACATATACAAATATAGAGATATAGATATGTATATATATATATATGTGCATGATTATACACATATGAGCAATGGCGGATATGCACCGTCATCTACTGTAGCCAAGGGAATGACATTGGGTACAAGCACCAAATTGCCACCAGAGAATGGAGGTACTTGTCAAAGTCCAGTGTCCTCGCGACACACAATAAGGATTGACCGTGGCTCATATGCATATTGCAACTATATATATATATACATATACATATATGTATGTATATATTGTATGTATGTGACTATATGTGTATGTATACATATATATATATATATGTGTGAGTGTGTCTTGTGTGTATGAGATTTGCCTCTTTGGTTTGAGCGGCTGAAGTCGGAATTATGCAGCACGATCTTCTCCAGCAGCTCGATGAGCTCGTTGGGCAGATCCGCGCCTGAGTCATCGGCGAGGTCGGGGGTGTTCCCTTCTCAAGGGCAAGGGGGTGGAGATCAAAATCAGGGGACCAACCCAAAATGGCCGATGTCTATTTGGTTGAGGGGCGGGAGGGCGCGTCTTTTTCGTGGGCTTGCCGTAAGAGGATGATGCCCGTTGGAGCCCACGTTAAACTCAGGCAAAAAGGGTGCCCCCTCAAACAAAAACAAACCCATATGAATTCAATGTAGGTGGGTTTCACAAATCAAAAATTGGACCTTACAAAAATCGATATATTGTTGAGTCTGATTTAAAGCCACAGACCGGATGCCCTCAAGCAAAGACAGGCCCAGAACATTCAATGTAAAACCGAGTAGTCTCAACAGCATGGATTTGGATCCTCAGCATGGGTTTCCCTTCGAGCTCCCTGTGGCGCCAGGCTCACGTGGAACACAGGCGAAGCGAACGTGCTTTTGTGGAGTGTCCCAGAGGCAGCCCTGCTAGAGGTTCAGTCGCACGCGTCAGACTCCCCGCAGACCTGGAATGGCCAGGAGCAAAACCAAAGCACCCTCTGTTGGATTTGGAAGGGGAGTGAGAATAGAAAACAGCGCGCTGGCAGAAAACCGCTCGGAATACCCTGATAAATGATTAGACAGAAAATCAACATAAATCGTTTCCCATCAAGGGGTCCATACCCAAAATATGTGTCATGTTCAAAACTCGCTTCTTGTGGTCATGTTTTTAGTAAATACCCTTCTAACGGCTGTCTAAAGTCCCTACCTGACTGATGACCATCCGCACCAACTCCCAGCAAACTTGGCGAAACACTAAGGTTTACCTGAGAATTTGGATTCCCCGCTGTGAAGAAAAAAACAACAGCATCTCCTAGCACTGGGCCACCGGGCTGATAAACGCCTTCACTGTGGCAGACACCTGACACTTGTTTCGGTGCCGGCTGCGAATCGGGAAGTGGGTGCGAACCCAAGCATGTCGACAGCAAGACCACCTGATTGGAAACTGACGATCGGAAGGTTTTGGAAGGCTACTTTAACTTCCATTGATGGGAAAAAGGACACCACAGAATGGTGGTTGAAAGGAAACATGTGGCGTGTGTGTGTGTGTGTATGCTAATACAGCCCCCCCCCCGAAGGAAAAAAAATAGGGGGGGTGGTCATAGGTGTCCTTTGAGTAACTAGAACCAACCTGCAACCACTGCCATCTATTGCCAAAACCAACATGACATAAAAAGGCCAACTCTGATGGTGGTTCTTTTCGCTGGCTGAAACCGCCCCAGAACTGGCTGGGCTTCCAAGTACACCCATGCACCCGTCGAGCTCTACACAACAAGGCAGGTCAGCTTGAAGTCAGTAAGGTTCTTGGAAGTCACTCAACTTAGCTTCAGAACTGTGGTAATTCAAGGCTTCCTCATCATGCCGCCACACAACATGTTTTGTGGGATATGCATGCTGCCACAAGTTGCCACGCTCAAGCACATGCACCCGTGGAGCTCTCCACAACAAACTCACCTGGGTGCCCTACCGGGGCTCTCACAACAGGGCAGGTCAGCTTGAAGTCAGTACGGTTCTTGGAAGTCACTCAACTTAGCTTCAGAACTGTGGTAATTCAAGGCTTCCTCATCATGCCGCCACACAACATGTTTTGTGGGATATGCATGCTGCCACAAGTTGCCACGCTCAAGCACATGCACCCATCAAGCTCTAAACAACAAACTCACCTGGGTGCCCTACCGGGGCTCTCACAACAGGGCAGGTCAGCTTGAAGTCAGTACGGTTCTTGGAAGTCACTCAACTTAGCTTCAGAACTGTGGTAATTCAAGGCTTCCTCATCATGCCGCCCACACAACATGTTTTGTGGGATATGCATGCTGCCACAAGTTGCCACGCTCAAGCAAATGCACCCATCAAGCTCTAAACAACAAACTCACCTGGGTGCCCAACCGGGGCTCTCACAACAGGGCAGGTCAGCTTGAAGTCAGTACGGTTCTTGGAAGTCACTCAACTTAGCTTCAGAACTGTGGTAATTCAAGGCTTCCTCATCATGCCGCCCACACAACATATTGTGTGGGATATGCATGCTGCCACAAGTTGCCACGCTCAAGCACATGCGCCCGTCGAGCTCTACACAACAAACTCACCTGGCTGCCCTACCGGGGCTCTCACAACAGGGCAGGTCAGCTTGAAGTCAGTACGGTTCTTGGAAGTCACTCAACTTAGCTTCAGAACTGTGGTAATTCAAGGCTTCCTCATCATGCCGCCCACACAACATGTTTTGTGGGATATGCATGCTGCCACAAGTTGCCACGCTCAAGCACATGCACCCGTGGAGCTCTCCACAACAAACTCACCTGGGTGCCCTACCGGGGCTCTCACAACAGGGCAGGTCAGCTTGAAGTCAGTACAGTTCTTGGAAGTCACTCAACTTAGCTTCAGAACTGTGGTAATTCAAGGCTTCCTCATCATGCCGCCCACACAACATCTTTTGTGGGATATGCATGCTGCCACAAGTTGCCACGCTCAAGCACATGCACCCGTCGAGCTCTACACAACAAACTCACCTGGGTGCCCTACCGGGGCTCTCACAACAGGGCAGGTCAGCTTGAAGTCAGTACAGTTCTTGGAAGTCACTCAACTTAGCTTCAGAACTGTGGTAATTCAAGGCTTCCTCATCATGCCGCCCACACAACATCTTTTGTGGGATATGCATGCTGCCACAAGTTGCCACTCTCAAGCACATGCACCCGTCAAGCTCTAAACAGCAAACTCACCTGGGTGCCCTACCGGGGCTCACACAACAGGGCAGGTCAGCTTGAAGTCAGTACGGTTCTTGGAAGTCACTCAACTTAGCTTCAGAACTGTGGTAATTCAAGGCTTCCTCATCATGCCGCCCACACAACATCTTTTGTGGGATATGCATGCTGCCACAAGTTGCCACGCTCAAGCACATGCGCCCGTCGAGCTCTACACAACAAACTCACCTGGGTGCCCTACCGGGGCTCTCACAACAGGGCAGGTCAGCTTGAAGTCAGTACGGTTCTTGGAAGTCACTCAACTTAGCTTCAGAACTGTGGTAATTCAAGGCTTCCTCATCATGCCGCCCACACAACATCTTTTATGGGATATGTATGCTGCCACAAGTTGCCACTCTCAAGCACATGCACCCGTCAAGCTCTAAGCAACAAACTCACCTGGGCCACACTACTGTGGCTCTCACAACAGGGCAGGTCAGCTTGAAGTCAGTACGGTTCTTGGAAGTCACTCAACTTAGCTTCAGAACTGTGGTAATTCAAGGCTTCCTCATCATGCCGCCCACACAACATCTTTTGTGGGATATGTATGCTGCCACAAGTTGCCACTCTCAAGCACGTGCACCCGTCGAGCTCTACACAACAAACTCACCTGGGTGCCCTACCGGGGCTCTCACAACAGGGCAGGTCAGCTTGAAGTCAGTACGGTTCTTGGAAGTCACTCAACTTAGCTTCAGAACTGTGGTAATTCAAGGCTTCCTCATCATGCCGCCCACACAACATGTTTTGTGGGGTATGCATGCTGCCACAAGTTGCCACGCTCAAGCACACGCGCCCGTGGAGCTCTCCACAACAAACTCACCTGGGTGCCCTACCGGGCCTCTCACAACAGGGCAGGTCAGTTTGAAGTCAGTACGGTTCTTGGAAGTCACTCAACTTGGCTTCAGAACTGTGGTAATTCAAGGCTTCCTCATCATGCCGCCCACACAACATCTTCTATGGGATGTGCATGCTGCCACAAGTTGCCACGCTCAAGCAAATGCACCCATCAAGCTCTAAACAACAAACTCACCTGGGTGCCCTACCGGGGCTCTCACAACAGGGCAGGTCAGCTTGAAGTCAGTACGGTTCTTGGAAGTCACTCAACTTAGCTTCAGAACTGTGGTAATTCAAGGCTTCCTCATCATGCCGCCCACACAACATGTTTTGTGGGATATGCATGCTGCCACAAGTTGTCGAGCTCTACACAACAAACTCACCTGCCCTACCGGGGCTCTCACAACAGGGCAGGTCAGCTTGAAGTCAGTACGGTTCTTGGAAGTCACTCAACTTAGCTTCAGAACTGTAGTAATTCAAGGCTTCCTCATCATGCCGCCCACACAACATCTTTCTTGGGATATGCATGCCGCCACAAGTTGCCACGCTCAAACAAATGCACCCATCAAGCTCTAAACAACAAACTCACCTGGGTGCCCTACTGGGGCTCTCACAACAGGGCAGGTCAGCTTGAAGTCAGTACGGTTCTTGGAAGTCACTCAACTTAGATTCAGAACTGTGGTAATTCAAGGCTTCCTCATCATGCCGCCCACACAACATCTTTTGTGGGATATGCATGCTGCCAAGTTACCACGCTCAAGAAAACGCACCCATCGAGCTCTAAACAACAAACTCACCTGGGTGCCCTGCCGGGGCTCTCACAACAGGGCAGGTCAGCTTGAAGTCAGTACGGTTCTTGGAAGTCACTCAACTTAGCTTCAGAACTGTAGTAATTCAAGGCTTCCTCATCATGCCGCCCACACAACATCTTTCTTGGGATATGCATGCCGCCACAAGTTGCCACGCTCAAACAAATGCACCCATCAAGCTCTAAACAACAAACTCACCTGGGTGCCCTACTGGGGCTCTCACAACAGGGCAGGTCAGCTTGAAGTCAGTACGGTTCTTGGAAGTCACTCAACTTAGCTTCAGAACTGTAGTAATTCAAGGCTTCCTCATCATGCCGCCCACACAACATCTTTCTTGGGATATGCATGCCGCCACAAGTTGCCACGCTCAAACAAATGCACCCATCAAGCTCTAAACAACAAACTCACCTGGGTGCCCTACTGGGGCTCTCACAACAGGGCAGGTCAGCTTGAAGTCAGTACGGTTCTTGGAAGTCACTCAACTTAGATTCAGAACTGTGGTAATTCAAGGCTTCCTCATCATGCCGCCCACACAACATCTTTTGTGGGATATGCATGCTGCCAAGTTACCACGCTCAAGAAAACGCACCCATCGAGCTCTAAACAACAAACTCACCTGGGTGCCCTGCCGGGGCTCTCACAACAGGGCAGGTCAGCTTGAAGTCAGTACGGTTCTTGGAAGTCACTCAACTTAGCTTCAGAACTGTAGTAATTCAAGGCTTCCTCATCATGCCGCCCACACAACATCTTTCTTGGGATATGCATGCCGCCACAAGTTGCCACGCTCAAGCAAATGCACACGTCGAGCTCTACACAACACGCTCACCTGGGTGCCCTACCGGGGCTCTCACAACAGGGCAGGTCAGCTTGAAGTCAGTACGGTTCTTGGAAGTCACTCAACTTGGCTTCAGAACTGTGGACAAACTCACATGGGTGCCCTACCGGGGCTCTCACAACAGGGCAGGTCAGCTTGAAGTCAGTACGGTTCTTGGAAGTCACTCAACTTAGCTTCAGAACTGTGGTAATTCAAGGCTTCCTCATCATGCCGCCCACACAACATCTTTCTTGGGATATGCATGCTGCCACAAGTTGCCACGCTCAAAGGGGCTCTCACAACAAGGCAGGTCAGCTTGAAGTCAGTACGGTTCTTGGAAGTCACTCAACTTAGATTCAGAGCTGTGGTAATTCAAGGCTTCCTCATCATGCCGCCCACACAACATCTTCTATGGGATGTGCATGCTGCCACAGATGCCACTCTCAAGCACATGCACCTGTCGAGCTCTACACAACAAACTCACCTGGGTGCCCTACCGGGGCTCTCGCAACAGGGCAGGTCAGCTTGAAGTCAGTACGGTTCTTGGAAGTCACTCAACTTAGCTTCAGAACTGTGGTAATTCAAGGCTTCCTCATCATGCCGCCCACACAACATCTTTCTTGGGATATGCATGCTGCCACAAGTTGCCACGCTCAAGCAAATGCACCCATCAAGCTCTAAACAACAAACTCACCTGGGTGCCCTACCGGGGCTCTCACAACAGGGCAGGTCAGCTTGAAGTCAGTACGGTTCTTGGAAGTCACTCAACTTAGCTTCAGAACTGTGGTAATTCAAGGCTTCCTCATCATGCCGCCCACACAACATCTTTTGTGGGATATGCATGCTGCCACAAGTTGCCACGCTCAAGCACATGCACCCGTCGAGCTCTACACAACAAACTCACCTGGGTGCCCTACCGGGGCTCACAACAGGGCAGGTCAGCTTGAAGTCAGTACGGTTCTTGGAAGTCACTCAACTTAGCTTCAGAACTGTGGTAATTCAAGGCTTCCTCATCATGCCGCCCACACAACATCTTTTGTGGGATATGCATGCTGCCACAACTTACCACGCTCAAGCACATGCGCCCGTCGAGCTCTACACAACAAACTCACCTGGTTGCCCTACCGGGGCTCTCACAACAGCCCAGGTCAGCTTGAAGACAGTGTGGACCCATTATTTCCAATAACGGTGCAAATCAATAGCTGCAAGTGAAGAAGCTGGTTACTACGGACTCACCCAACCAAAGCTTCTGCTTGCCGTTTGGTCCTGTGATTCTGCAATCGAACCCAAATACGTTTGGCGGATATGGCGTGGCTAAGGGCGCTGCAGAGCGAACCACAAAGTATACAAAAGATGTTTCATCGCACAAAGACTCCAGGAAAGAAATGTTTTTAAAAATGCCTCTTTAAACCGCCAGCAAAGCGAAATACCACCAAAATGTGTTTTTTATAACAGCCAAACTCCAAACATGCATCAACATTAACCATTTAAAACACCCTTCAACATACAAGAAAGCATAACCTTGCCGTAAAAGCAATCCAATAAACTTAGCAAGCTATTTAAGCTATACGGCTATACTAACAATTTCATAAGTTTGTCTAAGTCCCCTGAGCAAAAAAGAAAATGTCCAGTAGTGATAGATTCCTATTGAAACCAACAGAGGAAATAGCACACATTCTTAAACAAATGGAAGCTTAGACAACCCTTTCGGCCTTGCCCAACGGAACCAGGTTTGTTGCTCAGCCACCAATCTTGCCCTCACAGGTTCCAGCCGCGCTCGGAGTTGTGGCAATGGCTTACTCACAGACGTGTTGTTGTTGTGGCAACCACACATCAGCTACACTCCAGAACACGACTATGGAACCCAAAATACACTCGGTTGTATGCAGATGTCAGAATCTCTTCTCGGGGAAAGGTGTCCCGTTTTTGGGCTCCTTCCATTCATCTTGTAGTCGTTTCTCCCTCGAAACATCCGGGGAAATCTGGTGGGCCCAAACAAAAACTTGACATCGGCAACCAAAAGGTGAGGTTTGGCATTGCAACCAAAGGTGAGGCAAGGGGGGTGCCTGAAACACCTACAAGCCAACCTACTCAGGGTAAAAACCGTGGACCAAGCTGGGTTGACCCACAATCCACAAGAACAACAAGCAGAAGATGGCTGCCTTGTAGAATCCACAAGATTCCTACACTAAACGGTTTGCAACCCACAAGAACACCGAAGTGAAGGTCACATGGACAACCCAAACCGCCCAAACCGCCGCCCAAAGGCCGCCGGATTTTTGGTGCCTCGTCGGCGTTGGTGGACTCCGGCAACGCGGTGCTAACGACTTGGTCGATCACGTTGCGGCGGTACTGGCGGCGAGTGGACTGAACCCTTGGGTCCGCCCAAACCGGCGAGGGCGGAGCTGGATGTGGGTCAGTGGCCCAAAGCGCCCAGAAGTGAAAAGTCGTCAATTGGGGGCCAGGAGGAAAAATGGTGGCCAAGAAGGGGAAACCGAAAGATCACAAGGTCGGCTTTGGGCAAGTGAGTTGGATTGATGGTTGATTCAGGAGAGGGACACAGAGTACCACTGACCAGGGAACACAGGATCCCCCGTGTTGGCGCATGCAATTCACGGAAAAAGACGAGGCGACCAAAGTTTTTAGGGGTCCCAGGTTTTAAGCAAAATGCCTCATGTTGGATCATGTCGGGTTGTCCAAATCTATACACCGTGTTTTCCTTGAAATCCTCTACAAGGAGAGCCAAATCTTAGGAAGCGCATTCCTTGCTGTCTCCATACACTATTAGTCTCAGTGCAACCATTGCTCACCAGCTGCCAGACCTGTCATGCTGATCTCAACAAACTTACAAATGACCCGTGAAATCAAACAAGCCTCCTCTCACATGTCGTGAAATTCCGCCAAGGATCGACAAACATCTTTCCCTCCTGTGCTGGGAGCAGTTCAAATGGCCGGGATGTACCTGAAGTAAGGAACTTTGTACGAATGGCTTCTGTCCACTGCCCTGACACCGTGAAGCAAAGGGCTTTCAGTGGTACGACCCCAGAAAGACGTCCTTTAGCATGTCTCGAATGGTTGGTGTCTTTCTGGCTGCATTTCCCCTCCCCCTTATTCTCACTTGGGTCACCCGTAGGTGACACTCTCCAAAGTGACTTCGTGGACATTTGGATGTATTTTGCCCAGTTACCCTCTCCGAATTGCCCTTTGCACCTTGATGTACATTTGATATGTGTTCGTCCAAATTTTAAGCAAAAGTTGCATTTGTCCAACTTGTAAGAGACATGAAAGCGAGTCGCTCACTTGTCCAACTTGCAAGGGTCGTCCTCTTCCAAAGGTCAGTTGTCTTCCAAAATGGGATTTGTGCTCCTGCGGCCGCTCCTGCAACACACTCCTGCCTTTCAAATTACAAGCGGCGGTGCAGCTGATTTGATAGGTCCAAAACAACTGAAATCATACCTTACACTGACACATACAACGCTTTGTTTTTCCAGCTCGAGTGTTCCCAACCCACCCAGTCCTGGTTGTCTGGCGTCAGCACCAAGGCCCACAGATCCGGGCTCTGCCGCTCCACCAGATATCTGGCGAATGCGGCGCTCGTGGAACGATTCCAACCCATTTTGGTCTCTAGCGCCCTCAGGCAAACAAACAAACAAACAAACAAACAAACAAACAAACACACAAACACAAACACACACACACACACACAAACACACAGAGCGCACACCCTCCCCCAATTTCCCATATGTGGGTCCTCAGAAAGGGTCGATGGGCCTCCTTCCCTCGTCGGGTTGAAAGGGATTTGTTTGGTATTTCGAAACTGGCCCGAAAGCTCTTCCACGATCGACACCTGATTCAAACCCGCCCCCTCTTCAGGTGGATCAGTGGAAATGGTGTTAGGGAAACATGGCTCGCGAAAAGAAGCCCCAAATTGTACTCCCCATGGCAATGTCCCACTGGGTATCGGGGGGTTCACATGGCATTGCACCAATCGGCGCACAGAAGTTGCCGGTATGGTGAAAAGCCGAGTCGCAAAGGGTCCTTGTTGCACCATGGTACGTGTTCTACACTACCTGCGCACAGCGTCTTATACTTTGATGAGGCGCGTTTCAAGGGATGCCGCTTGACGAGAACCTTGACACGGCTGTTGTGGGAGGCAATCGGTGAACAAAAATGTGCTTGCAGGGCCCCAATTGAGTTTGTCTGGTTGCTTCCCGCTCCGAATAAATGCACTCTACTAGTATATACGTATATATATATATATACATATTTACATGCATTTATATATGCTTTCTTCAGAGTCAAAACTTCCCAATACTCGATTAGAATTTGTTAGTAGGCTTCCTGCCGAGCCCAACTTCAGGGGAACTCCGACAGCTCACCAAAACAAGTTGAGCCTCAATTGCAAATTCAAACCATTTGCGATCTTCCGCCGAAAATCAATCAAACAGGTGCCATAAATCAATGCATCTCCCGGTTCGCCTGGCTTGCAGTCGGAAGAGGCCATTCCGGTTGGTGACGTCCACCAGTTGCTGGGCGGGGCACGGGAGGTATCGAAATCCCGAACCGAAATGGGTCTGTCTGCTTTCATGGTACCCTTCTTGGGGTTACTGAAAACGGAAACCAAGGGGAAAGCCGAAATCATGTGGGTGCGATTCCAATGTTAAAAAAACACCCCAATCCGGAAATCACGAAGCCTGGCACCTTCCAATGCGGATCACTCGCAAAGGGATGCTCAACTTACCTCTGAAGATCCCGCCAAAAGGGAAACCCTTCTTTGTCTCGGTTTTGCTCATCTGCGCGAGATCGCCTTCCCACCGCAAGGAACCGGCTGGGACGACACAACATGCCAAAGGCGGCTGAATACGTTGGAAGTGACATTCACAACATGAGGCTTTAAAATGGTGGCCCAAATCAAGTATTGAGAAACGCCTGCAAAAGCAAATGTCCGCTTTGGTGAGTCGCATTTTTTGCCTAAGCTAGTGCAAGGCGACAGCGGCTTGTTTACAGACCTGCGAACCATTCCACGTTTGGCTCTCCTTGGAACGATACGGGTGACGGGTGTACCCGTCACCCGTCCCAAAGTGAGGGGCAAGCTTTTAGCTGGCTACTAACTGTGACCCAAAAGGGAAACTGATCTTGTAGGTGGCTATGGCTCAAAACAATGTACCAAAATGGCACCTTGGCACATGGAAACCAAGACCAAAACCTGCGTATGTCTAGCTGTCTTCAATTTGAGCCAAGCCAAGGAAAGGGCTTCCCGAAAAACCCCTACCCCATTGACCAACGGCCCAAATAACCGACGGAAGCGCGTCGGCGCGGAAGAAGCCGGCCTCATCGCAGGAGCCCCAGGCCCGCTTGTACGCCTCGGCGCCAAGTGTTCCGACCCTCTTTCCCACATGGGTCAAAAATATGTGCCCAAAATTGAATCCTGGTAAATGGAAACATGGACCAAAACCTGTGGTCCCCTGACGGTTTAATTTTGACCCATACCCACATGGAGGTGAATGACCTGCTGGTTCTCAGCAGGAAATGAGGATTGGAATGATCCCGAGAAAAACCATCCGCTATAGTTTCCTTTCTGGGAATCCCTAGGATCATTCCCAAACCCTGGGTCATTCCCTACTGAGCACCAGCAAGTCAACAGAACCTTCTCTCCACTTGGAGTGGAAAGTAGATTGTCATCCCTATCCCCAAGTCTCTTGACCAGCCAATTCTTGAAGGGAGGATACCAAATCCTGCGCCACACAAAGAAAATCCAAAAATATGTGGAGGGCCAACCTGACAACGCAATATGTCCGCGCCAACAGGCTTTCCATTGCCACAAAAACAGGCCGCTCCAAAAAAGCGAGCCAATCCAAACAAATGCTGGCCAAAGAACACAAATCCTGATCAAGACTGGTGGCCTGTCTGTACTGTTGTGCTAGCCATGAGTCTGAGTGGGTCTGCCCGCCAAAGGTCCAACCTTTCAAAGGTTCACTGGGGAATAGAAAAAGCTTCCCAAATAAGCACCAAAAAACCCAAAGTGACGGGGCCGTTCCCGCGCGGGGCTCGGGCCGTGTATGCCAAGTGGGGGTCTCTGTCTTCGCAGTACCTGCGCTCCGAGCATGTTCCCCAAAACTCGTGTGAAACAGGTTTGTCTCAAAAGTAGTGCCCCCAAAGTGGCTCGCCCCCGTTGAGTTTCCCTTCTAACCAATCGACCAAAAGGAGGCCTCCCAAAAGAGACACGCCCAAGTATCAAGGTGTGTAAATGGCTGTACGTGCATATGCATGCTTGTGGGGGTTCACTTTGCGTTTGCTCCTTGAAGGAGACAAGGAGCGCTTTGCTTGCTTCAAGGGGGCTCGGATGAATGCTTGGCTTGGTTTTACAAGCAAAGCCATCCAATACAAGGACAAACAGCCAAACAAATTACAACTTTGTGTGTTGACCAGTGGTCACTCAATAGCCTGCCAAAAAGAAACAATCAAGAATGAGGCCAGCAATTTTCTCCACCAGGTGCCAACGAAAGGCAAAAGATGCGATCCCTGCGCAAGTTCAAGGGACACCTTGCATCCATCAATCCTGAGATGTCTAGTTGACGTACAAAGGAGCCAGGTTCTGAGTGGCCCTGAGGGCAAACACATGAAAGCCCTTTCAAAGGGGCAACATGTTTCGAAGGCCGGGAGAAATGGAATCCATGGAGCAGCTGTTTGAGGGAAGCCCCTGCCCAAATAGTCCCCCACTCCCCCCCCCCGGTGCACTTGCCCACGATCTTTGAGTCATAGAAGGCGTTGGTCTTCAGGAAGTTCTCCGGGTCGCGGTTCGTGTCGATGAGGATCCTGAGGCGCATCACTCGAACAGCTGCATCCATAGGGCTCCCGGCACCAAGTCGGGGCCCCCTCTTCACACGGATTGGAACGTGAACCAAGAAAGTCAAGGAAGACACGGCATACATGAGGAAACATGTGGCAACAACTTTCCACCTTGAAATCTGAGAGCCTGAGAGTCTCAGAAGTGTGATAAAGTGTCTTTGAGGCTATGCTTGGATCTACTTCGGTGGGGTCGATTTAGAGACCCCATATGATGCACAGACAATGTTGTTTCCCCTTCGGGCGCATGGGCAAATTTTGGTGTTCCCCTAGTGTTTGTGGGAAATTCGGACTCCCTCCCCCCCCTCTCCCGCTTCCTTAACCAACAAACTCTCTTTGCCTCTGACGGGCCAGACAAAGAAACCCTCTGTGTGTTGACTTTGTGTTTGGGGTAGAAGCTCCAAGCTGGAAACCGGTTTCGGAAACAGAAACCGTGCTCCACGGTTTCCTCGCAGACTGAAACATGTTCCAGTCTTCCCCATCTCCTTTTGTGGCTCAGCCCTTCTCTGCACCATTTGGGCGAGCTCTGAAAAAAAGAAGTCTAAGGCAGTCAATTGTCCCTCAAAGTCTTGAAAGTCAATTTCCCGAGCAACTAAACCAAATCGAACAGTGTCAGATCAAGTCACCCAGATTTGCCGAGTGACTGGCAGGTCACACCTGCAGTGTCACCGATCTACGATCTAAGTAGAACCTAATTGACTTTCATTGGGGGGATGTCCCCTTTTAGTGGGGACTCATCCCTTTTAGGGGGAACATCCTCCCATTAATGTGAAGGGTGTGCTAATCTGGAGTCAACATCCTTCCGATCTAAACAGGCGGAATGCCACTTGCGGCTGGGCATGACCCGGTCAAACGTACTTGCTCCTCTCCCCTTTTTCACGAGGCCGCAACTTTGCCATGGCGTTGTGCAGGTGTGGGTCCTGCAAAGCGAAGCAGTCTATCTGCTGGTACACGTAGAAATGGCGAAATTCGGGAGATGACTGCTCTGCAAATTAACCTGGAATCCCCCAGACTAACACCTCTCAAAAGAGAAAGGGGGTCAACACTCATTTGACGAAATGCTGCAAGCTGTCCGTCCCAAGCACCGCTTGGGCTCCTTGCCAATGATCCACTGGCCACATGTGCGAAACAAAGGGAAACCCAAGGGACACACGACCCATTCTCGGAGGAACATGAGATAAGCTGCTTCTTCGTAGGAATGCTTTTGCCGTTCTGCGGCTGGTCCAAACCCCCTATGGAAGCTTCTCAAAATGCTGCGTCGAGCCCCTGTTGGTTGGCATTTCCGGGGAAACCCAAAGGAAAATGTCCCCCCCAAAACAAAAAACAAAAAGGAAACAAAGGAAACCGACCATTTTCAGGGTCCCCCCGATTTGGAGAACTCCCCCTCCCCTCCCTCCCCCTCCCTCCCGTCTCGCGCAACCGGTCCTGGTTGCCCTCAGCCACTCGGGCCTCCAGCCAAGGCAGCAGCAAGCGCAGCCGGTTCCTGCAGACAGGCGCGTCTTCGCAGACGCGACCGGAGAATATGTTGTTTGTTCCTCGGGTGGGTGGAACGGTGACGACGAGTTCGAGGAACATTCCTGGCAGTTCTTGGAGAAAAATGTTCCACCAGGCACTAGTTCCTCTAAACTGCCGGTGAAAGTCGACGGCGAAAAAGGAGATGACGTCATTCCAAAATGGGGAGGAATTGCACCATCTGACCCTGATGAGTCCGTAAGGATTCCATGACCAACGAGGGCATTGCCGGAAATCGGGAAGCTACTTTTGGGAGGAACTTAAAACAGAAACCCATGTGGAGCTGGCAAACTCCGACAAAAGGAGCCGCTTTCTGGCCCCGTTTGGGCCCCCGGGTTTCGAACACTGCCCTTTCGGAGACCCCCTTCCAAAATTGTTTCACGGGAGCCCTGCATTTTCCCACTGCATAGTCTTGGACACCCTTTCAATTCGATAGTTTGTGTGACACCCCGCTCGCATAAAAATCACGAGTGGCAATCAGCTAGTATTCACATTATTATACATCAATTGATCTGTGCATATGACAACATCCCACTCGGGTGTCTCTTCTTTTGAGAATGCCTTTGCGGCTTCGACTCACAGGAACACCAACATGGAATCCACCCGTGTTTTTTGTTGTTGTGGCTTTTCTGAGACGAGCTATGGAGGTTTCCTCACTTTTTGATGTCGCCAGGAAAAACAGCTGGGGCAAACCGCACGCTTTAGTCTATACCCTATCTTGACACAGACCCATTTGAGACATCCGCAAAGGGCTCTGCTGTCTGCCGCTCGCGCTCCTCTTCTCGATCTGCTCCACGAGGGGCTCTGCTGGGCAAGCAGCCCGGACCTCAGCCGACACGGCGCGCCGAAGCCGTTGGGTGTTTTATTCGAAAGCAGCACTTCCAAAGGCGGAAGGCGAAAGAAAAGTCGGTGCCAAGGCCTCTCACTTTTGTGGATGATTGTTGCTAAATGAGGACACCCAGTTTGCTTGCTTGGCTGCTTGCTTGCTTGTTTGCTCGCTTGCTTGTTTGCATGCTTGCCTGCCTGCCTGCCTGCCTGCCTGCCTGCCTGCCTGCCTGCCTGCCTGCCTGCCTGCCTGCCTGCCTGCCTGCCTGTCAATTGCTTCGAGTAGTTTGATTTAATTTGTTCTATTAGATTGATTGTGGGTGGGTGAGTAAGTGGATAGATTGGTTGGTGGTTTCCATAAGATGGGTGACAAATCAATCAGCGATCTATGGGGGAAGATGAATCAAGAAGAAATTACAACACTACAGTTGTATCATGTGTGATAGACCAAGCATGTCTTGTATGGTAGTTCCCGGACTCAAACGGTGTCAAAGTCAGACATGAGCATACCACACCTTCATCCCAAGCCGCGGCAATCAGTTCCAGCTACTATCTCATCTCCCTCTTTTCAAGCATCATTCTTTCTCAAGCAGGACATCGAAGAGAGGCTTCCCGAACAGAGCAGACTAAGAAAAACGAAAGCGGTCCGTAGTGAGCCCTACGGGAGAATGGAGAATGCGGAGCCCGGGTAGACACTTGTCCACTTTGCCACATTTCTCGCAACCAAACAAGCAAAGGCCGTTTTGTCCGCTTTTAATGACCTGATAAAAGCACCCGGTGTTTCCCAAAAATTGTGTTGGGACACCTGGTTTTCTGCCTCAGGCCACCCGACATTCTGCAGCAAAGTCTTGATGAAGTCCTCTGAGCAGTCCAGGTCGATAAGGCTGCCGATGACCTCCACGGAAACAACTCGCTTGGAATCCCAAGAATTGCGCATGTGTCGAAACAGGGAGTTGGCACCCCAACAAAAGGCGGTTCTCCCGTTGACTTCCTTTTGAATCAACCTTCAAAATAGGTAAAAACAAGAAAAACTTCTGGAACATGTTGCGCCCCCATTTATGGGGGGATCCAAAAAGGGCACCATGAACTTGATAGCCCAAGTAACCAAGTCAGGTAGACAGCTGAGAAAACGCCGAGACTTGCTGTTTGAGAGGAGGGGAGAAGAATGGCCCGGGGTGCAAAAACGGGTGGCGCTTGGAAATGTGGGAAATGCACGAGGGGCACTGAGACTGTCACCATGAATGGATAAGGAAAGTCTCCTAGCAACAATTTCTTGCCTAGATGTGCCGCAACTTTTGATGGTTGAGATTCTCCCCTGCCCTCCAAGTGCCGGCATTTCAGTGGTCCACTTATTCCTCCAGGTCCACTTCGGCAAGGAGCATTGCTTGGATTCTGCTCGTGTCATTACATTTGCCATAGGCCACTGTCTGAACGGTCTCTGGTTGCACCGCCTTTACAAGGGGCCAAACGAAGATCCAAAACCAAAATTAAACTGCTCTTGCACCTTTTGTTTGGAATGCCCCAACAATTTGAAAGTTGGTTGTGGCCCAGACTTGCGGGCAGAAAACTTGGTCCACCGCCCCCCTTTCCCCCAGACACCCCCCCACCCCCCCCCCCCCCCCGTTTCTTCGCCTGTGGGCACTTCAGAGGGTTCACCTTCACCACGTACACCTGCCGCGTCGAACGGTCATCCGCCAATTCCACCATGGACGCGGACACGGAAAAACCCACCAGCCATTTCATCAGAGGGGTCGCTTGCCCTTGGAATAGAACAGCAAAAAAACAGAACACAGAAACTGGGGCTGCTTCTCCTTTGACATAGAACCTTTTCAAATGGGAGGTTTCCTACCACGCTTGCTTTTGGGAGGATAATCAGGGTTGTTTGCGGGAGGATGAGGGGTCAAACTAAGCTGGCAAACCCATTGAAGTCGAGACTATTTCTGGGACAATCGCGGCCCGTCTCCCGTGACTTGGGGAAACAAATCGCCCGAGTTTGTATTGGAAATATATGCCCATCTGTGCGCGTGTTTACGCCTTTCCTCTGATTGCAAAGAACAACTCCTTCCAAACTCGCGTTGACTGACACACAGCTCAGAGGGCGGACCTGAGCATGTTTGACCTCCGTGGCAGACCGGAACCCACCCAAGCTATGATGCGGATACTTCCGATGGTCAGATACATGCAAACGTTTGTTTTCACTCGAACGAGCCATTGCTGGGTCCGTACTGGTTTCCACACGTGCGGGAATCCGGGCAAGCCATGCCTTGGCACGTCGCTGAAAGGCCACGTGCGCATTGCGGTGAGGCCTACGAAAGTTGAACTCGCGGGCGAGCCTCGATGTACTTCATCAGCGAGTTCTTGTAGAGGTAGTCTGTGAGCTCCTGGTGCTGGACCAAATCAACGTTCTATGAGTTTGTGATGGTCTACTCCAAGAGTCCAAATGGTTCAGGTTTGGGTAAGCCCAGGTTGGTTGCAACTACCTGAACTAAGACGTGGCATTCCGGAGTGCATTGAGAGTCACGTGAAGCGATGACTCCACACCCAGAAACACAGGGCCGAATTGACAATCGAAAGGTCAGGTTTGCGGTCGGCAACTGAAAAGTTCTCTTTCAGAACCATAGGATTCCCAAACTTGCGCAGACAAATGAAAGTGCCACGAAAATAATATGCCAAAAGAGCGACCCAGCAGGAACATTCCTCCGCAAACTCTTCAACGCTGCGTGTCCACCCAAATTTGTGACACAGAACCCAGCCGTGACCAGATCACGGGCCAAACGCAATGATGCTTCTTGGAACGAGATCACCGAAATGTTGGAACCGGTTCCAAATGGCCCACATGGGGTTCCAGATACTTGTCCCTTTGGTCATCGAAATGAGACAATGGGGTAGAAAAGAGCATCCATGAAACCAATCTGTTCAAGACTTCCAAGAAAAGAGCTCGAGGTCTAGGTCCCATTCACTAGCGACTCCTCCACGAAGTCATGAAGGTCGCAGACGTAGATCAACGGCCGAGGATCCGGCCTCCGGGCGAAGCATTGGCCGAGCTCAACCAATGCAACTGCGTGGAAACCCACAAAGGGAGGCCCCAAAATGTCTGCCTCTAAAAACTGATGGGTTTTTGGGGTTCCGTGTTCATCCGGAGGGGAGTAACCTTTCCGTGATGCCAAAGTGCAATGTGGGATTCCCATCTCCACGAGTATTTGCCCAGGTTGCAAAGGATTTCCTTGGTATCACCAAAAGTGGCAACTCAAAACCAAGCAGTAGAACCTGCTCAAGTGGCCAATGGCGGCTTTGGGCGCTGCCCGATTGTCCGCATGGGAATGGTGCTTGTCACATTGTTGGCAGGGCTGTGCAACGGGTTCTGTGAGCTCTCGCATGGGCGGTCAAAATTGCCATGGCCGTTTTCTTTTTTGCAAATTTAGTGAGTTCCCCCATGGCCCTGCCAAATGTGTCGTAAACTGGAAGTTCTGACCCAACCTATGGTCAGGGCAAGTCGTATAGTCCAACGTAGCACAGAGCACAGGGCAATGAAGGCAATCGAATGTGCCCCAGCGAGTCACTAAGCGAGAAAGACTGGGGGGAACCTACATCCACAGGACGCAATAGGTAAGCAAAACAGAACTTGATCCCTCGATTTGCGAACTGTTCTTGGTTCGGAGCAAGTCCACTCTACAGTTACAAGCCGCTCTTTGTGAGGTAAACACATTGGGCCTGAATCAAGAGCCTCAACCAATCTCCCCTCAGACGTATCAACCGCTTAGCCCGGTGTACATAGGTGTTTCCCAAACTAGGCCCCCTGCAAGAGGCTGATCTCCGTTCGGTTTCCGGTCAGCAAAGGTTCCAAACCACTGGACATCCGCCTTGATGCCGTTTAACAAGATGCATCAAATCACACGCTGCGGCGTCTTTCGCCTCCCTTAGTTTCGTCCGATCCGGCTCCATCTCTTGTAACTTTGGGCCCTCGAGCAGTCCGACCATGCCCCCCGAAGGTAAAACGAAATCTCATATGGTGCCCGTTCAAACAACTGGTTGCGACATGCTTACTCTATCCGGCCAAATACTTTGAATGTGGGGGGCGCCCTTGGAAACCAAACTAAGTCATGACCCATAGGAAAAAGCGTGTGCATCAATACTTGACCCCTTTCACTCAGACCCCCAGCGTTGGCCCAACGCCCTCAGCTGGGGCCCAGGCAGCTTGGCCTCCTTCAGGAAATTCTTCACGGCGCTCTGGGCAAGCGGAGATGGCAAGGGGCGGGAACCAAAAGAATGTGTCTTTTTGTTGAGGGCGGGGAAATTACGGTGGGAAACCACCAGTTTGGGGTTGGCGGGAGGGGGTGCCTCCACTTTGACACATACCCATCAATTGGCCTTGGCTTTGTGCCTTGCGGGTGCCATAAACCCCAGACAAAAAGGGGAGATTGCCTCCAACTGCGACAGGGGTCCCCTCCTTGGCTTTGAAGGGAAACTAAAAGGATACATTTCGGGGTTCCTCTAATTTGAGAAATAACGGTATATGGGTTCGTGTTTTTTGAGCATGCCCCTGCAGGTTCGAGGGGAGGTGCGCCTGTTTTGACACATATATGGAGCCCCCCGAAATGGGTTCTGGTGGAAGGATGAGTCTTGTTTCCTTTGTTTTGTTCCCAGGAATGTGGGCAAACCACAGTATCTTGCGCCACAGTGAATTGCAAAACAGAAAGTCTGCGGAGAGCTCCGTCGCAAGAGGTCGGCAGAGCGTGAAGCTTGAAGCTAAGCAGGCCCAAGTCGCTGCGCGTGAAACCGAGAAGGGATCCGAGCCAACTCTTGTCACATGATCTGCGCTTAGAAAAGCTTTCGGCCAGTGTCAACATTGGCTTCCACACGGCAGAGCACGGTGCTTGAAGATTCGTCCACGGAAGACCCAGGATGTTAGCGTCCAACGCGTCCCCTGAAGCCGCATTCAAGCAAAAGGCCTCATTTCCGAATGCCTCCAGAGGCCCTGAAATCTAGCTAAAAATTTGCTCCCCACTTGCATCCAACTCGCAAACGCGTGCGATGCCCAGAGGCTCATCTCGACACACTCACTTGAAAAAAAGTGTACAAAGTAAATTGATTCCTCGTTACTGGAAGAAACAATATGTGTCGTTTCCAGAGCTCATATCCCACAACAGCCTGTGGTGTCTGATCCCTTCAGAGGTAGGCGGTGGCGGACTGAACTGGGTTGTTGCCCGCCTTTGCTCTTCTGACGGGCTGGTGTCAAGGCAATGAACCAAGGCAAATCAGGTTGTATCTACTTTGCCTTGGTTGCGACTGTCTTTTTGGCGGAGTTCCTCAGTAGTTGAAAGGGAAGCTGCCTTCGGACGGTTCCAACGAGTGACGTGACTCAAGCAGCTGGCTGCAGCTTGCTGAGCAGCCCTGCAGGATCGTAGACCTGCGACTCCCTGCAGACCCGCTCCACCTGTGAACCGACGCGAGTGACAACAAACCATCGGTGTTTAGGAAAGCTCCCTAGCACCCCAGGTGCAATAAATATATATATATATACATGACAGTTGTTGCCCCTTTAAAGTATTTCCCCCTTTGTGCCTGGCTACTGTAATTTGGGTGGCGCTAGAGGATAACCCATCAAGAACGCCTTCTAGATGCTTGGTTTGCTTTCAGAGAAAGCAAAAGGAAATCAAGCCTTTGTGGGGTGTCTCGGTCACTTACTTTGGATGGCCCTAAATGGGCTTGCAATATTATTGTGTATGTATATATATATATGTATTATACATATTATAGAGATATGGGTTCCAAACAGGTGCTAGTCATTAGATGCAAAGAAATCTATGAAGACTTCCGAGACTTACGTGCTCAGTCTTGAGTTCCAGGACTCTGCGCTGCGGAACCTCTGTGAATGCGGGTGTGTATGTTTTTCAGTGTACCCTCTTGGGGCTGGTCTAAATGAAAACCAAGAGGAAACTTACCATTTTTGATGCTCCTCTATTTGAGGCAAACCCATCTCGCAAGATCAGAAGCTGTGTTCAAGAACCCGGAACCCTGAAACCATGACAAGAATGCCCCCCCTTTCTGCATTCCATATCAATTGTGCAGGGAAGTAGTCGACCCTTTCCTTCCAAAACCTGGAAGATCCTTTGCACGGGAGACCATGGCTCCGAAGCAGTCGCTGCGGCCAACTGTCCGAAAACGACAAGGATTTGGGGGTTTTGGATGTAGGTTTCTCGTGAAACCGGAAGTAAATCAGAGGAGTCCTTGTCCTTTCTTTGGACGACCCTGCATAAGTTTTTGGCCACTGGATTCCAAGATGCCACACACATTCTTAGAGTGCAAGCGAAGAGAACCTCTTCGAACCCACCTGGGTCTGAAAATGTTGGAACCCTTGACTGCGTGTGGAAGCCAACCACATTTGCGGGGTCAAGCGACACGACACACCAGGACGCGACACACCCGACGATTCGAGGCGAAACCGCCTCCTGCATGTTGCCCACACGGCTGGCCGCCTTCCGCTTTTCAAGGCACAGGGTCGAGGGTATGCTGAAAAGTTTTGACCAAACGTTTACAACAAGAAATGTATGCACAAAAAAGAAGTTAGCCGTGTTGTAGGTGTAGGTTCAAAGGCTTCTATACGTTCGCGTGTTTACAGAGAAACGGCCCCCGGCTGGGTTCACTCCGACCTTTAAAATGTTGAAGAAACAAAACAATCAAGACAGGTTGAGCGTAACGGTATTGCCTTGCACACAACTCCTACTTTTGCTGTTGTGGCATGTGCGTTTGCCAGGCTTGCCACTTTCTGCACGTTTTGCCACGTGCTCCCTGCAAAACCCGAGGAAAATTGGGCGCTTCAACCCAGAAATGACAAGACTGAACCCCCAGCGGCGCCAAGCTGCTGATCCTTCTGCAATGGGCGGGGTCAGACATCGGTCCCACCTCTCGCGCACAACGGAACCAAACCACCTTTTCAAGAGATCGCTCAAAATGATGGAATCGGCCACCAGACTCTATGGAAAAAAACACCTTGGCGCCAAAACTCCCGCGCGCTTTCCACCACACCACCACCACACCGGCAGGTGAGTCCGGCCTGAATGTACTTGAAGTGCACATCCGGATCGGTGCCTCGGCCAAACACTTGGCTCCACTTGGCCAATTCGCAGGAATCGCTCCATAGCTGCATCATAAGCATTTGTCAGGTGCGGCAAAAAAGCAAAATAAGCGGCTGAGGCAACCAAAAGCATGGCCGCCAAATCGGATGACTTGCCTTGACAGGAGTCCCCCACCTTCGTTCGAAGCATTTTGACACTTCCGCTCCTCGATCCGGCACTGGCGCCCGCGCTGGTGTTCAAAATTGCACCGAGGAAGTAGAAAATGCCTCCAACGCGCTGTGAGTGGTGGATTAAGTCAGGCTTGATGACACGCTTGCGCTTGCTTGTGGTGGAAGAGAATGGTTCAGCACTGTTGAACCCATATGGCTATCAATTTTGAGCGAACCGCATCAACAGTGCTGGGAACTTTTGGATAGCTGCTGAGGGGAAACGAGAAGGAAGCAAAGGCAATACCCAAAAGGCATGCCTGCAGTGGATTCCCCCTTTGCAAATCAACCAAGTCGCAAGCCATGGCGAGTTTGACAGGCTTCCCTTCAAACGAATACTACCCGAACGTGAGCTGTCAAAGCTAAAACAGTGCCGGAAGCGATTGTTCAAGCACTCAAAGGCCCCTTAAGACCACAGACGGGCAGTCGTGGCTACACAAGCACATGTTGGGAGATAAGAAATGTAAAATCCGTGCCAGATGTACTTGGGGGAAAAATTGGATTGGTCCCAAACATGTCCTTGCCACACAAAGAAACCCTTAAAATGGCTGCTTCAACGCCCAAGTCACGCAAGTGATGCTACTCTTGGAGGCCCACATCCCACAGACTCGTGGTTCGACTGACCCGTCTTTAGAGGATCGTTCTGCCCTCACCTACAATCCCTGCTGAGCGGAGGGAAATTCTTTGCAACCGGAGTCTTGGGCCCAGTTCCGCGGCTCCAGCCGAGAGCCGGCTCGCTTCGAGTCGGAACGGCCTTCGTTGGACCCGAAGCTTTCAAACATCTCGACAATCTTCACTGCTCCGATCTGCTCGTGGTACTGGATGGCCACCTGCAAGTTGCACAGTGTTCAATCCTGCGTCTCAGATCCAACTCCTTGGAAATCATGCCTACCTCCAGCTACAATTTGCCTTTTCGGCCTCCATTCAAGCGAGTTGCAGTGCCGGCGTCTGTCGTGTCGAAAATAGGAACCCCTCATGGTCGGTGTTCATGTTGGTGCCCTTTAAAAAATGACACATACTCCGGTGAGCAACTTTGCTCAAGATGGTTCGCCCTCACAGTTTGTGTTGGGCAAGATGTGATTTCTGCCCCAAATACATAAACCCTTGCAAGCCAACCCTGCGACCTGATCCGTTCCTTCGTTCCCCAAGTTGTTTTTGTTTCATCCATCATTTCTTAGGGGGGAGGGTTTCATTCTACGGGGAAGGGAAAAAGTGTCAAACTGAGTCGGACCCTCCAGGCCAAATCGGCCTCGTGGGCACCAGTCTCTGAGCCAAGTGCCAAAGTGGGCACCCCCGAAACCCCCGAAGCACGCAAAAACCCCCCAAACGGGAAAAATGAACCCAGCACAACCCAAATGCCGCCCTTGTCAGCCCCCTTTTCACACCTTTTCGCGTCTCGTCGCGTCTCGTCGCCGTTTCGTCGCGTTTCAGCGCCTTCACCGCCACCTGCAGGTTCTGTCGGTTGTGACGCATGAGATCCGTGAGGCACTCCAAGGCCTCGAATCTTCGACCGGAAATGGCTTGCCCAGGGGGACATCGGCCCGAACGCGTGTGTAGTCACTGACGGGAAACTTGGGGTAGTAACTGATGGTTGCATCACACTCTACCTGGGTAAAGAACTGACGGGTACAGGGAAAGGCTTGTCCCTTAAAATCAACGCAAAGGGCATGGTGCTCTGTTGATATCCACCTGTTTCAGGACTCCCGTGGCTTGAGGGTATTTGGAAGTTCCCTTTAGGGACTTTCTATCTGGTTCCACGTGTGGAGTTCACTGGTTGAATGAAGGCGATACAGACCAAAACCCCAATCGATGACCTACCAAGGCTTCCCGGTTAGACCCATTTAGAGGGCAACCCCCGGTTTGGTGTTGAAACTCACTTCTGAGCTTCAAGACACGCTGTGACGTCAGGCACGCCGTGACGGAACGAAATGGTCCAGGGACAGCAAGCCCCGTGATATCAAAATGTTGCTCTCATCAGAAATGAGCATGGAGCCCCAAAAAGACTTTTTCTCCCGAAATGGACTTCCTGGTCAGTGGACTCCTTCTAGAGGCAAAGGCACTCACGAAACCTGCTCCACTTTCAGGCGAACCTCAGACTGGGTGATCAACTTATCAACCAACACGGAACCTTCAGCCGGGTGAAGTTGGTTCACCAAGTCCCTTCGCAAGAGCCGCGACTCCAATTTTTGAGCCGCGTGCTCTTCCGAGCCATCCATCGGACCCATCCGAGGCCCCTGCGGTGTCTGGTGCGAGCCGCGAGAAGTACTGGATCCTCAGAGCGGGCTGAGCATGCGCCGAGCCCGGATCTAGAACCTTGCCAATGGACAAGCCGAAAGGAATCCCCAACCTCGGGATTCACAGGGGAGTGTGAAATCTTGGTGCCCACTAAGAATCCAATCAACACGAAATTGCCCCAGCAAACTGGCAATCTACCAATTGAAAAACCTGGAGAAAACAGAAATGACAAGCATGCGTGCAAGTTGGCAGCTGCCAAATGATGCGCTCGTCTTTTCGAATTCAAAACCTGAAGATGTCCACAAAGGATGGACTAGGCTTGACACATTTCCACTTGATGAAAACTCACCGACGAGAACTCAGGAGCTGAACACAAGCTGACATGGGGAACCCGGAGAATGGTTGGGTTTCTTTAGGTTGTCCTTTGTGTCCAACCCAAAAACAGGATTTCCTCAAACCGAGACGCACCATGCGCGGGTTTTCGGCATTGGTTTGCGAACAAAGCCCCAATGATGTTCCCAACGCATGCTGCCCCGTGCAAAAGCCTGCCACCGAGCCGCAAGAACTCGGGCGTCATCTGATGAGCATGCATCCTGAGACACAGGCGGTTCGAATCGCTGGACCTGGGCCTTTAATCCATCGGAGTGCGTAACTTGGACGAATGGCATGGGCTGGAGCAAGTAGCAACAGTTCTCCAAAGCTAAGCTCGCTTCTTGTTTACAAATACTGATGTGGACGGAGCAAACCGGCAAGCGTTTCGTATGTTGTATTTCATGGGCTCAAACCTCAGGCGGAGTGTCTGAGCGCTTTGCACATCAATACGTGTGCCGGAAACCTACTGGGTGGCTCCAAGGTCAAAGGCAAATTTAAAATATTGGGTACTTGGAACACTCCTTTGTTTTTCTAAAATATTCCTTCTAGGTATGTACTAATATATATATATATACATACCTGTACCTGTTGGCCCGACAGCTTGTTTGGTCCCCAACCGTGTTGCAAATTGATTAGAGGTTATCCTTTGCAACCTCCTTGGGTTCCATGTGTTTTTTTGTGTCAGCTTGGTTTGAGCCATCCAATGTACAACCCATCCAGGTTCAATCCAGCTAAAGCATGATGACGGAACTAAAACCGTACTGGGGATTCCTTAGTTCCAGATTGTGACTCAGAACTTGCCCAGATTTGGGTGGTCTGTCACAGGGCACAACCAATCCTAATTGCAAACATTGATCTTCAGACCAGCAACATCAGCATGGGGCGTGGGAGGTTTCCCCAAATCCTAGGAGGTGTTCAAAGGAAGTCAGAAGGACATGGGCATGTGTCAAAATCACAAAGTCCTTTGCGTTTCTCTTTAAACCAAGCTGAAAAGTGCACCGTCCAAGAACCACACCCACATTGCAAGGACATTGCCAGAGGTCCGTCGCTTTAGCACACACCCACGGCAACGCCTTCAGGAGGCTGCCTCCCGAAGGGAGGCTGCTTCTCAGTATGGGTTGACAGGGGGGGAAGACAAACCCGAGAGATGTTTCACGTGTCAGGCGTGCAAGCCTGGCATATTCGCTACCTTCGACTTCTTGGCAGGACAAGAAAGTGCTCCATGTGAGCACCCTCCCACCTTGCCATGCCACCAGGAAAATTCCAGAGGGCAATGGTCCGATCCGGGGCATTCGGGTTCCAACTTGGAATGCTGACCCACCGGCTGAGGCCACCGGCATGACACGCTTCAGGTCAGACCCATCAGTGTAGTGCTCCATAGCCTCGGGGGCCCAGGTCAGCCCAAAGCCGCCATTCACCGCCCAAGTGACCAATGAAGACTTGGAGCGGAACACGACATGGGGAAAGGCCTCCTTTGGACGTTTCGCAACAAACACGGAAAGGACGCGGCCAGCAAGATGAAGTGCAACCTCCAAGAAGAGTGACTTTTCTTGTGCTTCCCTTCAAGGCAAAGAAGGCTACCCTCAAAAGAACCACCCCCGCGTGATTTGTTTTCGCCCGCTTTTATGCAGAGACTTCTCTCAGACACGGATGCGGGATGAAAGCCGGGTGAGAGGCGTCCCTTGACTTGGGCGAACAGGGATCAAGTCTTCGGGTTACTTGGGACAGATTCATTTCGAAGAGCAACCGCATGGGACCCCCCAAAACCATGGTTTTCCTGTTGTGTTCCATTTAAATATTACATGAAAGGTGTACCCTCAAAAGACGCATCCACATGTTCCATTCTAAAGGTTTGATTTTTGTCCTGCGAGTTCTACTGAGTCTGTTCTGTTTTGAAGTGCAGCAACCATGGAAGCTCTCGCCATCTGAATTCAACGCCGCCACACTGAGACCACCCTTTTGGAGAGTGGAGAGGGTTCTGCACGTGCTCAAGGTGGGAATCCTCGAGGCCCAGTGGCCATTTCTGGCCAATGCAGAATGCATCAAAGAGCCCAAATCAAGCAAAGTTCCCTGGGATGTTTCAACACTGAGCACGCCCCAAAACCACGAGAAGTTCGGAAAGAATTTGAAAAGGGAAATCCAACCTCCTAGCGGGGACCACAGTTTTACACATGCGTGTCGTTTTTGATGGCAGCCCTTTGCGGTTTTAAAGGAAACCAGCCAGCCAGTTGGAGACCAACCCAGTTGCAGTTGTCTCACAGAATCCCGCACCGACTCGACTCGACCGAGAATGGGGGCGAGGCCCACTGCATGAGGCCCGCTTTCTCGCAGAGCTGGCCAATGTAGGCGCGGTCGTAGTGGGTGAACATGTTCCTGAGGCAACCGCCGTGTTCCCTCTCTCCGAGGTTAAGGGAACCATGGCGTCGAGTGACAGCGACTCCATTCGCATTCTGCCCTTGCCACTTTAGAACACGCCCCCAAAGCACAAGCGAACATGGAAATGCACTCTTTCCTTCATAAGCCCTCCTCTGCGTGATCCCCCCCGACCTTCCTCCAGCAAATGACACACACACACACACACTAAGCTTTCTCAATCAAGCCCTGAACGCCCAAAACCTTGCGGGCACACACAGTTGTCCAGGACCCTAGGCGCCTCACACTGGTACAAGTTACCCCGCATGATCTCACGAGGATACCTGCACCATGTTGTTTCCGCTGCATTGGCCACGTGTCGCCAACCTCCTTTGGTTTGCATTCATGGTCCGCCTTCAAACAAAAGCCTCACCCCCCCACCCACCCACCCACCCACCCACCCACCCACCCACCCACCCACCCACCCACCCACCCACCCACCCACCCACCCACCCACCCACCCCCGCCCCTGCAGTTGTCCGCCCCTCCACCTGGCTCTTCCCAAGATGGAAAGTTCCCAGTCGTTTTCCTGGGCTTGGTAGATGTACATTTAACACTCAATTACAACTTGCTCACAAGCCATGTTTCTTCTGCAAACGTATATGAGCTTCCTTTTTTTGAAGACAAAAGGCTCCACGAGGATCCATCCCAAACTGCTCTCTCCTGCTTCAGGTGAACTCCAAACCCATCCTCCCCACCCCACCCGATCCCACCCGATCATCGGTCCCATCCAGCCCTCTCGGCTGGGCGGCATCTGCAGGATCGCCTCAGCCACCTTGGGCGCCTGCTGCAGGTTCATGGCCAGCAGCTGAGTCTCAGCGCCGTCCAGACGAAACCACGGGCGTGCAGGACAGGGAGTTGTTTAGTTTTTTGGGGGAGGTCAAAAAATTGGGGCATACCGCATACCCCAGATTCATGTGTTGTGTAGGTGGTTGGTGTTTTGGGGAAGGTATCGTGTTGATGTGTCTTCCTCAATAAAGGTAAAACCAGAAACTCATTTGTGCCTTGGCTTGCCCTCGACATGTGTGGGTTCATGGCCCAGGGCAAGAGCAAATGAGTGGGATCCACTGCTCCACACCTTCGCCAAAGAAATTCTCTCAGAGCCCTCCGCCACGAGACTGAGAACGTTTGCCATAACTCGAAGGATGTGTCGTGTCTACAAATTTGGACATGCTGTCCACTTGGGCCCCTTGGTGGGTTGACAACCTTGGATGGGCCATTTGGACATCATTTTTACATGTGGCTTTACACCCGAAGCACTTCGAGGGACTTCAACGCAGTAAAACTGCACCGGTGATATGTTGACTCATTGCCAAGAACCCGAAAGAACACGCACAAAAAGCTTCCACCATGCCGACATCGCCTTGGTGTCCCTCTACACCAGGCCTGCAAGTGGCCCTGGTCAGGCTTGTTGGCCTGGCCGGATGCGAATGTGCCCCTGCGTCTCTCCGAGCGCGTTTTCTGGCTTGGTGGCGTGGCTTCAAAGGAACCGCAGTCCCAAACCACCAATCCACTGATGGGGAGGTGACCGCACTGTGCACTCATGAGACGTGTAAATGATTTCCAGCTTGCTGTTGATTGCAGCCAGCACGCAAAGCATGAGCCACTCCAGAAGCGTAGCAGCCCTTTGCCACTCTCAGCCGACTTCTGCAGGTAAGGCATGGGCCGCTTCATTGTTGGTCAATGAATAGAAGCTATGAATAATACCCTGCGTCCTTTCTTCATGGTTCTCTTGACCAGCTCTGCGCCAATTCAGATAATCTATGAGTAGTACCCGATCATTCCTAAGAAATATGGGGCTGCGTCTCCAAAAGAAAGTTGGGCTGCAAGAGGCAGGGTCAAAATCTCATGGTCCCCCCTTTGTCTCGGATTTCTGGGTCTTGGGGCTTGCCCTGGGTTTCTAACGCGACGAAGGCGCACCGGCGCACCGATTTCGCAGCAACGAAATCAGAATCGATCCGCCTTCAGGGCGTCCAAAAGAATAGAGGTGGTCTCCTGCAGCCTGTTCTGGTCCATAAAGACCTTGACCACCTGGCGATTTCAGTCACATGAAGATTTGCATTGCAGTACATCTCGTAGTTCACCCTCTGCTTGCCGGGATACATGCAAAATCTTGTTTGCCAGCATCCCTTCCTGAAAAGCCCCATAGGGGGCGTTGGAACATCCAGCCGTTTGCCACTTCTTTAGAAGGATTTCTTGTATCTCACCTTCATCACCCCGCCCGATGGGCCCAAATGGAGATGTCTACACAACTAAAAAACTGTAATGATCCCTGTCAATGTCTCGGCTCTGGTTGCAACATAGCTGGCCAAAATCCCAGGAGCTGCTGGGCAAAGGACGTTTGAAATAATCCTTGCAGAGGGAAAACAAGGAAGCTGCTTATTGCTCTTGAAAGCGGCCTGATGCCGCTGTTCTACTTGTGTTCCTCACCCGTCCTCTTCTTGCAATTGGCTGGCGCCCTTTTCTGGGTGCCCAACGTTCAACCCGAACCCCAGGGCAGAGTTTCAGTATTTTTGTCTCAGGGCAAAGATGTCTCAGCTGGTCCTCAAGCGTTGACCCGGCAAAACCTCGTCCTCCAATGGCAACCATGTTCGATGGCGCGCGCGGTGCGCCTGGTTGATGTCGATCAGCGGCACTCCGTTCTGTCCCTTGCCGGCGATAAGTCTCACACCGTCTAAAAATGAAGAAACGCTGGCCCCCTCCCCTCAGCTAGGTGAATGTGATGGAATCAACTTGGGGGCTCGGTAATGCTGACGGAATCAACCTGGTGGATGAGAGCCAAAACAGAGTGGTCTCGATTTCCATGTGACACAAACTATGCGACACCTTCCAGCGCATTGTCAACTGCGAACTCGCATCCAAAAAAAACTTCCATTCCCTGTCGATCGGTCCTCCAGGAGGCTCTTGGCAAAGTTGGTGGCACCCTCCGGGTTACTGGCCACCTCAAACGGGCCGTCGCACGTTCACCGTGTTTCGAGAGTGGTTTGCGCCACCTTCATGTGATCCAAGCGGAATTTGAAGGGATCTCTCAGCGTGCCAACATCTCAAACAACACCCTGCGAGGGATCTGTCATAGAAGCTGCTGATGACGGCAACATGTTGGACGCCGGCTCATCCCGCCGGCCCCGCTGACAAAGGGGGGCATCCCCAATGAGGCACATGTTCGGGTGGACATGAAACGGACAAAAAAGTACAGTAGCTAGTTAAAACTTTCCAGCTACCAAAGACAGGCCACAAACTAAACGCGCATGATTTCCGCGAAATCCAACCCCCTAGCCAGGTGTGCGCAAAATCATGGCGCAACCGACTAACTCTTCTGCCGATCATGCGCCCAAAGTTGCTTCAGACACACTGGCAAAGCCATTACAAGTATTCAGCAACCATACAGCGTTGACCCATATGCTCATGCAACCTGAACATTCACACCTTAGCCAGCTGGGCTTAATCCGGACATGGAGCAAAATATGGCGCTTCGAAGCCGCGCCTCTCAGTTCACCCGCAATCTGGAGCATGGTGTGTCGCATGTCTCGTGTTGGGAACTCATTCAACGTGTTCAACCAAAAAGCGATGTCTGCCTGCAAGGCAAACATGGGGAGCCCAGTAGTATCTTGCACGTGCAGTCAGGTACATTTTGAGGGCAACCAAAAACGAAAACCGTCACTTTTGAGGTTCCCCCAAGAAAACAAGAGAGGCATGCCCCAGGCCGGAAGTGTCGCTTCCCTTCGCGGGGGCCGTAGCTTGGGGGGCCGACCATGTTCTGCAGCAGCTGCGAGTAGTCCGCCTGGTAGCCCACTCGCTTCACCTCAGAGGGTTGGATCCCCTCCCCTCCAAAGGACATGGGTGCTTGGCATTTCTCAGAGTCCCAAAAGACTGGATTTCGGGTTGCCTTTCGGCCTCTTGATCTTCGAGGTATCATCAGCAGGTGCTGCGTATGTTAAAAGGCACTGTGCGGTTTGCCACACCAAACATGTGGGCGCAGTGCGTATTCGCTACGTGCAAGTGCTTGGGCTTCAAGTGAACCAACCCCTAGAAATGAACCAATGATTGGCAAGTGAGTCAGAAACCACGCTCAACGAGGCGGCTGCAAGTTCGGTCAGAGGATGGTCCGTAGGTGCTGATCCCAGAACCCGTGGGTGAGAATCATATCAAAAACTGGGATTAAGACGTAGATATTTGCAAGTCAAATCAAAATAGCGGCATCACCACACCCATGAAATATGGTTGGGACTATCCCCTAGACCTGCGTCTACCCAAATGTCGCTGTTGGGTCACAAGAATGATTGGAACAGCTCTCACTCATTGGTTCCTCGGGATCTTGGCATACCAAGACTTCCACGAGCCATCACAGCCATCTTGCAGCAGCCCGACAAAAATCGTCATCCGAGCACCTCCCCAGTCTGCCCTTATCGGGGGCACAGCCTATAAAGAAAGGAACCCAAGCACGACACATAATCCTGGCCAAAGAGCGTATGCAACGATCTGGTCGATTTGCCCCAGCTCCACAAAGCACTGGATCACCTTCTGGTGAATCTGCGCCCGCAAGTAAATGGACAGGGCGAACCTGAGAGAAAATTCGGACGTGGTTTGGTAGGGTAAACACAACTCCTTATGCAGGTCATGGTCATGCTCGTTTGGGGGACACCCTTGTAGTCGTTGTCTAAAATGTCCATTCATGCGTCCATGGCCAACCCTACAACTTCAAACAAGGGGTCTTTTGACCAGGGCACACATTTCATAAGATGTGAGAAAAAGAAGTGCCACCTCTTTTACGTGGAAAACTGGAACCAGCTGAACCTCTTGACTGTTGCTTTTGATGTACCTCCCAAAGAGACTCGGCCCAAGCACATGAAATTGAATTGAGAAACCTAGCGTCAATCTATGGCAGGCAGGTGTAGAGGAGAATCTGCTCGCAGCTTCTCTTTGGGGAGGTGGAATGCAATTGGAATCGTGTTCGTCATGGGGTAATTGCTTGAGCACTGCACCCCCTTACATTTTGCAACCAAATCTATCCCTTGGAAAAGGTCCAAATGATTCGAAGCAAATGAACTAGGGCAGTCTCAGTTGGCTCCCTCAAATTGGTGGTTTGGTTTTTTGGTTTCTCGTTTACCCACTACAAGAACCAGAGGTTCAAATCCCCAAATCACAAGTCCAACCGCAAAATAAACTGATTAAGGGTCACCTGAAAAGAATGCTTTCGGAAGGAAGCCTGTGACCAAAACAGAAAAACGATGTAAAGGGGTCCCAAAACTCAATGGCTTGGATTGGGCCAGGTACTAAGCTGACAGCCCTCGCTTCACTTCTTCGAGCGGCTTTGTCTCCAAAGGCCGCACAATGTCGCCTAGCTCCTCTGTGCATTCCAGCTTGTCCTCCGGGACTGACAATGCATGTAACAGTCAACACTGCTGCCTGGATGGGTCAACGCCCCGCTCGACACGCTCAACCCTACAACTTATCTTCTGGCATTATTTCAGTCAAGAAAACAAATCTAAGACGGTACCAAACGCTGATCCGGACAATGGCGGCAAGCTCTCGTTGGGCCAGCTTCAAGAGGGCTCGAGGCAAGCGAGAGCAAGCGAAACCTGGGCAGGATCGTCGAGCCGCTGAGTCAATGGTGACTCGCATGGGCGTGGACCCATGGTTGACAGCCTGCGCCCAAACCAAACATACCCGGTTCAAGGGTGGGACACAAAGCTGAGCTTCCGTTGTAGCCAGCCTTTCTCAAACTCTGGGCATCATAAAGAAAAGAATCTTGGAAGCAAATGCGAAGAAACCTTCTCAACAAAGAAACCAGGCACGGCGAAACGCCGAAAAAGGCCTCGATCCCCGCTTTTCCCCGCTCCTCTTTCAGCCATTTCTCGATGAGCTCCCGGCGGCCTGGCGGCTTGTCCCGGCACTGACCCCGGATTAGCAAACCGCCCCTACTAATAGGAGGGTCTTCCGGTCTTCCCCTCCATCGGTGTATTAATAAACTGGGGTTGATGTATCTAGGATCAACATTCCGTATGGATTCGTTTGGCTCCAGGCTCCCCAATCCTCAGGTTGGTGTCCAATCAAGTTGGGGGCTGCCGAGCAACGAACTGGGTTCTCAACATGAGGGACCCTCACGGGTTTTGTTGAGCGGGTCTCCGTTGCAGGGTTTGATGATGTTCTATTGGAGGGGTCTGCTGGCGTTGGGGGATTTTTTTGGGAGACCTCAAAAAGTCCTTTCCGAGACATCGAATCCGTGCACTCTTTTGACACACACTCCCCTATGGACTTCTTTCCACAAACGCTGCATGAGCGCCGCTTTTGCGGGCCGTGCAACCCATTACGCTGCTACAAGTAAGGCTAAGGATGGGCATGCTTCGGTGGTTGCCCTTTGCCCTACATGACGATGGTTCAACCGTGTTTAAGGGAAACGAGGAGTTTAAGGTAGACAATGGGCATGGGCACCTGAGGCAAAGGGTGCAGCAACGCAGCAACAGGTTCCTACCTCGTTTTGGGTAGGACGGTAAATCGGAACCAACATGCAGCCAACAATTTTGGAAGATTCCCTGGTTTTGATAGTGGTGAAGGTTTCTGTGCGCCCTCATTCGGAATCCTTATGTTTGCTTAGAATCTGCTACTTGAGGGTTGCTGGACACCAATCAAATCCTGAGCAAGTGCCTTGACCATGGCACATAGGAGCCGCGTCAGTATGTGATCGCTGACTGCACCGCACATACAATTACCGTGTCAGAGGATGCGACCACCGTAACAGCTCTTTGCTTGCCGCTCTCATGCCTTCCCTAAGGACAAGGCAACTCGGGTGCATTGACACCAAACAGGGTAGCACGGCTTCCCTGTCTCTGAAGAGCTTCCCCAGCAATACTTTGAACCGGTCGAGGAAACGGGCACCCAATCTCCAATCTCTTAGCAAATCTGGCGGATTACAGTGGATTGACTTGCTCTGCTTTGATATATTTGTATAGGAATGCGGATCAGGTCCGTCTGTGCCCACAAAGTTCGCACCGCTGACCAAAACAAAGTGATTGCAACCTTAGAAACCTGAGAGAATGCCAGCCTCCTGTCGCTCCATGCAGGACTCCAAATCCACCAGAACCATACTGAGCACGGCCCTGTCCCTCCCCCTCCATAGCCCACCAAACCTGCATTCAGCCCAAACTGAACTCCCCCATCCCAAAGAAGAACGAGCCTGCCTCATCCAAAGAACGGCGCCAAGCCCGATCCAAAAGCTCGAATAAAAGAAAGGAAAAGCACCGTGCCTTGCTGCACCACAGGCCGCACCAGCTCCACAGACTCCAGCGCGTTGAGCTTGTTGTGCTCCAGCAGCGTGGAGAAGTAGTGCAGGATCGGCGAGGACCTGGGTCCAACAAATCCCCAAAGCGGGCTTCGGTCAAAACGCAAAGCCGCCAGAGGTTGCTTTTGGTTTCCCTTGGAACATGTAAAAAAACAAGGAAAGGGTAGCCTCAAAAACGAGGACCTGCCTCAAGTGCCAGCCCAATATTGGGCACGCGGCGCAAAAAAATACTGCTGAAAGACCAAGAGCGAAAGAAAGAATCCCCATACCATGTCATGAGAGTCCTTACATACGTGAACAAAAGTAACCTTCAAATCAGCAACAGCGTTGAACTTCTGAATGGTGATCGGCGAATTGGTGCACACCTGGAAAAACTCCAGGAGGATGGATTTTCAAGGAAGCCTGTTGCCGTGGGTCCCTGGACAGCTTGAGGCGATCTGCTCCCATCAGCCGTGCAAAAAAACCGCGCGGATGACGAACGAAAATATTCCCCGAGCTCGCCAAAGCGAAAGGCACTTCCCGGTGCACCTCACGTTAGAGTTAGGGTTCCGGCCGCTGAAAGGTTCAGAGCTTGTGGAAGAAATCCCCCAAGAAAATTCATCCATGTTCCCCGAACTCCCTCGTGATCCCCGGTCCAGGAATTGCTCATTGGCGCAACCGTCGACAAAACCTGCAGGAGAAATGCTTCTACCACCAAAAAAACAAATATCGCAATATATCTGCGTACATGTCTGATTGTGAGTGACCGACCTAAAATGAGAAATGGACTCGCAAACTTGGACTCCTCATGGTTCATGTGACGACCAACCCGAAAGGCGCATCCTTGCCGTGGCGAGCTGCAGTGTGCGACGATGGATAAAATGCTACCGCCCAAGAACAATCGGCACATTGGGACTGTCAGACTGCCGATGCAATCACACGCTTTGGAAATTGCGACCTTCAGCTGCCTGGGATGGATTCAAATGGCCATGGTTACGATTCCATTTCCTGACTCAGGGCTGCAACCAGGTCTTCTTCTCACACATCCCAGCTTCTACCCCGCGCTCCCGTCCTGCCTTGTCTTCCCAAAACCCCCCCCCAACTCGGCAGAGTTCTCCGGGCGCCCCGGCTGTCCCGGTGGCGCCTGCACGCTCTTGAACTGCTGGATGGTCTGCGGAGTCCGCAGCAGCCCGCTCTTGCACTGCGCAGCGATCAGGGCGGCGCCTGCCAAACGGTTTCTGAAAGCCAAACAGGTCCATCAACGCCAAGAAACGACCATGAAACCATTTGGGGCCATATGATTGTTTTACGGACGTATGGGAGTTGGTTGGTGTTACGTATCCATTGAATGCGCTTCTCAGGCCCCGACCCCTCCCTCTCAGGCCCCGACCCTTGTAGTCCCCGGAGGCAAAGAGCGTGCTGAACTGCCGCTGAAACAGCTCGTCCTCGGGCATCCGGCGGTCCCGATGCGGGCTTTGCCTTTGGGGAAAGCCCCCAAAGTTTCGGCGGCAAAGGGAAACCGAAAGGAAGCCCAAAAATGCCCCCAGTTTGAGACAAACCCATAGAGCCCCTTACATGGAAAAAGGGGGTCGAAACCTTTGCTAAATTGGCAAAAAAATAGAGTGATGCTTCAAACACAAAAAAATGTAGGGAACCTCCAATCCCTCTTGTAGCGGTTCGCCGCTAATTCCCTTCGAAACATCTTCGCTTTGCCCATTGTGCCAATTTTTGAACACGCCCAATCTGGACAAGATGATGGGATTTCCTGGACACAACTCTTTGGCTACTGCTCAGACCCAAGGCAGGCTGTATCTGGATTCAACTCCCCAAAGGAAGGCACCCAAGACTGAAAAACCGACTCCATGCTTCCCCGTCCCAAGTGCCGTAACTCTTCAAGACCTCGACTCTTCGAATCAGGCCTCTCTACAAACAAGACACGAGAAACCAAGGAAACCAAGCAACCAAGTAACCACCAGCCTTTGGGGTCGCACATGGACGGTTCCCCCGACCCAGGACCCAGGTAGGTGGGACCCACACAGCCCATCGATGTGCATCGAGGGACCGCTCCAGGCAGGCCGAAACGCTTCGCCATGTTGAAGGCGATGTCCTGAAGCGGCGAACCCGCGGCAAACTGTTGCTATGGCTTTGAGTTGCCTTAAAATAGGGGATGTGCCTCAAAATAGGGGAACTGGATGTGCCTTAAAATTGGGGAACCAAAAATGGATGTTGGCCTTCCTGTTGGTTTCTCGTAAAGGCCACTCCACAAATGGTAGCAACTCAAAAAAATGGCATACGCATTTGGAGCCCCCGTCAGAGCTGGTCTCCAAACGGATTCTACAAATCAGTATGCCAAGCCCAAGGGGTCTCCGTTTGGTTCGCCTGGAACAGCACAAGAATGTAAAAGACGAATTCAGAACCAAATGGACGCCTCCTATGGGGGGGTTTAGCAAATCTGGAAACCCGCCATGGCTTCGGTGGTCCTTTTTGGTTTCCCTCTGATGAACAAGTTCCTAGCCAATGAAATCCTGGGTCTTCCCTTGTTCCATTTTTTCTTCCCCGCTGACGGCTGAATTGCCGACAGAGTTGGATGGAGCAAGCCCTCAGGCACAATTGGTATGCGGCCTGCCTCTTTGGTGTTGGAAGGCGACTGGCGCAAAGAAAATTACCCAGAGGTATTGGGCCTGTTGGTTCTGCAAGCCAGCCTAAGGGTAGTTTGGTTTACCTTCGTTTCCCTGTGGTTTGCTTTAGTCTCAATTGCTTCCCTTTACAGAACATGGATGCAGGCACAGCTTCTCTCTTAGATGATTTTCCACCAGCCCTCAACCAATACCCGCAGGGGTTTAATGGATGTTCCTAGCCACTATGCAAAGGGCATTCACCAACTGTTTTACTCGGGGATAGTGTTTTGGGGGTAGTGCCTTAGAAAGTAGTTGACAAAATACTTGAAGGATGAACTCCGTAATAAAGATGGATCACTCAAGGGTCAGCCGCCTTTGATTGGTTTGGGTATGCTGCAAATTCAAAGGTACACTCCACTTGGATGGTGTATGTTTTGTTTGTTTGATAATTTGTTGGGGGGAAATGTTTAACCAAACTAACCTTAAAAAAAAGACCCCTATGGCTACAATCCTGTCGGTTCGGGATCTGCACCAGCTGGTTCATGATGTAGTTGATAATGGCGTTCTCGTTCACCTGTCGAAATCACTTCACCCACTCGCCGAGCGATTCGAGGGACTGAAAGAGTCACAGAGAGCCGGTACGCTGGACAAAAACCACAAAGTGATCCTCTGGAGGTATGTGAAATATCAGAGCTCCACGCAAACAAACGCAGCTCGTGGTCACTCAGATCACATCCTCATCGCTCAGACTGCAGCCAAAGCAATGCTAAACGTATGCAGCGAAGTAGAAAAACAACGCTGCCAGCGAAACACTCATAATTGCACCCCCTTGCCAACATAATTGGGGCTTACGTAGTCTGCTTTCTTGCAACAGAATCCAAACTGAAAGGCTCCTCAATCGACTTCTGGCTGTGAGTCGTGCAAGAATAGGCGTTCCCGACAAGTTCAGCCCAAACGATCAAACAGTCGCGAGGCAATCAGCGGTTTGGCGTCGACTCTGGCACTGCGTGGCTCATCGCTCATGAAGTAGAAGATACGTTTGACGTGTGAAACGTAGTCACCAAAATACCGGCAAAACACGCTACAAAGCGCTAAGCCTGCCAACTTTCACCTGTTAGCGTTGTGACTGCTGAATGTCACGTTGAGGATTCCTTTTGGTAAAGATAGCGGTTTTTAAACCCAAATGTCCCCCGACTGTGCATATGACCCGCTCCATCAGCCATCTGGAGAGCCCTGAACCGCGTCTGGTCCACCTGCCACTCACCGATTGGTTTCCTTTTGGCTCCTTCAAAATACGAAGAGCGGAACGGGATCAGCTGGATTCAACCAGGCAGGCAGGGTCCGAAGGCTTGAATCCGAAACGCTCCAAGCTTCGCTCCAGAAACTCTGTGTGAATCCCGAAGGACCGATTTCAGGATGCTGCTAGTCTTCCAACAATTCCAACTCTTCAATCCTTGGCTAACCACCCCTAACCGCCAGTCCAAACCACCCATCCCAACCACCCTTTTTGATGGGACGCTGAAATCTTTTCTGCGACAGGGGCAAACCCTGAGAGATGCGGGAAAAAGCGTAGCTTTCAGGGCTTCCCATGTTCCCCCCGCCTTGGCACTCATCACGGCACCGCGCTTGTTCACAAAAAGGATGCCACCGCTGGAAGCGCTGCCCACCGTGATGAACACGGTCTCCTGCATTGCCATCGCCACGGCAGCAAAACATTCCCGTGGTCTGTTTCAACGCGAGCCTGGTGGGAAGTCGGGGAGGGCATTGAAAGAAGCCTGCACTATGATTTGACTGCCTCAGCAAAGCTCGCCACCCAAAGATGGCCTGAACCACACGGCCACCCAAAACCAAACCTTGTCAGGACCCAAAGCGCGCCACCCACATCCCCGCCTGAGAGACCCTGGATCGCACCAGCATGGTTCCCGTGGCGACGTCAAACATGAAGAGATAGCCGGCCTCAGTGCCAGGCCGGCCACGCCCGTTGGAGATGCGTCTCACAAATCTACACGAACCTGTAGAACGGTCTGCTTTCCAAGGGGGCATGGTTGTGTTCAACAAACCCAGCCAGTCGCAGCGCTGGAGAAACATCAAGACTTCCAAGGGGTACACGTTGAAACAAATCATCTGGGATGGACCTCAAATTTGTCCAATGAACTAAGACAGTGTTTTCCAGGAACATGAGTCCCAAATCCTTGATGAGTCATATTTGCTGATGGTGGCAGTGCGTCTCCTCCAGGATCAGTGGGACACATTTTGGCTTTGTGGGTTTCCGTTGGTCAAGTTGGCGCTTTTCAACGGCTTCGTCTGCAATTGGCAACTGACGGCACTCAAATCTCAATTCCTATTCCACACGGGGTGAAACCCCAACTCCCAACCCCTTCCCCGCTCCAAACCCATTCCCTGTACCAGCGGAAACTCGCTCTCCGGAACTCTCTCCGAAACGTCGGAGAGACGTTTCGTGAGATCTGTGCGAGCTCGCGCCTTGGTGATCATGAAAATCACGCCGTGCTTCTCGCTCAAGTGCAGGCCCACCGCGAAGTCCGAGGGCGCCTCAGGCGGCATGGCGATCTCCACCTGCACCTGGCGAGAGTCGAGTCCCCCCAAAGTTAGCGCCACCGAATGGCTGCCTTTGCCTGTTGGCTTCCCTTAAAGGACCACCCAAAATTGTGCTTTTGTTTCTACAAGTTTAAGACAAAACATGAGAAGCCCCTTTCACCAGCCAAAAAAAGGAGATAGGTTCAGCCAGGGACAAGACTTTGAGGCGGTTTGGCAGCTGCGAGGCCGGGGTCATGTTCAAGGCACGTGAGCATAGGGAAATCACCGTGTGTCCCTTTTCATCCCCTTCGCTACCATCGATGATGTTAAACTTACGCGCACATTCAAAGGGCCACGCCTTGAAGGGCGGCGCAGACTCCCCGCGGTTCTTCAGGATGTCCATGACGTGCAGCTTGGTTTGGGTGGTGCCGGCCTTGCTGCTTCAGGGAAACGGCATAGGATGTGCATGGCTATTGAAAAGGGGTTGATGACCATCCTGACCCAATTTAAGGGGGTTTTGTACCCCCCCCCCCCCCTCATGGAGTCATTCTCAATTCAGTCAACGTTCCAAGCTCATGTCCATCAAGCTGTGTGTCTGGCTACGTGTTGTAGAATCGTAAGTATGGAGTGTGCAAGCCTAGCAATCTGCCAGCAGAATTCAACTGCAACTATGCCTCCTTGCACCTGTAAGCCTTCATGGTGTAAGCGCGCACAATGCTACTTCCTGCGGTGCTTCGTCGCATGGCTCTTGAGGCGCTCGTGCGCACACGCACACGCAGACGCACAGACGCACAGATGCACAGACGCACAGACGCACAGACGCACAGACGCACAGACGCACAGACACACAGGCACGCACACACACACACACACACACACACACACACACACACACACACACACACACACACACACACACACACACACACACACCCGCGCGCGCGCTGAAAAATAAAGGGTTGCCGCACAAGCCCGGATGTATATAGTCCTTGTGCAATGCGCGTGCTGTTCCACTGGCTGTGTGGTCACCCTTCATAGGCCACTCCTGGGAATCTCCCAGGTTCAAAGTGCACCTTCATCTTTCCAATCCTATGCCTTGGCCACCTAGGCCCTTCCCGCAGATTTGGACATGGGGAAGCCTGTGGGGGAAATTGGGTGTGTCTGTCCCTCCACATTTTTTGGGCCGGGGGGGTGGACCCGCCTTGTGTCGCGTAAAAGCAGATGTCAAAAGGAGCCCTCATGGCAACCCCCAACTGGGTGTGTCGTTTTTGAGGGTACCCTTGTTGCAATCGAAGCTGAAAGGAAAAAGACTTCTTTGCGGGGCCCCTCACAAAAACAAACACCCAAATGGACTATGGCCACTTCAGGAAATTTTGGGACCTCGCCACGTGGTCAACCCAACGCGCCTTCCTCTCCTGGAAAGCGAAGACCCCGGCACGCACGCCGCCGTCGTCCACAAAAACGTTGCCAAAGCTGCCTGGCTGCGCCGAGGGCTTTTCAAGGGCCTCGGAAAAAGGAATGTCCCTCGCGCCGCAAAAGGCGAGGAAAAGGCATCTCAAAAGTGGTCTGAACGATGTCGCCCCTTTTTATAACCCCCGGTGGGTTGGATCTCAAATTGCCGCCCTTTTGGAATTGCGACACCAGCCGGATCTGTGCGAACTATTTGCACGCAAAACACAACGGTTTCTCCGTTGGTGGATCATCGCCGGATTCCACGAAGTCGGACCTCAGCCTGTACAGTCAGACTGGGCGAGCAGGCCATTTTAATCTGAACAAAAACAAAAAAAAAACAAGCCTGCTAGGGCCACGTCTCCGCTCGCTCGCTGACGGTGTCAGAAGGCAAGCAAGGATACCCCCAAAGCAATGCGCAGGTTTCATGCTGCGAATGTCTGCTGTCGTGCTGCAAGGCTTGCTGTCTTCAAGCATCAGTTACGTTGTTCTGTTTTGGATGGAGCACCAACAGCCTTCGAAAGACTGTATTTGCGGACAAACAAATGAAACATGCGTCTAGATGATCTGTGTGGATCTGTGGAAATCAAGCAGCAGAGTCCCTTCTCTTTCCTCAGCACTTGGAATGCACTCTCAAGTGGGGTTCAAAGAAAACATGTAATTCAAGCGGTCTACCCAAAACCAATTGAAGAGTCAACAAGGCGTCCGAACCTATTGCTGCCCTCGGCTAACCTTCACTTGCCTCGGTTGTGATCCTGGCAGCATGGAAAATAAGTAAGTCCAGCCATGACCAGTATCTCAGAAGTTGGCCCAACAGCCAAGTTTTCTACCAGCAGCCGTTTTGAGACCGACCCTCCGGAGGTCACCGGCCCCACCACACCTGCGTGTCCCTCCAAAAGCTGCTGCTGCTTCCGCTCCACGCCTCAGCGGCTTGGCCCCGTTCGCCATCACTCGTAAACCAACCACAGAGGCTCAGAACCACGCCATGGTGGTATTTACAGGGTAAGTCCAGCCTCAAAACCGCACAACCATTGGATGTGTTGTGTGAATTGGAAGGCTTCCTTGTTCTACTTGCAATACTTTTAGAGCATCCACCCTATGGTTCGCTAAACATAACCAACAAAGGGAGACTCCATTTTGGTGCCCGAAAAGATGCTGTCTCAAACCAAAAGGGGCAAAACGCTCATCATCAAGCAGCAAAAACTCCTGTTTATACAAGTCCGCCCGCGAAACGAGAAACAACCAGACCCTCCACTTCTCGTGTCATTGCCCAAGACATACTGTACATGGATGGATGGATGGATGGATGGATGGATGGCTGGCTGGCTGCCTGGATGGATGGATGGATGGAGGGAGGGAAGGAGGGAGGGATGGCTGGCTGGCGGTGGGTGGGTGGGTGGGTGGGTGGGTGGGTGGGTGGGTGGGTGGGTGGGTGGGTGGGTGGGTGGGTGGGTGGGTGGGTGGGGGTGGGTGGGTGGGTGGGTGGGTGGGTGGGTGGGTGGGTGGGTGGGTGGGTGGGTGGGTGGGTGGGTGGGTGCGTGCGTGCGTGCGTGCGTGCGTGCGTGGGTGCGTGCGTGCGTGGGTGGGTGGGTGGGTGGGTGGGTGGGTGGGTCGGTGGGTGGGACGCATGGATGGATGGACGGATGGATGGATGGATGATCGATGGATGAATGGATGGATGGATGGATGGGTAGGACGGACGGATGGATGGATGGATGGACGGATGGATGGATGGACGGATGGATGGATGCGTCGATGCATCGATCGATGGATGGTTGGATGAATGGATGGATGGATGGATGGTTGGATGGATGGATGGATGCATTAAAAAAGGTTGGATGGATGGATGGATGGATGGATGGATGGATGGATGGACGGATGCATCGATGCATCGATGCATCGATGGATGGATGGACGGACGGACGGACGGATGGATGGATGGAGAAACGGCCGGACGGATGGATGCAGGGATGCATCGATGCATCGATGGATGGATGGATGGATGGATGGATGGATGGATGGATGGATGGATGGATGGATGGATGGATGGATGGATGGATGCATGCATGGATGGATGGACGGACGGACGGACGGATGGATGCATCGATGCATGGATCGATGGATGGACGGATGGATGGATGGATGGATGGATGCATGGATGGACGGACGGACGGATGGATGGATGGATGGATTCATCGATGCATCGATCGATGCATCGATGGATGGATGGACGGATGCATCAATGCATCGATGCATCGATGCATCGATGCATCGATCCATGGATGGTTGGATTGATGGATGGATGGACAGATGCATCGATGCATCGATGCATGGCGCAATGGATGGATGCGGACGGACGGATGGATGCATCGATGCATCGATGCATCGATGGATGGATGGATGGATGCATGGATGGACGGACGGACGGATGGACGGATGGATGCATCGATGAATCGATCGATGGATGGATGGATGGATGGATGGACGGATGGATGGATGGATGGATGCATCGATGCATCGATCGATAGATGCATCGCTGCATCGATGCATCGATGGATGGATGGATGGATGGAGATGGATGGATGGATGCATCGATAGATCCATTCATGGATGGATGGACGGACGGACGGATGCATGGATGGATGCATCGATGCTTCGATGGATGGATGGATGGCTGGATGGATGGATGGATGGATGGATGGATGGATGGAGATGGATGGATGGATGCATCGATGCATCGATTCATGAATGGATGGATGAATGGATGGATGGATGGATGGATGCATCGATGCATCGATGCATCGATGGATGGATGGATGGATGGATGGATGGATGGATGGATGGATGGATGGATGGATGGATGGATGGATGGATGGATGGATGGATGGATGGGACGGACGGACGGATGGATGGATGGATGCATCGATGCATCGATCGATGGATGGATGAATGGAAGGATGGATGGACGCATGCATCGATGCATCGATCGATGGATGGATGGATGGATGGATGGATGGATGGATGGATGGATGGATGGATGGATGGACGGACGGATGGATGGATGGATGCATCGATGCATCGATCGATGGATGGATGGATGGAAGGATGGATGCATGGAAGGATGGAGGGACGCATGCATCGATGCATCGATGCATCATTGGATGGATGGATGGATGGATGGATGGATGGATGGATGGATGGATGGATGGATGGATGGATGGATGGATGGATGGATGGATGGAGGGATGGATGGATGGATGGATGGATGGAATAAGGGATGGATGGATGGATGGATGGATGGACGAATGGAATGAGGGATGGATGGATGGATGGATGGATGGATGGATGGATGGATGGATGGATGGATGGATGGATGGATGGATGGATGGATGGATGGATGGATGGATGGATGGATGGATGGAGGGACGGACGGACGGACGGACGGATGATGCATCGATGCATCGATGCATCGATGGATGGATGGATGGATGCATGGATGGACGGACGGACGGATGGATGGATGGATGGATGGATGGACGGACTCGGATGGATGGATGGATGGATGGATGGATGGATGGACGGACGGACGGACGTATGGATGGATGGATGGATGCATGAATGGATGGATGGACGGACGGACGGATGGATGGATGGATGGAGGGACGGACGGACGGACGGATGGATGGATGGATGGATGGATGGAAGCATGGATGGATGGACGGATGGATGCATCGATGCATCGATGCATCGATGGATGGATGGATGGATGCATGGATGGACGGACGGACGGACGGATGGATGGATGGATGGATGGACGGACTCACGGATGGATGGATGGATGGATGGATGGATGGATGGATGGATGGACGGACGGACGGATGGATGGATGGACGGACGGACGGACGTATGGATGGATGGATGGATGCATGAATGGATGGATGGACGGACGGACGGATGGATGGATGGATGGAGGGACGGACGGACGGACGGATGGATGGATGGATGGATGGATGGAAGCATGGATGGATGGATGGATGGATGGATGGACGGACGGACGGACGGATGGATGGATGGATGGAGGGACGGACGGACGGATGGATGGATGGATGGATGCATGGATGGATGGATGGATGGATGCATGGATGGATGGATGGATGGATGGACGGACGGACGAATGGATGGATGGATGGACGGACGGACGGATGGATGGATGGATGCATGGATGGATGGATGGATGGACGGACGGATGGATGGATGGATGGACGGACGGACGGATGGATGGATGGATGGATGCATGGATGGATGGATGGATGCATGGATGGATGGATGGATGGATGCATGGATGGATGGATGGATGCATGGATGCATGGATGGATGGATGGATGGATGGAGAAATAAAAACCTCGGGTGCACGGCCTTGGGGCATGGTCCCGCCATTCCCCACAACTCTTGGGATGACTCCGGTTGGAGTTCCACATGGCCGGCTGGCTTGGGCAATGCACTCGAGTCACAGGCCGCCACCCGCTCCAACCAAGCACGGAAAAAGAGAAAGCTGCAGAAAGTGAGAAGTAAAGGACTAGAAGTCATGTGAGAAGTTGACCTTCGTACAGCCAGACGACAATTGTGCGCATGTTGCTTTGATCAATTGGCCAGTGTTACTCTTGCCCGCCGCATTGGTGCTGCCAGGGCTCTCGCACCTCACCTGGTATGTAGCCACATCAGCCCGGGCTGATAGTCTGGTCACTGTACCCAACGCCCTCCCCTTTCGTGCAGAGTACCAATTGCTCATGTACGCTTGGTTGCAAATCAAGCAGCTGCAGCAGAGTCTGCAAGTAAAACGAGAGGTGCAACACTGTCTTGTGACTGGAATGGAATATGATGGAAAATTCATGATAAGAAAACATGCAAATGCAAAGAAAGGATGGAAATTGATGCAAACAGAACACATAAGAAAGAAAGAAAATGACACAAAGGAGATAATCAAAGTTGTGTAAGAGCAGAAACCAGCCGGGGGAGGAAAAGGTGAAAGGATACAATCGCAAAAAATAAAAATAATAATTATTACTATTCTAATCATAATGAAAACAATAATTATTATAAATAAATATATACATTGAAAAAAAAAGTAATAAATGATAATAACAATTATAATAACAAAACGACAAGGAATGACATGTTCCCACCCACCATCCAAATCACTGCCCGGCTGCTATAGAGCTGCATGTTGCCGTCAATGGTCCTGCCCTGGTCCTGTCTTTGCCGCGACTTAAGATCTCTGGGCCCGCACGACTGAGAGAAAGTGGAACAGGCAGCGACTGAACTTGTGAATGCGGCCACGGAATCGGCCGCAAAAGCCAGGCATAGAACCAGGAACGCTTCCCAACCACGACGGCCTTCTGAACAGAACACAATAGATTCAGCTTCTCTCCAATTGATGGCTTGGGGGTTTAGAGGTTGGGGTGGCTCCCCAAGAACTAGGGACTCGTTCAAATCCGCTCGAACTGGAGACACCTCTAGGCTTAGCCCCATGTCGTTGCTTCTGCACCCGCAGCTCAGAAGGAAGTCGCCCTTGTTTCGAGAGTCCCGTTAAGTTCCCACACCACAAAAAGCACTTCTCAAAACCAACGAGCTGGAGGATTGCAATCTCCAGTTGGGCTGAAAAGTTGAAGACTATCATTTTAGGGGTCTCTGTCTTGCATTCAGCTCGGGAGACATGTGAGTCTGTGTCGGGTGGGGCTCTTTTCAAGCTGGTTTCAAGGGAAGCTACCGAACAAAAAGGGAAACAGGATTTGGAGCCCAGATGGTTGGCTTCGGTCTGATTTCTCCCAAAGACAAACTGACAAACTTGCCAAACGTCGACTGGGACTCGTTCCTGGCCGGCGAAAAGAAGGGAAGCAGCCAAGGAAAGAAACCCCGCCCAAAAACAACACACACACACACACACATGAGCAGGTTTCCTCAAAGAAATGCGGCCGATTTCTCTGAATCAGCTGGCAGAATCTGTTTTTGACAGCGCAGACGTATCCTTTGAGGAACCCTGAAAACACAGGATCTCGGAATCGATTGCAGATTGATCAAGCGGGACAAGCCTGTATTTTGTTCATTTTCCAAAAAGGTGCTAGGGCCTCCGCGCGAAGCACCCAGCACCACTGGAGCCGAAATGGTCATGTGTGCTTCCCTTTTGGAGAAGGGGTCTTAGGGTTGCTTCCTCATTCCCTTCGCCCATCATTCTCCTCAGAAACCACACTTGTCCGCCCGTTTTGTCACATTTTTTGAGAGACGAGGGGGGCCATACAAGTGATATTCCCCTGTTCAGTGCGGGAATCACTACATGCTCGCAACATGCGTAGGTTGGTAGCTTCAGCTAACACGAGGGAAAACCATGTGAATATAGGTATAAGCATACATTCATATTTAAGGGGGACATGTAGTTAATCCGCTTCAGATTAGCCTGGACCCCTTAAAGAATGCTCTTTTTGAAAATCGGTTTCACATGCATTCTCAAGGAGGCGTTTTCCGCAGAATATAGATTATCGAGCGCTCACATGTTTGCCCATTGCGGAAACCTGCCGAAAAAACCGCGTAAATTCAACAGCACAAGGAATCAAATACCTGGAGGTGGGAGCCACCCACCCACCCCTTCCCCCCTTCCTGTGAGGAGATGCCCGTCAGCAGGCACCAGGACACCTGGGTCTGTGAGTCACAAGCCCTAGCATGGGAGCTACACAAAACCGGCGGTTCTTGCCGCGCCTGCCAAAACCCAAATCGACCATAGACTGCCATATCTATATCATATATATATATATATTATATGTAGATATATAGATATATATGTATGCATGTAGGTATGTATGTATGCAATTAATATATGTATGTATGTATGTACGTACGTACGTAGGTATGTATGCATGTATGCATGCATGTGTGTGTGTGTGTGTGTATGTATGTATGTATGTATGTATGTATGTATGTATGTATGTATGTATGTATGTATGTATGTATGTATGTATGTATGTATGTATGTATGTATGTATGTATGTATGTATGTATGTATGTATGTATGTATGTATGTATGTATGTATGTATGTATGTATGTATGTATGTATGTATGTATGTATGTATGTATGTATGTATGTATGTATGTATGTATGTATGTATGTATGTATGTATGTATGTATGTATGTATGTATGTATGTATGTATGTATGTATGTATGTATGTATGTATGTATGTATGTATGTATGTATGTATGTATGTATGTATGTATGTATGTATGTGTGTGTCTGTATGTGCATGTATGTATGTATGTATATGTATGTGTATGTGTATGTGTATGTGTATGTGTATGTGTATGTGTATGTGTATGTGTGTATGCATGCATGCATGCATGCATGCATGCATGCATGCATGCATGCATGCATGTATGTATGTATGTATGTATGTATGTATGTATGTATGTATGTACGTACGTATGTATGTATGTATGTATGTATGTATGTATGTATGTACGTATATACATATACGTATATATTGATCATATGCAACCTCAGCCTAGGGTGGCCTCTTTGTTCTTAGCGTGGCACCTTTTAGCACCTCCGAAGGTCATTCCCCTGAAATCGAAGCGCCCTCCAAAGCACCCACCCAGTCCGCAGTACATCCGTCCCTCCAAACTCCGCTGTGTCTGCACTCGATCATGAGCAAATTCAACGTCCACACTACCAACCGAAAAGTGGTGACCCAGCAACGCAAAATGCTCACTTCCGAATCTAGCTCAATCCAGCTACCCCACGTGGACCCTGAACCAGGCCTGACAATGATCTTCGTCAAATCCAATCTCTAAGTACAATGCAGCCCTGGTTCTTGAGGGAAATGGATTCAAGTGCTGTAGTTGAAAACACTGGCAGAACCATTTTTAATGTCTGTTACAAGGAGCAACAAACCATATGTCCTCTGCCAAACAGTCATAAAATCCACTGCAAAAAGACATGCAGAAACAGGCTGGCTGGCCTGGCTGTTGGCTGTGTAGTTGATGATCTGGGTGCCCGATTCCGCCAGCTTCCCAGCGCGCTGGAAGATTTTCTCCGGCTGGGAGTTGGCGGTGGCCAAGTTCCAGTGGAATACGTCCTGCGGTCCAGTGGGCGCGAAGCGAAGGGTTGAGCCAAAATCATCCATTTGGGCAAAGTCGTTTGTTTTGGGGGTCCATGCTATTCCTTTGTGGGGCTACCCTGATTTTGAAGCAAGCCCTCTTGTGTTTTCTTTTTCGTGTTTCGAGCGGATTAAATGGAAGGGGCTGTCAAACCTTGTGCCATAACTGGGGAACCCAAAAGAGGCCCCAAAGCACTCGCTGCGTTGTGTTGCTCTTTTCCGTGTGTCCCACTCTTTGCAGGGTAACAGACAAACCAGAAAGAAAAAAACAACTGATCTTGGGAAGCCATAGCCTGCCTATATCGAAACCCGCTATCTCATATCTCATATCTCATGTCTCTCCGACAATCACAAGATTGATACACCATCAGCTTCCGACAAAATTAAGATTGATACACCATCAGCTTCCGACAAAATTGAATGTCAGCCATCCAACCGAGGTACGAGTCAAAATAGGGTCTTGGACCTTAAAAAGATGCGTGGTTTTGCTTCGGCTTTCCAAAAGGGGTAGCAACTGGAAAAAAATGCACCAGCTCCTGAGAGCAAACCAAGGCCAAAAGCCTTGGTGCCAACCAGCGCCAGAAGACAATCTGCTCGGGGCACTGGTACACTCCCAGCCTCGTCTCTTGAGCGGTTTCATGGGATTCGTGGGATTTAACGAGGTTTGATGAGGAGCATGGAGCATGAAGCATGGAGCATGGAGCATTGAGGATGGCAGGGAGGGAAGGAGGGAGGGAGGGAGGGAGGGAGAGAACGAGGGAGGGAGGGAGAGGGAGTGAGAGAAATAGAGAGAGATTCTGAGAGTTGGCAACGGGCAAAAGTGTGGCAAGTAATCAGGGTCCATTTTGTGTATACCCCTAGTTGGATGGTAAAATCAAGTGCGCAAAGAACCAGCTGTGCAAGGCATAAACTGGCGAAAGAAACTCACCTTACCACCCAAACTGGCTGTTATATCGGGAACCTTGCTGACTCTGCACCATGAAACTTGAACAAAGCGCGGCCCTTTCTACAGAACCCTGCTGTGAACGTGGAATCGTCCCAATTGAAACAGCATTCCCCGATTTTCCCTTGCAAGAACTTCCGATGGAAACTCAAAGAGAAATTACCCTCCTGCGCAACCCATGACCTGAGAGGACCGAGGCGAGCCATAAGCATGCTGGTTTGCACGCGCACGCTGCGAATTGCCTGAAGCTAACTTGACATCAATTAGAGAACTCCCAGAGAAGCTAGCAAAGCCTCAAGACTCCAAATGCCCAACATGCGTTTCCCCAGAAATCGATATAGGTGTTTCCTGTTTTTTTGGGGACTTATCGAGGGCTCTTAGATGGACTTTGGTTTTCCTTCCGGTTCCTTTGAAAACCAAAAGCTTGGGACAAGACGAACCCATCTCGGGACCATCTCGGGACCACGAAGCCGGTGAGAACGCGTGACGTGAGCCGTCCTGGATCACTGGGGTCAAGTTTCAAAGCGTCAGCACACATCTCTGGTGGTTGTCTGGGTGGTCGTCTTTCCAGGCTTTACTGTTTGGGCTGCGTTGACGGGAATCCGCCCAGAAGAACGGGGAGGGGTTCGGTCCCCAACCAATCAAGTATCTTGTCACCCCTCCTCCAAAACCGAAGTCCAACGAATATCACGAGTCAGACTTGTGACCTTCTCCCCCATCAGTGCATAGCGGCTTCTCTTTCGTGTCCAAGTTGAAGATCTGAACGAAGTGCCCAGGCTGGCCCTCCGTGGCTGCCTTCAGCGACACTTGTTTGCGTTGCTTCGGAACCCGTGGTGGGACGAAAGAAAGGCAAACCCGTTTGGGTCTGTCATTTGTGTTAAAGGGATCCGCTTTGGGATGGTGTTAAAGGGAGACCAAAATGAAAATCCATTCTGGGGGACCCTAAAAGAAACGCAAACACATGGTCGGGTCGTCCGAGTTGGAGACAAAGCCGCGGTCCCCTTAGGACTTGGGCAAAAGAGTCAGTCCCATGATGGAAAATTTAGTGGGTGCCTCGAATGTCCGCCCATTCCAATCATAGACTGCTGAATATGTTCACCCCACCTCATGTGGTGGCGACCAAAGCTGCAGGTTAGTGTCTTGAACGCGCACCATAATTATCGTGCACATTGTAGATCACGCGGTGTGATGAGTGATGTCTGGATGAAGACACGCTTGCACGCACGCAGGCATGCACAAAGTAGCGAATGATGAAGCAATCGGCCGGTCAGACGGTCAGCGATCAATCGGGTCAAGCAGTCGGACCACAACCTACTGGGTCCGCTGAAGGCACATCCTCAAAGATTACACTCAATTCTTGGTTTGAAGGGGTGCCCTCTCCAAAATGTTCACTTTAAGGGACCCAAATACGGCGAGATTTCGGCTCCAACACCTTGAGGGCGATGATGTTGTCCTGTGGATTCATGAGCGTCGCCTGGCCCGAAGCCAGCCAGAGCGGCTTCTCAAGTCCCAGAGAACTTACAGTGATTTGCCGCGGTGTTTGGCATTGCAGTTGGTCTACTCGCAATATTCGGGCATCAACCATATGCGCAACTGCTTCTTTGTCGGCGAAAGCGCGACTAAAACCATGACAAGCAAGGCTCAACCGTGGGACGAGCCAAATGTGCAAAGCCACTGGCCAGCTCCGAAGGCTTTGGATGCCTTCGGAGACGGGCCAGTGCCCAAGTTCCAGCCAAAAGCTTCCCCAAGCGTCCAACCTGCCGCACGTGACTCCTTTTGACCATTTTTTCGCCATCGCCACTCAACGAAGAAAAAAAATGTTCTATCCTGAAATCTGAAGTTGATGTACAGTTTCAGCCAGGCCCATGTCACGTCCGCCTCTGCCTTCATGGGGCGCTTGCTCACCGCATTGTTGTTGTGCATGTCCACAACAACCACCTCCGGTGGGAACCCCCAAGAAGAAACACCGATCCGGATCGGTTCCCTTTGGGTTTGCCGGGAAAGAATCCTTTGCGTTCTTGGCAGCACCCCCAACCAAAAGACACACGGCCAGCTTGTATTCATCCCGAGTTCACGTCAATATGTCTGCTAAGTGTTGGATGACCGAGAAAGAACGCATGACGAAAAAATGGAGATCAACCTCCACCTCATAGTCTATGTCGTTTGTCCATTTGTCTTGGTGAGCCGCCACCAGTGGGTTGTGCACCTATAGAAAGTTGGCGCAGTCTTTAAGTAGTCTTTGAGTTGTTGCCCAGGGCGCAAGGGTATACGGTGATCCCATGATACAATCCTGCAATGAGGGGTTTGTGTCCAGACAGCGAGAATACCTTCCCTCTTGGTGTTAGTGCGTTGTCGGTGGCTTTGGCAGGTGGCGAATCCCAAGCTGACTCCTCTGACATTCCCCCGCAAATCATGCGTGCTGCGAAAAAGGAAAGCAGGGACTCAACTCAACGACTTACAGATGCACTTTTTGTTATGGGGTTGGTCACATTGGACATCCTGCAATGAGCATCCAAAAAGGCCTAGGGATGGTCGATGGCAGAAAGTAAGCGGGGAGCCTGTGAGGTCTTTCTCCTCTTTGATGACACATCCTTTGGGCTGCTAAAGTTAGGGACTTTAAACTAAGGAACGCACCAGAGGAGTCCTGCTAGAGGTAAATAAAGTCCAGGAACACCCAGTGAGGTAAAAGTCATTCGTTGGCGCTGAACGGATCCGATCACAAATGCATTGTCGCAAACTTGGCTCCTGTTTTAGCCTTTGCAAACTGGCTTCACAAAAGGTCAGGCGCTGCAAGAGCCACGACCCAGACCTCAGGTCTGTTCATGTTTGCCTGGCCAGGCACTCTATGTGGGAGAGAGAGTTGGTCACAACGGCCACTGTACCACATCCTTCCTCCTTCGGGCGGGACGGGTGGGCCGAAGTGAAGCTGCGCAAAGGCATGTGGCGCAAAGTTTGCCACGTCAAACTTGGCTCCTGTTTTAGCCTTTGCAAACTGGCTTCACAAAAGGTCAGGCGCTGCAAGAGCCACGACCCAGACCTCAGGTCTGTTCATGTTTGCCTGGCCAGGCACTCTATGTGGGAGAGAGAGTTGGTCACAACGGCCACTGTACCACATCCTTCCAAATCTTAGCAGCGTGACAAAGGGTTGCAAACCAAGCCGTCTACAACCGAGAGCAACAGATGCGCTGATGCTTCGGCAAGGGAACACACAGCATCACGCTTGTCCTGCGGTAGCTCAGACAAAAGGAACTGCCCCATGACATCCTGCAAATAATGCTCAAGTGACCTCCTGGACTGCCATCGGCCCCGCCACAACACACGTTCTAAGCTTTCAGTGTGGTGAAACAGCCAGGAAGCACCACTGCCCCGTAAGGATTTTGGGGTAATGCCTTTGCGACGCTCATCAGTGCAAATTCCCAGGTGTGCAAAAACTTTGTTCCATCGGCTCCGAAGGATGCTTGCAGAGCAGTTGAACAGCGGTTCGGTGTTCGGGAGGCAGCCGAAAACAGCATCCAGGAAACGCACACTCAAGGCATCGCTAATCCGGGTGTGCTGCCGCAGCATGTAACGACTCGTCTTTGAATGCAGGATGGCCACATAGCAGATCTGCTCGTCGGACAACACGTCGCGGGGCAGCACAAGTTGCGAGCGACGAAGGCCCAAGAATTCGCTCGGGCGCATCACACCGTGGAACCCGATGAGCAAAGCTGCCGCAAAACGCCTCCATCCCCAAAGAATTGAAATGCTGATTGCAGCTTGGAAAACTGCAGCAGGCATCACCATTGCCCTCTCTATTGGCTCGGCCTCCTCCCACTTAGTGACCAAGGTCCAAGCGGCAGCAAGCTGGCCTTTGAAGTGAGGGTGCAGGTCAACCACGGCATTCAATGTTTCAGTGAAGACATACTTAGGCTCCCCAGAATAGAAAAGATACTTGCCAAAAGCAACCAAAGCAGTGCCCAACAAATAGCTGGAAGCTGCGACATCATCCAAAACTGCTCCCAGTTCTTGACGAATCCAGACTGAAAAGGCATCGAGAAATCGAGAGCGACGCTCATTGGTGATGGGTCTCCGGTTGGCAGTTGGGGCCAAGGAGATGCCTGCTCGGCTCTCTGCAGAGGCGCGCCTCGGCCTAGGCATGGCACTTCATTGATTGCCGCTGGCGGGCAGAGGCGAGCATCAAGAGTCTAGCCCAGCCGCTCCATGGCCATTGCAAACGGTCAGCCTCTCGAACAAGGTCGAACTTGATCGCGTCTCCTTTGAGAAGGCAAACCAGCCAACGAGGCAAACCAATCTGAGGGTCTCGCAGGTCAACGAAACGTGAAACATCATCGGCAGGGTTTTCATGTGTCCCAACATGCAACTGATAAGGGTACAAGTCGCCGCCAATCAAATAGGGCAGCCCCGTAGACAGGTAATAATTCAACTGTGTGGAACTAGATCTGCCTTTTGCGGAGCAGCCAATAACGACCCGAGAGTCCAAGAGCACACAAAACCTTGAAGAAGGGCGAGTCTTAGCCAGGTGGCGCAACAAACTGCGATACGCCAAGCTCTCATCAATGTTTATGTGATTGTTCTTGCGGAAACGATATTGTAGCAGCTTTTTCCAGGGGAGGGCGCGGGCAAGTTCTCCAATCCAGCGAGGCGGGCTTGACAGGGGCCGAGCCAGGTCCTCGTCGGGAACTGCTTCCCGATCTTGAATCGCACGTTGATTCAGCTGAGCAACCAACTGACACAAAGGGAGCGGGTACCCCGAGGAGAACCCAGCAACTGGTTGTCCCAGGGTTGGGACCCTGCCAAACACCGCCTGCGCACTGGGCCGGCACAAACGGCAAAAGAGCCGACGTTGCCGGTGGTCAAAGGTGCCGCGCACCTGGAAATGGGCACCTCCGTGGCCGCAGCTGCACGACCCTTGCAAAACCGCCAGGGAAGGGTTGTTGAAGAGCCAACAACTCATCTTCTGAAAAGGAGTTCCGAAGTTGCAAAAAGGAAACGTCACGGAGCTGTATTTCTGTTGCAACAACTGGCTGAAGGCCCGAAGACGATACATAACTGACCCCCCTGGCTGCTCAGCACTGCAAAGCAGTTGGTAAAAATCACAGAGCTGAAGAATGCATGCTGCTCGAAGGGCGAATGCGTTACCCTCCGCCGTCGCCGCGTCATCAGGGTTGAAACCAAAAGGGCACACTTTGCTTCTTGAGCGGGGGCGTCGCAGTGTACCAAAAGTAGTGCAAACAGGGGCCACATGGAAACAACGAACGACTCGTCTGCAAATCAGACCGATGATGTAAAGCATAGTGCTGGACCGAAGTACATCACCGTGAGCACCATCCTTAATTTCAAACCCGGGGTGGACTTCGAGGCCAAGGGCAGCATGAGCTTTGCTAAGATCACCATGCCCACGAAGAACTTCGCAGAAATCCCACAAGAAACCTTCAGAAAGGGAACCAGGGACGGTCTCAGGCATGGAGTGAATAGGGAGGCCTTGAAGGGCTTCGTGCGTGCCAAGGGTGCTCGTGTCAACCCGTGTGTAGAATCCCTTCTGCTCCGCAAAACGGCAAAGCTCCAGCGTGGCAGACCTGCTGAATTCCGCGGCACACACTCCGGCTCCCTGCAAGGATGCATCGGTGGCAAACACCTGGTCCAAGGGTTGAGCCCTGAGGTTCGAGAACATGAAAGGGGCAAAGGTAACCAATAACAATAGTTCATGAACAGCGCCAGTGCTGAGTGCAAAGACCTCGTGCTCGGGTAGGTTCTCCCCTTCATGAAAAACGTCTCCCAATAAAGCAAGGAGGGGGCGCCGGTAAAGAAGTGCATATATCCAGCATCCAATCAGCGAAGACAGAATCTGTCCTGTGCAAACGCCCAATTGCACCACCTGCAAAGTGAGCCTGGACAAAGCTAGCAGCCGAAGGCGAGGAGCACAAACTGTCCCTAGCTTTCCGTCCAACTGGGCGCCAAGCAGCACACTGTTCTGGCTATCACGGACGGCCTTCTTCTCGGACGCTCGCAGGTGGGCCTTTTCATAGGCCGCACGGGCTTTGTCCAGAAGAGCCAAATCTTTCCGAAGGGAAGGATGGCGAGGTAGGGGTAAGCCACGGGGAACCTTCTGAATGACACAATAATCGTCGATGCAAAGCAATTGGAACGTTGGGCCGCGGGGAAGGGGGAAGTGGTACCTCACTTGTTCCGAGGGGGTCCAACAACCCGCCCTTCTCAGCAAATTTGCATGGATGTGCTGCGCAAGTTCCACAGCAAAACTGGTGCCCATAGCAAGCGTCCGGAAGCATCCGACAACAGGTCGATCGCCTAAAGATTCCCGATAGCAGCGCCAGCCTTTGAAAACGGAAGCAGGGAAAACACCATGCACATGGTTCCTGGAAGCATGCTCGTCAGAGACAATGAAACAGTGATAGAAGTCCTCCAAATCGTCAGCCCCAAAAACAAGGTCTTCGTTGTCCTCGAGGTGGATTCCAACCAGTAAGCTTCCATGGGAAAGGCTGGTGGTGGAATCATTCATGGTGATGCGCCTGCTATTCTCAGGAATGGGGTTCAAAATCTGTCGGTCCTTTTCGGTGTTTTTGTAGACAGCAAATAGGCCGCAACGGTAACTCCTCTGAGATAAAGAAGCATCAAGAAGGTAAAGGGAGTTCACCGAGTCCCACTTCCTGAACAGCTGGAGCAAGCGTTCCCGGTTGCACATCACGCGGGCCAGCTTGGTACGAGGCCACGAGCTTTCGGGCTTCCAGAAAAAGCGAGGGTCAGCGTAGCCAGCTTTTAGCAAGGGGTCAGAAATGAAGGACTCGGGCTTGAAGGCGGGCGCATGCTTGAAATTTAATCTGCTGGGGTCAAGTTGCAAGGCCGAAAGCTCATCAGAAGGCGGGCATGAAACTGGCTTCGCAGCTTCTGCCCCTGCCGCATCTATTGGGCCGGCACGAAAGCGAGGCCGGGAATAGGGGTCCAGCTGCGCACGGAGACATGCTGTAGCGGCAGCCAAACTCTTTAGTGAATCATGCAAGCTGGAGAATTTCCCCAGCGAACGATCGAGGTCGCTGCTGAAGCCGGAGCTCAGGCGATACCAACGCCGCACCATGTCCTCCAAGCGAGACAGCATACTGATCTGTCCCGCAGTCGGAGGCGGCCAAGAATCCAGGGTACATTTCTTAGGCCGGCCAGAAACCATCCAATTGCAAGCTGACACAAACAACCGCAAATGTTTCCGAACAGCAGTCCGAAGTTTCCACCTGGAGCGGCGCCTGCCAGATAGCGTAGCCCGAGGGGCAGAAAGGTTGTCTGGCGGAGGACAAGGCCACAGCTGTGAAGAACAGGGGCTGTTCTCCGTCATAGATAGGCTAAGGGATTGGCCAATGAAGTTCCCTAAAGGAGTCCGGCTTCCCAAAACAGCTTTGAGCAAGCAAGCAAAAACACTACAAGAGGACAAAAACTCTGGAAGCTGTCCTGATCCATCTCCAGGATCAGCATCAGCGCAGCTGCCAGCAGCGTCCGAGGTCAGGCCTCCTGCTCGGCAGGGTCGGTCTGGCCCTTTGACTTCCTCGGGTTCTTTGGGCGCCACTTCGGGTTGGCACGCTCCTCGCGGGGTGGCGCCAAAGACGCCGATGGGCGAGTGGAGAACTTGTTTGACTTTTCCTGCATGGTCTCCACATCCCGCAAGTAGGCCAGCTGAGTGGCTACCCACTTTGGGTCTGCAAGCTGGGCGCACGCGTGCTCTGACCTTGGAGCTCTGTGCAACTCGGTCTGGGACCAAGGCGGGTCTTCGGCGCACGTCAAAAGGTGCGCCAGGCGAAGACCGCCATTGTCGAAGGCTGCTTGCTCCACGAACACGGCCAAGAGCCCGACCAGAGCTCGCAGCTGTGGGATTTCGTCCCTCTCGCTGCACTCCCACATCTTTGCCGCCAGAAAGCCCACGTGAGTCAGGGTTTTGTGGCTGCCAAACGGGACACTTTCCTGGAAGTGGTACCACAAGTCCCGAGCCTCCAAGGAAGCTGCGGAGGGCCGCCGGCGGGCTTGCGCCAGCCTCTCCCGAACACTCTGAAGGACGCGGTCGGGGTGGCGCCGGAAGTTGTCCATCAGCACTTGCCGTGCGGCGAACCCCTTCACTGAAGAAGACTTTGGGTAATCTTCTCCATCTGGCGCCCCTCCTGCCAGTAGCACACTCAAAGGGTCCGAGCTGTGAGCACGCGCCGCGGCCAACTGCTGCAGGATGGCCGTCTGGGAGGTGAGCAACTTGTGCAACAGCTCGTCCTTGTCCAAGGGCGTGCCGTCGACGCCCTCCTCGAGTCCCTCGGTAGTGCCAGGCAGGGCGGCATCGCCAGGGGTCGCTTGAAGCCTGTGGCCCGTGACCGGTCCCTCTCCCAGATCCCCTTGTCGAGGCGGCGCTCTTCCCGCCAGCTGCTGAAGCTTCACCAGCTGCGCGGCATCCAGGCCGCCCTCGGGGCGAGTGAAGAGCTGGGGCGAAGGGTTGGTCGGCCGAACTGGAGCCGGCGCTCTCGAAGAGGAGCTTTCCAGCTCCTTGAGTCGCTCTTCCAAAGCAGGAAGAGCCGACAGCCGGTCCTGCATGCCCATGACGGTTCGCTGAGTGAGGTCGGCCTGAGTGAGGAGCTTGTCCAGAAGACTTTGAACTGGGTCTGCTGACCCTTCCGGAAGTTGGGACTGAACCTCTTCCAGGTTCTCGGCGCCCTCTTCGACCGCAGAGAAGTAGACCTCGAGCCGCTCGCCTCCCGACCTGACAAAGTTCATGGCCGCCTCGGCCAGCGAACTGGGGGTGGGCCACTCTGCAGACCCACGGAAGGCGCCAAAGTCGATGTAGACCTCGTCGGGCGCGTCCGGGAAAGGCTCCTCCGCGAGAAAGCTGAAGCCGCTTGAGTCGAGGTCGAAGATCAGGACGTCGAGGTTCCTGCGTGTAGGCTGCCCTGACCGACCCACTGCCGGAACCACAGCCTCGACAAAGGGGCCAAGGTCTCCCGAGAACCCGTGCTCCTCCGCCTCGTGGAAAGCTTCCAGGATGAGCGGGTTGTTGGGAATGCCGACGAGCGCTCCAGACTCGGCCCGCTTGACCAAAACGGCCCGAGAGCAGAACTGGTTGTACTTGAAGTACAGCTTGGATGGACCAAGGCCGTCTTCCGCTGTTCGCCATGACTCGGGCAGCGCCATGGAGCGCCCGGCGGGTTGGCAGCCACTGCCCAGAAGTAAAAGACCTCGGCCTTGTGACAGTGAACAAAGGGCTCCCGGCGTAGAAGGTCGTAGCCGTTAAAAGGAGCTTGAAGAGCGAGAACGGCCAACGCGAAACTCAGCTGCAAGCAAAGGCCGAAACAGCCAAGGCAAGGTCCCCGGACTACTGGTTGGAGACGTGCAAGTCCAGGAGCTTTCACACCGGAACTTGGCAGCCAAGGTCTAGCCAAGGGTTCCAGACAAACACCGCAAAGGCCCTCTAAAGGCGACAGCGCAGGTTTGGACTCGAAAAATCAGCCCAACTGAGCACTAGTCCTGATACCTCAGCAATCGATCTCTCCGCCCGTTTCCGGGATATCCGCCGAAAGGCTCCTGCAGTGCAACCAGCAGGAACCGTGCCAGCACCCGCCTCAGCCAAGGAGACAGCGCTAGCGCCACGACCGCCGCCCCGCAGAAGAAGCCGCAGCACCAGCACGCCAGTCCCAAGAGAATGGCTTCGCTGGCGCGGCTCGGACACAGGAAAGATTGCAGGGCTAGGGGCAGTAGCGCTGCTCGCTCCCACATGAACCGAAGTGAAGCTGCGCAAAGGCATGTGGCGCAAAGTTTGCCACGTCAAGGTTTCGGGCTCCTCACCTTGGCAGTTGCCAAAGGTCCCTGACACACTGAAACATTCCGGCAATGGACGACCTGATATGCGAACATTGGCAGGGATCTGCTCCCCTTTGCTTATCCGCTAAAGATATTGGCGTGCATTGTCCCTTTTGGCTCGAAGTTGCCAAAAGGACTGAACTCCGAACACTATGGCTCGATTTGCTGGCGTGTTCTCGGGTCGAATCCGGCTGACGGCTTCGCCTGGGCCGTGCCATCTGCAGCGGTGTCCTTGACGCTGATATATTTGTCGGACCTCGATTCATCGGACGTTGTCAGAAGGGGCGGTAACCAAAAAATCGAGCTTTGAGTTTCTCTCAAATGCGGAAACCTGAGAGAAAGAGAGAGAGAGAGGGAAAGAGAGAGCAAAACAAAAAGAACAAGATAGTATGCCATTTTTGAGGGAATACACTTTGTGCCAGTGGTCAGGGAAATCGCGAGAGACCAACCATTAGGGGTTCCTATTTGGAGACACACACACACACACGCACACGCAAACTGACTTGAGGCCAATGCAAAATGACATCAACCCAAATTGAACCAATCCTCGGGAAGCTCAAAATATGACGAATCAGGTACAAGTGTCAGTACGCACTCCAAGATTGCACACGCTTAGAATCAAACTATGCTTGAGAGGAGTTGAGGTGAACGAAAAGTAGTCCTATGTGCATTTTCTGGCAAAAGACATGCTGGCAAGCCTCATTTGCATGCATGCTCACGGCTGCTTCCTTAGATTGGGGACGTGTGCCTGGGGATTACTTCTCATTTTGAGAGACGGGCAAACCTTCCGACCAAACTGCTCGAGCAGAACGCGTCCAGAATCAATAAGCTTTGCAGTGGTTCTTCCGCATGCACACAAACACACACACACACACACACACACACACACACACACACACACACACACACACACACACACACACACACACACACACACACATCTCCAAGAGTGTTTCATCGCGGAGCCCCCGGCAGAGCTGTCATGGAACACATGCATTGGAATTCAAAAGGGCCGAACCAGCCTCTTCAGGTCAGCAATATGGCTATCTCAACTAGCCACATGCACCATCTCCAAGGTGTGTTGGGAAAAGCTCAGAAGTCAGCTGAAACACAACCTGAAGGCAAGGTTTGGACAGTGTGAGCCCAGTCCGCTCCACCAGTCGATTGGTTGAAGGCCCAATAGCAGAGGCTAAGATCCGTTCAAAGGGCCCATGCACCTGTCAAGTACCACTGAACATGGGGAGGGGTGCGTCGGCAAGTTTCCAGCCACCCAACCACCCTGAGCTGCAGGCTCCATGGTCAAACTGTTGAACTTGAAAGCCTGGCCACCGCTCAGATCCCCGAAAAATCGGTCAAAACCTGCTGGATCGATCAGCCACTTGGAGGCTCGATGTTTGAGAACAAGAAACGAAAGCTTGTGAAAACCGAGCACATGGCGGCTTTGTCTGGCAATGTGAGGAATATATGTTTGTATATATATATATATGTATATATTATTATTATTTATATATATATACATCCCCAACATGACTAGTTTGCATGTGGATGTTCCAGCCAGGGATACTTTTGAAAGAAACACCCACAGAGCTGACTGGGATTCGGCCAGTGCTAGAATCTGGTGCACAGGATCTCTGGAAGGATCCGGTGCATTCAACAAAGCCTTCGTGAGTCCTGGAAGACGCCGCCCACTCGCCACTAAACATCACCCCAAAAGGAAACTCACCTACAAGTGGTCCAACAAAGGATGTGTAAACTGCTTAAAAAGAGAAGAATCACTCGGATCCACATCTAAATGTTGAATCTGTGGGCATGGCCCCAAAAGCGTCCACCACAAATGCAAGCATGGGAGAAGCAGAAAGGCTGGGGCAGGCTGGATACCGCTTCAAACGCGCGGTAGCTGAGGAAGAACAAAAAATCTAGAGAGATTGGGGATTTGTGGCGTCAGAATCAATAATCGATTCTGAGAGCAAATCAAGTCACTGGTGCCTTCCTGTCACGACTGCAGGGAAACTTCGCCATTGCGAGCACCACAGCCTCCCCTCACGGCCCCGCTCCCCGCGAACTGCAGCCCACCTGGGCATTGATGCCCTGGCTTGCCAAATCGATGGCCGTATTCCTGGGCGCTTTGCGGCGGGGCATACCGGAGCTTGGATCCAGTGCTTGCAACATGGCGCAACGGTGCTAATCTGGAGGATGTTCACCCCAATTCAAAATGGTGAGATCTTACATGACTGCTTGGACTATGATACCACACTAAGCTGCACTCCCTTTGTACCTAAGGCCCCCACAATGCGAGCGGCAGCTCAGCCATGACCTGAGCTCAACTCGTGCCTTCAACTTCGTTCGCGCGTTCGTTCCTCAAGAGAGGGGGCATAATTGGGCCTGAAAATTCCTTCAAATACCCAAATAAGTATTGTGCAAAGGTATCTTTCCGCAATGCCCCAATCAAAGGTCTGACCAGTGCGACAGCCTGGTTTTGATGCCCATTTGTTTTGATGCATAAACCTCCAAAGGGCCCGAGTGTGCACAGACAAAAATCCCCTGAGCCACGGTCAAAAGAAGAGCGGCTGCGGGAGAAAGTCGGGGCAATAATTCCAATGAGCATCCACAGCATCAAAAGTCACACTTTGGGAATCCGTTCCGGTGATCCACTCTTCAAAGGGACACCCACCCTATGAATCAGTCAGGTTGATTAATCCGGGTACAGAAAACATATGTGCCGCAGTGAAACCCGGTTCTTGAACATGCAGCTGATATGTGGGGCCCAAATCCTAAGGTCCCCCGCAGGCAAAAGGCCTTTGGCCAGAAGGAGCACGGCAGTCTCGATTGGTCCAAACCTATGAGCCAAAACACGCCGTTCAAGCTGTCCTCTGAATCCCTGCAAAAGCAAAGGTTTAGTTGTTTTCCACCCCCCCAACCCTTCAAATTGGTCTTCCCAGAAAGAGAGTCTAAAAAACCTTAAGTTTGGATTTGGAGGAGTAAGAAACCGTACAAAGAGATGTTTCGTGCAAATTGGTTTCATTGCTGATTTCTTCTCGTTACGGAATGAGGGAATGATCTGGACAAACCATCCAGCGCATTATTTCCTTCGTGGGGAATTCCGGAACCCTTGAAACACCATGCTCAAACAAAGGGGTTGCCATGTCAAACCAAACACCTATGTCTGGTTTGAAGCTGCCACGGGTCGTTCCAACACAAACCCACAAAAAACAGCTAAAACAAAAAACCAACACGCACGAGCTTCAATTCTCCAAGCACCCGTTCTTATAGGCGTTTGTATCACAGCCTTCGGTTACACCTATGCCATGTTGTTCCACAAAGGAATCCCAAATGAAACCTGGTTGTATTAGACCATGCTGTGTCATCAGTCCCGCATAGTAAAAGTTGTCAGCTGAAACATGCCTTCTCCAAGCATTAAATAGCTAGAAACTGGTGATGTGGTAATCGCATGCTGTTTCTCAAAATGTTACAACAATGCATATTAGATTTGTGTGATGGTTGAAACGACTGATGACGTCACACCGCACTTGGCTGGTGACATGTGAAGCAAAGTTGTCTTACGGTGTCACCTCTTTCCTGCGCGGACACGATTCTGCAAAAAATGAAAATGTTTGTCAGGGAATGTTGAATGGTTTCACAAATCGTGGTTGCACAAACAAGGATCCTGCAAAAAGAAACTGAAGACTGTTTCAACACAAACAGCGACCAACATGTCCCAAACATTGCTCACCATCAGGATCGTCCAAATACTTGCCTTCAATTTCCATACTGAAATGTGAAGTTGTTGCCACTTTTGGTTGTGCAGCCGCACCATTGAACAAGTTGGTGCTTCAATGTACAAGCACTCAACCCAAAACATCTGGCTCATGTGCAAATGTGCAAACCGTGGGGTGCATTCATTCATGGCAAAACTGCCGCTCAAAACTTCGTTCGTGCGCTGGAGCGACCTTGTGAGCAGCCCAGGAAAAGGTTTCATCTCGTACAGGGTGGCGCGAAGTGTCTCTAACATGGTCTTGCGCCAGGCGTCTCAACACTGTACAGTGGCAAATGAGACACAATTTCTAGTCGTGTGTCTAGTTTTTGGACGTGGCGCGCAAGCGCGCGTGACAGGGCGCGCTGACATGTGCAGTTCGCCAGCTCCACTCTGATCAACGCGAGGTGTGAGAACATCTCCTGCTGCACTTCCGTCGCAGCCGTCCAGTCCCCCATCATTTGTCAAACGGGTGGCTTCCTAAAGAAAAGAATGACAACTATAGTAGTAAGGAACATCAGCTTATAGTCCCCTAATTATTTGGGTTTTTTGGTCCAAAAACCCTGCAAAACTGCATAATTTTCAACCAGCTGAACTCGTCACCAGCGATGTCACCGCTTCGTCACCGCTCCGTTTTTGGTGCAAAAAGCGCTCAAAACGGTCAACTCCGAAAAGTTCGTTTTTTCGTGTCAGACGTCAATTGTGGTGCCTGAGCCTCCAAATTCGCTCGTTTTCGGTCGAAATCGGGCTCCAGACGTTCGCCGTGCTCTGGATTCCGTTTTCTGCCCGGAAAAGCAGGCAAATTCCAGCCCGCTGAGCTTGTCACCGTTCGCCTCCGCTTTGTCACCGCTCGCTTTTGGGTCGAAAAAGTGCGCAAAAGCGGCCCAGTTCCCGAGCTCCGGAGTCGCAGGGTTTTCCGCGGCCCGACAGCCTGCCGAGGACCTGGCTCGGAGCGCGGCAGCCCGCCGAGGTTTCGGCTTGTGACACGTCTTGTCACCGCCTTTGTCACCGCTCCGTCTGGCTCCGTTTTTGGTGCAAAAAGCGCTCAAAACGGCCAACTCCGAAAAGTTCGTTTTTCGTGTCAGACGGCAAGTGGGATGCCTGAGCCTCAAGTTTCGCTCGTTTTCGGTCGAAAGCAGGCTCCAGACGCTCACTTTGCTCAGGATTCCGCTTTCAGCCCGGAAAACAGGCGAATTCCATCCCGCCGAGCTTGTCACCGCTTGTCACCGCTTCGTCACCGCTCTCTTTTGGGCCGAAAAGTGCGCAAAAGCGGCCAAGTTCCCGAGAGGACTTCTTCGTTCTTGGCAATTTTGAGTCAATAATGGAACGGGCCGATTCATCAATGCGCAAGGTTGGTTCATTAATGCCCGGCCGCTGGTGGGTGCTGCAGCTGAGACAAGGTAGCGCTTGAGCCTCCGAGGTGTCTCATGACCCGTGTCGCCCCATGACACAAGCTTTGTCCTGTAAGACTACGCACACAACGCATAGCTTCGCCGGTCAATTCATCATGCGCTACAGCCCGAGGTGCCAGTACTGTGTCCCAAGTGTTTTGACCGACGCCATCGGTCAATTCATCATACAGCGATTTTGCCCGAATGGTCCATAGCGGCTCGGGGGCGGTTGTGAGATGATATTTATTTATACCACCCAGCGCTGCGAAGACCCCGGAATGGTCCTTAGCGACTCAAGGGCAACACCCCATTGTTACAAATTCGTGTAACGACTACTCCTAAGAAAACATGTTTGAAGGACCTGTCACGGGCAACATCCCGGAGGTCCTGGACAACGGAGAGGTAACTGACGGCACGCACGTCACTGCAGGGCAGCTGGCCCTCGCTCTGACACCCTACGCGCAAGTGGCTGACCTGGCGGTGAACACGGCAGCCTCCGGCAACAACGCAGCGGCCATCCAGTCCCTGGACGACCGGGTCACCGCCGAGCGGGCCTCAAAGCTGGACAGCAGCGCTGGCGCCGGCAATTCCCCCCCCTGGCCACGGCAGCGGCCCTGGCCACCACGGACGGACAGGTGGCCGCGCACGGAAGCAGCATCGCCGCGCTGCAGAGCTTGCTGACCACGGGTCTCTCCAACAAGGCAGACCAGTCGGCCTTCGACGGGCTGGAGGGCGTGGTGGCCACGAAGAGCACCCCGGACGGAGTGGATCTGAAGCTGTCCAACTACAGCACCACGGCGGCCATGAACGGCTCCATCGCCTCGGCCAACAACGCCACGCTGGCCACGGTGGACTACGGCCTCAAGACGGCGGTGGACCAGCACTCCCTAGACATAGCGGCGAGGATCACGCCGCTGGAGGTCGACACCAAGGTGGCCAACGCTCTCCTGGGCGTCGTCACCGCCGCAGCACTGAGCTCGCGAGACGCCTCCATCTCAAGGCTGCAGGCCTAGCGGCAGCCCTCTTGGGCGCAGTCACCACGGCAGCCCTGGACGCCGCCCTCCTTGGCAAGGCGGACGCAAGCGCGCTGGCCGCCCTGCTCTCCACGGTGGACGGGTTGGACACGCCGCTGGAGGTAGACACCAAGATAGCAAATGCCCTGCTGGGTCTCGCCACCGAGGCCTTCGTCGCAGCGCAGCTTGCTAGCCGCGACGCCAGCATCACGGCGCTCCAGGGGGCCAAGGCCGACGCGACGCTGCTGGCCTCGTACGCCACGAACGCCGCGCTCTCAGCCAGCGAGACCACGCTCCAGAGCGCCCTCGACGCAATCCTCGCGGAGCTCGCCGCCCTGCAGCTTTCCGGCAGCGGCGGAGTTGTTAACGCGCCGGCCTGGGCGGGCTTCACTGCTTGGGAGCTCGTTCGCGGAAGCAACGTCGTTCGCAACCTGCATCTGGAGGCTCCTCTCTCTGCTGCGCTGGCCAACGGCGACGACACGCTGAGCATCACGGCCGACTGCTACTCCATCGCAGCGGCGGACGCGGCCCTCGCGGATGCGCTGCAGGCCTACTGTACCTCGTCGACTACCGAACGGGCACGGCGCAGGACGCGGAGACTACCGGCGCCATATCGACCGCGCTGCTGGCCTACTACACCTCGACGCAAGTGGACGCCCTGTTGGCCGACTACCGCACGGCAAGCGCGCAGGACACGCAGACGCAGGCCGCCATCGCAGGCGCGCTGCTGGCCTACCGGACGGGCCCGGACCAGGACCTTCACAACCAACCAAATCACCTCGGCTGCCCTGCTCAGCTACTACACCGGCCTCCTTGCGGGCAAGCTCGGCGTCACGGAGGCAGCCTCGGCCCTGCAAATAGCCGTGCTCTGCAAAGGAGAGTGCTCTGCAAAGAAGCGTGCTCTGCAGAGGAGAGTGCTCTGCAAAGGAGAGTGCTCTGCAAAGGAGCGTGCTCTGCAAAGAAGCGTGCTCTGCAAAGGAGCGTGCTCTGCAAAGGAGAGAGCTCTGCAAAGGAGCGTGCTCTGCAAAGGAGAGTGCTCTGCAAAGAAGCGTGCTCTGCAAAGGAGAGTGCTCTGCAAAGGAGAGTGCTCTGCAAAGGAGAGTGCTCTGCAAAGAAGTGTGCTTTGCCAAGAAGCGCAAGTGCGCCAAAGGAGAGTGCTCTGCAAAGAAGCGTGCTCTGCAGAGGAGAGTGCTCTGCAAAGAAGCGTGCTCTGCAAAGAAGCGTGCTCTGCAAAAGAGAGTGCTCTGCAAAGGAGAGTGCTCTGCAGAGGAGAGTGCTCTGCAAAGGAGAGCGCTCTGCAAAGGAGAGCGCTCTGCAAAGGAGAGTGCTCTGCCAAGGAGAGTGCTCTGCAAAGGAGAGTGCTCTGCAAACAAGCGTGCTCTGCAAAGGAGAGTGCTCTGCAAAGAAGCGTGCTCTGCAGAACGACACGGCGCGCAACATCGACATCGGCCGCGTGCTTCATTGCCGGCTTTCCCACCGAGCGCGTGCCCAAGATGCCGCTGAGTGGTGTCAGCACCCGCTCGGGCGACGGTTCACCTTGGACGGCACGATGCACCTGGCGGCCTACCAGCTGGTGACGCTCTCCGGCACGGGCGTCTTGGTGCTGGACTAAAAAAAAAAGCCCGCTGTCCCTCTTAGCCTTTTTTGGCTACAGGTATCTACGTGGACAGCCGCAAGAGGGTAGCCGGCTCGGACAGCGACTTTGAGGTCGACCTGGTGGCCGACGGCCGCTACCTCTACTGGGTTGACGCCACGCTGGGCACGCTGAACTGGGCGCAGCTTCCGGAGGGCGCCTACACGGGCCCCCGGCTGGCCGCCTGGATCAGCTCCAACTTTGCCACCGCCACCTATAGCGAGACCACGAACAGCCTGAGCGTTGCCTACGACGCAACCGGCTCATTCTGAACGACCTGGAGCTGCGGCAGCAATTCCCAGATGCCGCGGACTACCCTGCTGCGCCGCCCGCCTCTCCCACCAAGCCCTTCAGCGTGGACCACATGCTGGGCCCGAGCTTCGTCTCCGGTGGGCAGCAGGTCTTCGAATTCGTGAAAATGATGGCGCACAACGAGGTTTACCTGCGCTGCGCCCAGCTGGCCAACGCCAGCAGAGCGCTGGGCAACCTGGGCGACGACATCCTCTCCAAGATCACGCTGAAGAGCGGAGTGGGTACCATTGTGGAGACGGGCGGGGCCCGGTTACCCTGAGGCACATGCGCTTCCGGCTGACCGACCTGGACGGCAACGTCGTCCGGCTTCGCGGGTCGTCTTTGTCGTTCGTGTTATATCTTGACCACGTATAATTAAATGGAGCCGACCGAACAAGAGGTGCAAGAGGAGGCGCAAGAGGTGCCACACGCTGCGCCGGACGCTGCGCCGGGGGCACCACACGCTGCGCAGGACGCTGCGCCGGCGGAACCGAAACGGCGGGGCAGGCCCCCTGGGAGCAAGAACAAACCGAAGCAGGACGTGCCTACTGAGCCGGCTGCCCCAAAGCGCAAGCCAAAGCCGCCCCCGGTTGAGGCACCATCGGCTGAGGCACCGGCTGAGGCACCGGTTGAGGCACCGGCGGAGGCACCGGTTGAGGCACCGGAGGCGCCTCAGCTCACAAGAGAGCAGCAGCGCGCGCTGCGCATGACCGGTTGACAACAGGCGCAAGCGTACTAGTGTAAAAGCATGATGTCCATTGAGCCCCGCAACGAGCCGCGGATGCTCCGGTGGTTCCGCAAGACGTACCCCAGTTACAACTTGCAGCCGCTGCTGCTGAAGCGCTACCGAGAACTGGAGGAGGCGCGGGCCTTCAACAATTGGCTTGGGGAGCGCAGGCAGGCGCAGGAGGGGCAGCGGCGCCTGGACGACGTGAGCCGGCTGACGGAGGCTGCGCACCGCCAGGTACCCCAGCTGCGCTACGTGCGCGCCGAGCGCAGGGGCGTGGAACGGGAGGGGCCGGGGGTGGCTTTGCGGTCCGGCTGATCCAGGGGCAGCGGCTCATTCCGCTCAAGGTAGCCCACCACCTGCTCAAAGCGCGGGCGCTGGTTGAAGCCGTGCGCCCGAAGCGTCTTCATTTACTGTTGCGCAACTTCGTCCGCCGGCAGCACACGCCTCTGCAGGCAATTCCCGAGGACGGCTTCCGCACTCCCGCAGAGGCCACGGACGAGGCCGCACCAGGCCCGCACCAGGGTTTTTTTCGGAAGTAGCATGGCTGCAATGTGACTCAATTTGATTTGACCGGTGATAACATGTGAGACATCATCAGCTGCGTGCCTCCATGTCGGCGGGCTGGCGCGGCTCCGATGCCGGGCAGGTGGCGCGGCAGGGAGGCTTCCATGCCAGGCAGGTGGCGCGGCAGGAATGTGGCGCGCTAGGTATCGAAGCCTCCACGTCGGCGCGGAACTGGAAACAGGCACCAACCATTTTTTGGTTGCTGCCCGCGTGGAGTTCGGAACTGGAAACAGGCGTGTCCCATTTTTTGGGCCCTGCCCGCGTGGAGTTCCGCGTAAAGTTCCGCGTGGAGTTCCGCCGCAGACTGCGCGAACTGCGCGAACTGCGCAGCGACTGCAGCGACAGCTGCAGACTGCGCCGCGCGAAAGCGCGAACACAGAACATAGCACCTCTCTCTTTAGAGGGGGTTTCCCAAATGGATTCTATTCTACCTGAGAGGCTCCTGGCACTCGTCCGTCCAGGAAATGACCTCGTCCTGCGAAGGATTCGAAGTCTAAAACGCTGCGTGCAGGCGTGTGGCTGCAAAATAATGACCCCTAGATATGCGGTTTGGCAAAATGCCCAGCAGCTGCCTTTGTTTCTGCAAGGCGAGCCCCCTCAAAGGAACCCTGGCTGGCTTTTTTGGTTGGCTTCTGGCTGGCTTGGCTTGGCTTCTGGTTGGCTTGGCTTGGCTTCTGGTTGGCTTTCTGGCTGGCTTGGCTTGGCTTCTGGTTGGCTTGGCTTGGCTTCTGGCTGGCTTTCTGGCTGGCTTTCTGGCTGGTTTGGCTTGGCCTCTGGCTGGCTTTCTGGCTGGTTTGGTCTGGCTGGCTTTCTGGCTGGTTTGGCTTGGCTCCTGACTTCGAATCCTTCGCAGGACGAGGTCATTTCCTGGACGGACGAGTGCCAGGAGCCTCTCAGGTAGAATAGAATCCGTTTGGGAAACCCCCTCTAAAAAGAGAGCCACATGTCATGCAAAAACCATGCAAAAACCATGCAAAATGCGGCGCGTACGGAGTGCCAACCCGCCGAACCCTCACAGTCCCCCGGTCCTTGCTATACGTGCTATATGTGCTATATGGCTCTTACAAGGCAAGCCACTAAACCTCCAGAGAGTGCTCAAAGCCCAGCGCCGCGCCTGCACGCAGCGTTTTAGACTTCGAATCTTCGCAGGACAAGGTTATTTCCTGGACGGACAAGTGCTAGAAGCCTCTTAGGTAGAATATAATCCATTTGGGAAACCCCCTCTAAAGAGAGAGAGCTTGCCATGGTTGACTCTTGTTGCCGCAATATTGCAACAAAATTGAACCAAAACCGCGTGTACGCCAAGCCGCTGAACCCCCACACTCTTCTGGGTTTTGCTATATGTGCTATATGTGCTATATGGTATAGAAGCCCGGTATCGAAGCCTCCTGCCCGACATTAAAGCCGCGCCAACCCGCTAACCCTTACAGTCCCCGGGCCCTTGCTATATGTGCCTTGTGCGCTATATGGCGGGCTCCTTGCTATATGTGCTGTATGTGCTGTATGGGTCTTACACGCCAAGCCGCTGAACCCCCACACTCTTCTGGGTCCTTGCTATATGTTCTATATGTGCTATATGTTATCGAGACGCGCGTTAAAATACACTATATGTGCTATACAATGCATATTTGGTACATGTTGGAGATGCTATGTGTATAGTGTACAGCTCTGCGGCTTGCCTTGTAAGAGCCATATAGCACATATAGCACATATAGCAAGGACCCGGGGGAGAGTGGAGGTTCAGTGGCTTGCCTTGTAAGAGCCATATAGCACATATAGCACATATAGCAAGGACCCGGGGGAGAGTGGAGTTCAGTGGCTTGCCTTGTAAGACCCATATCATATAGCCGTATAGCAGGACCCGGGGGACTGTGAGGGTTCGGCGGCTTGGTGCCTGCCGCGCCTGCCTGGCATAGAAGCCCCCGGCCGCGCCACCTGCCGCAACTCTACTTCGAAAACATACGGGTTTTGCATGGTTTTTGCATGGTTTTGGCATGGTTTTTGCATGGTTTTTGCATGGTTTTTGCATGACATGTGGAACAGCTTGCACGGTTTTGTATGCGGTTTTTTGCATGACACGTGGAACAGCTTGCACGGTTTTGCATGTTTGCATGTTATGTGGTTCACCGTGGAATTGCGCCTCCCCCTGTTTGTTTTCTGTCAGGCTGCCGTACGTGTCAGATGTCGGTCCTGGAGAACTTTGCTGGGAGGCGGGGCAGTGCCGAGCAGGCACTAGGACGTGCCGAGCAGGCACTAGGACGTGCCGAGACGTGCCGAGCAGGCACAGAGTGCCGAGCAGGCACTTGTAGGTAGATGTGCCAAGCAGGCACAGTGCCGAGCAGGCACTTGTAGGTAGATGTGCCGAGCAGGCACTTGTAGGTAGATGTGCCGAGCAGGCGCAGTGCCGAGTGGGTACCGTAGGCGCAGCTTGGAGCATGCAGGCGTTGTGGGCCACTGTGAAAGTGGCGGCCACTGTGAAAGTGGAGGGGGCCACTGTGAAAGTGGCCGCTGCGCAAGTGGCATGCAGGCCACTGTGAAAGTGCGGCCACTGTGAAAGTGGCGTGCGCTGGGCGCGTGCCAAGCGGGCACTTTTGACGTGCCGAGCAGGCGCAGCGCCGAGCGGGCATGTAGGGATAGTACGGGTTCGCCCAACGACTCTGAGTACGGGTTCGCCCAACGACTCTGAGTACTGGCTCGCCCAACGACTCTGAGTACGGGCTCGCCCAACGACTCTGAGTACGGGCTCGCCCAACCTCGTTTGATGGCTCGCCCAACGTGGGGGCTTCGATACCTAGCGCGCCACCTGCCCGGCATCGGAGCCCGCGCCAAGGTCGGAATTCTTCCCAGGAAAAAAAATTTCCAGTGGTCCTGTGGGGGGACCACTGTCTAAAGTTTCGGCGAACCTGCCCGGCATCCGCGCCAGCCCGCCGACGTGGAGGCTTCGATACCTAGCGCGCCACATTCCTGCCGCGCCACCTGCCTGGCATAGAAGCCCTGCCGCGCCACCTGCCCGGCATCGGAGCCGCGCCAGCCAAGTGTTCTCAATCCTGTTGTCACCCCAGGATTGCCCCCTTCAATCCTGTTGTCACCCCAGGATTGCCTCCTTCAATCCTGTTGTCACCCCAGGATTGAGGGGAACTCCACGTGGAACTCCACGCGGGCAGCGCCCAAAAAAAGGGTGGCGCCTGTTTCCAGTTCCGAACTCCACGCGGGCAGCAACCAAAAAATGGTTGGTGCCTGTTTCCAGCTCCGAGGCCAAAAACCCTACACCGTGACGGTCATACGGATTGGCGCTGCGCCACCCGGCCGCGCCACCTGCCCGGCATCGGAGCCCTGCCGAGCCCGCTCCAAGGTCGGGATTCTTCCCAGGAAAAAAAATGTCGAGGTTGTCGTCTAAGCCGACAACTGTCTAAAGTTTCGGCGAACCTGCAGGGTTGCCCCCCGTCAATCCTGTGCCCAATACAGGATTGCCCCGGTCTCCCAGAAAACTGCCTGACTCTAGGCGCAGCGTGACACGGCGCGCGCGGGCTCGGACCAGTGCTCCGCCACGCAGGGCAGCGTGCTGTTCTCCGCGTCCCGGTCGTAGAAGAGAAAGAGGCGGGTGAAAGGCGCCTCCGGCTCGCGCGCCAACAGCTCTCCCAGCAGGCGAATCAGCTGCGCGTGGCGCTCCTTCTTGGTGGTCCGCCGCGTCATGCCGGCGATCTTGAAGGCGTCCGGGTTGTAGCGCAGCACCAGCAGCTTGTGGCCGCTGCCGAGCGCCACGCTGGCGGCCATGTCGAAGTCCCTGCGCACGTTGCAGCTGGGGTCGTAAGCATTGTGCTGCTCCTCGTCAACCTCCAGCAGGACGTAGCCCCACGGGGTCGGCAGGGCAAAGTCCGCGAAGGCGTGGCCCGTCTCCGACTCCATCCCGCAGCCGCGGAAGGGCAGGTAGTGCTGGTACTCGAAGGCGATCTGCGCGTCGCGGAGCGCTTGGTGCACCTCAAGCTCGTTACTCTTGGTCACTGCGCGCGGATTGTCGCCGTGCGTCGCTCGCATATGTCGCAGCAAGTTCGGCGCGCTGGAAAACGGGAGGTCTTGCCGAGGACAGCCCTGGATTTGACATACGAAATTGCTGCAATCGCGGCACTGGTACCGCCGCCGCCCGTGCACGCAGACCGACGCGCCGCCGCAGTCACGACACCGGTGTCGCCTCCGCCCATGCTCGCAGACCGACGCGCCGCCGCAGTCGCAGCACTGAGCCCGCCTCAGACCGACGCGCCGCCGCAGTCGCGACAAGTAGCCCGCTGTCGCCCATGCTCGCAGAAGGACGACCCGCCGCAGTCGCGGCATTGAGCCCGCTGTCGCCCATGCTCGCAGAAGGACGACCCGCCGCAGTCGCGGCATTGAGCCAGCCGCCGCCCGTGCGGGCACTTCTTCTCAGGCCGGCGCACAGGTGCCATCGCTGAACACTCTTGGTGTTTTCTTACCCGTCCCGGCGAGCAGCGACGCAAACGCCCGAATTTTCAAGATGAGAATAGAGGCAGCTGTGCTGAGTTGTTTAAAACCCACAGGCGCCAGCCCGCCCGCCGCGGCAGAGACCACCGGAGGCCAGCAGGATGAACGCACCGCCGCGCCACCTGCCTGGCATTGAAGCCTCCCGGCCGCGCCACCTGCCCGGCATAGAGGCCTCAACCCGGCCGCGCTTGCGATTGACCGGCGCCACCGGTCAAATCAAATTGAGTCACATTGCAGCCACGCTACTTCCGAAAAAAACCCTGGTGCGGTGGCGCGGGCCTGGTGCGGGCCTGGTGCGGGCCTGGCGCGGGCCTGGCGCGGGCTCCAAGACCGAAGCCGCGGAGCCGGCCTCGCTCCAAGACCGAAGCCGCGGAGCCGGCCTCGCTCAGACCGAAGCCGCGGAGCCGGCCTCGCTTTGCGGAATGCCGTCTCTCGCCTGGAACGCATTGAAACGAACCCACTTCGAAGACACAAGTGCCACTTGTGTTTTCGAGCGTCGCTTTCCAGGGCAGCTCAACCCGGCCGCACCACCCGAGGTTGGAATTCTTCCAAGGAAAAAAATTCCAGTCCTCCCCTGACTCCTCCCAGGGGAGGACTGTAGCACGCTTTTATGTGACCGGTGAAACTATGTACGCCGTGCATAGTTTCTGCATTTCCAGATGCTGCGCGACCACCAATGCACCTTGGTGTGGGTAGACGCCTGCAGGCGCGAAAAAACCTTCTCCAAGTCCTGGGCCTTCGGCTGCAACAGCGCAAAAATCCAGGCCCTGGAAGCCCGGTGCAATCACTCATATAAGCGTCAAAGCATTGCAGGCGTGAAGGAGCAAGGAGTGTACCTTAGCACTCTGACTGCAGAGTACCCACCTTCCTTGGCCGCGTAGGACGGGTCAGCAAACAGGCTCTGTCCGGCAAGCATTGCCACTGCACTCCGAAATGCCAGGACCATCTCTTTAGCGCCTGGCAGGCTCCCGACCTGCGACGGAGCAGGAATGCACTCGTCTGCAGACTGGTGCCATCCAGAGCCAGCACACCCACTGCAAATGGCTGCGTTGGATGCATGAGTGCAATGTGGTGCCAAGAATCCTGGCACATGTCAAGAGTGGCTCGCCAGACTGCCCTCTCACGAGCCTGCATGGCTTACACAGCCCTGCAATTGCCCTGCCCTCCAGACATGAGTCCCGAAGCAGGACAACCATACAGACTACATTTGCTGCAGGCCCTAGCCAACTCTTGATAGGAAACTCATAGGAAGTCCATAGGAAGCCCATAAGAAAAGAAGAAGAGGGCTTCCTACGGGTTTCCTATGAGTTTCCTATAAGATTCCTATACCGCCGCCCAACCCGTTCAGGTTTGATACATACTGGCCCGCCCAACCTGCGCTTGATACTGGCTCCTATAAGGGCCCCGCCGCCCAACCCGTTCAGGTTTGATACTGGCCCGCCCAACGGGTTTCCTTTGTTTTCATCCGTTTTTTTCGCAGACCGAAGATGATACTGAGGGTGTGACAGGTGATGCGGGGACGCCGGCCTGGAGGCATATTTTTTTTGTTACTGGTTCGCCCAACGGTGGACGTCTACGGCCTCAGATCCTGGACGCAACCCTGGAGGCCGGCAACACAGTGGAGAAGAAGGACGCAACGGCCTTAGCCCTGCTGCTAAAGCACAAGTTTCTTGACGGAGGGACCGACAAGGCCACCCTGGGCAAGGTGCTGCTGGAGCCCTACCACGCTAGGCAATTTACTGGTGCGCTCCAACAGCCAGAGCTCCGTGGCCTTGGCCAGCTTCACGGCAAAGGCTTCCAGCTGGAGGGCTAGCCATGACCCTAAGCGCCTTCGCCTAAAACATTGCGCGCACCTACACGGTTGGGCAGGCCCGGCTAATGCTTAGCGTGTCGTCGCCGTTGGCCAGCGCAGCAGAGAGAGAAGCCTTCAGATGCAGGTTGCGAACGACGTTGCTTCCGCGAACAAGCTTCCAAGTAGTGAAGCCCGCCCAGGCCGGCGCGTTAACAACTCCGCCGCTTCCGGAAAGCTGCAGGGCGGCGAGCTTCGCAAGAATTGCGTCGAGGGCGCTCGTGGTCTTGCTGGCTGAGAGCGCGGCGTTCGTGGCGTTACAAGGCCAGCAGCGTTGCGTTCTTGGCCCCCTGGAGCGCCGTGATGCTGGCGTCGCGGCTGGCAAGCTGCGCTGCAACAAAGGCCTTGGTGGTAAGACCCAGCAGGGCGTTTGCTATCTTGGTGTCTACCTCCAGCGGCGTGTTTCACCCGTCCACCAAGAAGAGCAAGGCGGCCAGCGCGCTGGCGCCGCCTTGCCAAGGGCGCCGTGGTGACTGCGGCCAGAAGAGCGGCCTTTAAAAAAGTGTCGACGGCCAACAGCGAGCGTACGCGGTTAGCGCGCTGGCGCCTTGGAGGCCTGCAGCCCCAAGATGAAGGCGTCTTGGCTTGCAAGCCAGCGCTGCGGCGGTGACAGCCCCCAGAAGAGCGTTGGCCACCTTAGTGTCCACCTCCGGCGAAATTCTCGCCACTATGTCTAGGAAGTGCTGGTCCACCACCGTCTTAAGGCCGTAGTTGGCCGCCGCCGCCAGCGTGGCGTTGTTGGCCAAGGCAATGGAGCCGTTTATGGCCGCCGTGGTGCTGTAGTTGGACAGCTTCGGTGCAATGCTGCTTCCGTGCGCGGCCACCTGCGTCCGTGGCGGCCAGGGCCGCCGCCGTGGCCAGGGGCGCAATTGCCGGCGCCAGCGCGCTGCTGTCCAGCTTGGAGGCCAGCTCTGCGGTGACCCGGTCGTCCAGCGACTGGATGGCTGCCGCGTTGTTGCCGTGTTTACCGCCAGGTCTGCAACTTGCGCCAGAGCCAGGGCCAGCTGCCCTGCGGTGACGTGCGTGCCGTCAGTTACCTCTCCGTTGTCCAGGACCTCCGGGATGTTGCCCGTGACAGGTCCTTCAAACATGTTTCATATGTTTTTGCCGAAATGATTTGACCGGGTGGCGCCAATCGCAGTACCTGCGCGCTCGAAAATTTCGGGACAAATCACCGAAAATTTCGGGGGTGGCGCGGGCTCGGCAGGCTGGTGCGCTTGCCGCCACATAGCATGTGCTCGGCTACCAGGACATGAAGTGAAGGAAAGCATCCTTCACTTCTGATACCTATAGTGTCCTTTGCAGAGCACTCTCCTCTGCAGAGCACGCTTCTTTGCAGAGCACTCTCCTTTGCAGAGCACGCTTCTTTGCAGAGCACTCTCCTTTGCAGAGCACTCTCCTCTGCAGAGCACGCTTCTTTGCAGAGTGCAGAGGACTCTCCTCTGCAGAGCACTCTCCTCTGCAGAGCACGCTTCTTTGCAGAGCACTCTCCTCTGCAGAGCACTCTCCTCTGCAGAGCACGCTTCTTTGCAGAGCACTCTCCTCTGCAGAGCACACTTCTTTGCGGGGATGGAGACGAGTCAGCTTCGGGCGCGAAGTCAAATATTTTCTGTTTGTGAAGACACACAACTAGAGAAATAAATAGGTCGCTTCGGTGAGTCAGCTTCGGGCGCGGTGAAGACAGAGCACTCTCCTTTGCAGAGCACTCTCCTTTGCAGAGCGCTCTCCTTTGCAGAGCACTCTCCTTTGCAGAGCACTCTCCTTTGCAGAGCACCCTCCTTTGCAGAGCACGCTTCTTTGCAGAGCACGCTCCTTTGCAGAGCACTCTCCTTTGCAAAGCACACTTCTTTGCAGAGCACTCTCCTTTGCAGAGCACACTTCTTTGCAGAGCACTCTCCTTTGCAAACCACTCTCCTTTGCAGAGCACTCTCCTTTGCAGAGCACTCTCCTTTGCAGAGCGCACTTCTTTGCGGGGATGGAGACGAGTCAGCTTTGGAGTTGTGTGTGTGATGTCGTCTTCTTTTGGGGGGGCGAGTCAGCTTGCGGGGGTGTGTGAAGGGAAATCCAGAGGAGTGCAACAGGACGGGCGCGAAGTCAAATATTCTCTGTCAGTGAAGACACACCACTAAAGAAATAAATGAGTCAGCTTCGGTGAGTCAGCTTCGGGCGCGGTGAAGAGAGAGCACTCTCCTTTGCAGAGCACTCTCCTTTGCAGAGTGTCAGAGAGACGCTCTGTACGTCGGCGTGGACGTGGTGCGCTGCAGGCGCAACGGGCTGGCCAACGCCCCCTTCCCCCTGCCGATCCTGTGCCCGGCCGATGGCGTTGAGCCCGTGGACGGCGTGCTGCCGGACCTGGGCTTTGTGGAGGGCTGCTGCGACGCGAGGCAGTCCTGCCTGAATTTGTTACCGTACGTGGGGCCCGGCTGGTGCCCGAAGGTCTCGCTGGCCGCGATGCTGGACCTGGGCGTCTGCCGCTGGGACCACATTGTGTGGGGCATCTCCGCGCGGAGCCACGTCGGCGCGGCGACGCTGCGGCGCGCACTGGAGCGGATGGACGAGGCCTCTCTCTCTTTAGAGGGGGTTTCCCAAATGCTATATGGGTCTTACACGCCAAGCCGCTGAACCCCCACACTCTCCTGGGTCCTTGCTATATGTGCTATATGTGCGACGCGCGTTAAAATACACTATATGTGCTATACAATGCATATTTGGTACATGTTGGAGATGCTATGTGTATAGTATACAGCTCTGCGGCTTGCCTTGTGAGAGCCATGTAGCACATATAGCACATATAGCAAGGACCCGGGGGAGAGTGGAGGTTCAGTGGCTTGCCTTGTAAGAGCCATATAGCACATATAGCACGTATAGCAAGGATTTGGGGGAGAGTGGAGGTTCAGTGGCTTGCCTTGTAAGAGCCATATAGCACATATAGCACGTATAGCAAGGGACCCCGCATTTTGCATGACGTGTGGAACAGCTTGTTTTTTTGCACGGTTTTGCATGCGGTTTTTTGCATGACATGACACGTGGAACAGCTTGTTTTTTTGCATGACATGACACGTGGAACAGCTTGCACGGTTTTTCGCACGGTTTTGCATGTGCATGTGGTTCAGCCCCTGGAAGTGCCCCCTCCCCACCGTTTTTTTCCTGTCAGGCTGCCGTATGTGTCAGGTCGGACATCCTGGAGAACTTCGCTGGGAGGCGGGGCAGTGCCGAGCAGGCACTAGGACGTGCCGAGCAGGCACAGCGCCGAGCAGGCACTTGTAGGTAGATGCGCCGAGCAGGCACAGTGCCGAGCAGGCACTTGTAGGTAGATGCGCCGAGCAGGCACAGTGCCGAGCAGGCACTTGTAGGTAGATGTGCCGAGCAGGCACAGTGTAGGTAGATGTGCCAAGCAGGCACAGTGCCGAGTGGGTACAGCGCCAGCAGGCGCAGCTTGGAGCAGGCGTTGTGGGCCACTGTGAAAGTGGCGGCCACTGTGAAAGTGGAGGCCACTGTGAAAGTGGCGGCCGCTGTACAAGTGGCAGGCCACTGTACAAGTGGAGGGGGCCACTGTTCAAGTGGCAGGCCACTGTACAAGTGGCGTGCGCTGGGTACGTGCCCTTTTGACGTGCCGAGCAGGCACAGCGCCGAGCGGGCATGTAGGGATAGTACGGGTTTGCCCAACGACTCTGAGTACGGGTTCGCCCAACGACTCTGAGCACGGGTTCGCCCAACGACTCTGAGTACGGGCTCGCCCAACGACTCTGAGTACGGGCTCGCCCAACGACTCTGAGTACGGGCTCGCCCAACCTCGTTTTGATGGCTCGCACAACATGGAGGCTTCGATACCTAGCGCGATGCCAGGCATAGAAGCCTCCCGGCCGCGCCACCTGCCCGGCATCGGAGCCAGCCTGCCGAGCCCCGCCACCCGAGGTCGGAATTCTTCCAGCAAAAAAATTCCAGCCCTCCCCTGGGGGGAGGGCTGTAGCACGCTTTTATTTGACCGGTGAAACTACGCACACCGTGCATAGTTTCTGCATTAGGCTATAGGTGTCAGAAGTGAAGGATATTTTCCCTCACTTCGTGTACTGTTAGCCGAGCACGTGCTATGTAGCGGCAAGCGCGCCAGCCTGCCGAGCCCGCGCCAAGGTCGGAATTCTTCCACCGAGGTCGGAATTCCGACTTTGCTCTACACCGAGGTCGAATTCCGACTTCGCTTTTTTGCCCGAAAAACCCATCACCGGGCCAGCGCCGAAGGTCCGTCAGCGGGTCGGTCCTCGCCATACCGCTGTCGAAGTGTTTTTTTCACCATTCACTCGCCCTGCCGTCAATCCTGGCGTGGGCACAGGATTGCCCGGTGTCTCCCTGAAAACACTGGGAGCGCAGTGCTGTACAGCACTGCGCTTCCGGAGTCGCCGCCCGGATTGCCCGGACAAACTATGTCAGCGCAGTGCTACACAGCACTGCGCTGACATACTCGCCGCCAACAGGATTGCCCCACTCAATCCTGCGCTGGGCAGAGGATTGCTCGACTCAATCCTGGCGTGGGCACAGGATTGCTCCACTCAATCCTGGCGTGGGCGCAGGATTGCCCCGGTGTCTGCCAGAAAACTCCGTGAGCGCACTGCTCTACAGCAGGGCGCCCCGATTCCAGGCCCCGATTCCGTGTGCCTCGCCCTCTCTCTTTAGAGGGGGTTTCCCAAATGGCTTATATTCTACCTGAGAGTCCAGCATTTGACCTCGTCCTGCGAAGGATTCGAAGTCTAAAACGCTGCGTGGAGGCGTGTGGCTGCAAAATAGTGACCCCTAGATATGCGCCGCAATTTGGCTCCAGGTTGCATTTCAAGCGATGTCAAGCTTTGCCAAAGGAAACCCCTTTTCCCTTTTTTTCGGGGACCCCTTTTTTTGGGACCCCTTGTTTTCTTTTTTTGTTTTTTTCTTAGCCCTGCAAAGGTTGGCTCGCTTGAAATGCAACCTGGAGCCAAATTGCACGCATATCTAGGGGTCTCTATTTTGCAGCCTCACGCCTGCACGCAGCGTTTTAGACTTCGAATCCTTCGCAGGACG
>CAUJNA010000189.1:244748-300545 GCA_963377175.1 Effrenium voratum | reverse complement strand
GGGTGGCAGGCTTACAGGCGACCCTCTGAGGTGCTGACCAGAAGGCCCGTTGGTGCACCTGTGCCGGGAAGGGCAGCGCTGCTTGCGCACGTCATTTTTTTCGTTGCAACTGCTGCATGCGGATCGGTCATGATGAGGGCCAACGCAATGTGTCGGATGCACAAATAATGCGATGGGTGCAAAAAAGCAGAAGGCTTCACCGAAAACATTCCCTTAGTACTAAGACAATGAAAAGAGTGCACTGCGTGGCCCTCATGAAGCTGAATAGTGCAGTCAATAGCACAGTGCAAGGCATTAGTACATGGCTACACTGGGTTGCAAGGCTTCATAGCACCGGCTGCAGTAGTGCAAAGTGTGCGAACACAGGAATCCTGTCATTAATGATGCGGCCGCAGGCTGAGTGGAAAGGACAGGGCGATGACGCACAAGGCAATGCGCAGCACAATCTGGATTGGTCATCCAGATACCACGCTTTGGCGACCCGCGCAGCCTTCATAGTGCAAGGCAGCCGCATAGCAGGAAGTTGCGCACAATGGTTCAGCTGGGCGATGGCGCGTGTGTTTTCCTGCGGCTGGGAGGGCTTTGGCCAAGGCTGTGGCTTGCGGTAAGCAGCATGCTAGCGCAAGCCCTGGAATCCGCGCAACACCCGCACGTCCTTGTCGAGGCATCGCTGCGCAAGTTTTCGGGGGGCACGCTGTCGCAGTACCTCCGCGCCATCCGCCTTTTTCTCACCTTCGTGAATCAGTGTGTGGGGAATTTGCTGCGCCTTACCCTAGCCCATCTGTCAGATTTCATCGCAGGCTGCCATGTGTCACAAGCAGAGGACCGCACTGCACTCAAGTGCAGCGCAATCATGATGAGTAAAGCCCTGTCTTGGTTTGCGCGCATTGGACAGGTACCAAGCCTGCTGGACTTGATGAGCAGCCCCTTAATCAAGTCCTTCGCACACAACCCCAAACCTCACGATCGGCGCGAAGCCCTGCCTTTGCCGTTAGCCGTACTTGCAGCATGGGAGGAACACATAGTTTCACCTGCGTCCACGCCAGCCGTGGGCTTGCTACTCGGCGCCCTGCTCTTGTGCGCGCATTGAGGTTTGGGGACATTGAGAGAATCAAGCCGTCCGCTCTCTCACTGTCCGCGCAAGCGCTTCGTGGCCTGTGTTGGGCTACCAAGACAACCAATCAGGGACAACCATTTGCATGTTTGCCTTTCGGTTTTCAAGGGGAAGACATCAGCGCATCCTGGTAAAGTGGCTTGCCCTGCCTAGGTGGCCTAAAAATTTGCAGCGCAGTTGGCAGTTAGTAGTCAAGGCTGCCAAACTATCAGCCTATCAGCGCCACTTGTGCCACTTGTTAATGATGAGTCTGTTTCCAGCGCTAACCGCCTTGTACTGAAAAATGTTGTCGCCGTTGTCGCCTTCCTATGCGGCGTCTTGGCATCCTGGTCTATGCCCCAGCCTTTCACGCCCAATGTCGTACTTGCAAGCATTGGTGTGCCTCCGCTTGGGCAATACAGTTGCCCTGGAGGTCGGAAGGCGGCCAGCTGGTGACCCAAGACGAGGCTGCCTCGTTCACCTTTCACAGCCTTAAATGCTCGCTGCTCAGTGCGGCTGCGCAGCTTGGTCATTCCAATTGGGGTCCTCTATTTTTGGTTGGACCTAGCTAAGCTAGGCCTTCTAAAAAGTTTGCAGCTTGAGAGTCGCAGATTCTCAGATGATCGCAGAGCGGCAGGGCAGCCGCGTTACTGCGCTTAGTAGTACCAGTCTGACCAGTCTATAGTCCTATAGTCTATTGAATAGTCTATTGTTACTAGTATGGCTTTGCATTTCGACCCTCTGAAACATTAACATTTCGAACTTCTCGAGTCAGCCTTGAGGTCCTGGACTTCAGGGCAGTGACTCGATTCAAGTCTCAAGGGGCCGGGCCGGGCCTTCAAGGCTTCAAGGCTTTAAAACCCGAGACTTGAGTTACTTGAGTTACTTAGTAATTTCTGACCTCTGAACTTCTGAACTGGAAACTTGCGACTTTGCGATGATGGCCTGTTAGTTGGCGCCAATGTCGCCAAGCACAGTTTGCGATGACCTTTCAGCTTTCAGCCACCACCAGTCAACAACTGAAGAATTTACTGACAACGCAAAACATCGGCGCGCCGGCGCCGCCTTCTGGCTCATCAGGTCTGACGGTCTGACCCTGACCATGGTCTGGCTTGCAGCTGGGCAATAGCATGCCAGCCTAATGGTTCGTCAGCTGGCCCTGACCAGGACGAAGTCGAAGGCAAACCTTGGCGGCCTTGGCGAGGCAGCTTGCGACTGCTCCGACTGCGCTGCGGCAAGAAGCGCAAGGGCCAAGCTGGCCAACCCATTCCTGGAACGCTGACACAGGGAAGCGCAGCAACCATGGCAGCTTCAGGCCCCCTGACGCCAGAGGAGTACTGCGCGGACTGCGCGGAAACTGTGTCTGAAGACGACGATGAGTCTACTGATGGCAGCAACTTGGATCTCGAAGGCCCACGATCGTCGCAGTCGCCGTCGTCGTCGTGGCCATTGTCATTGTCAGAGTCAGGGTCCTGCTCGCAGTCGCAGAGTGAGGCTTCTGAACAGACTCAGACGCCAGGGCCGCCAGGGCGCGGAACAGAGCTACAGTGCACACTCACACTGTTTTGGCACTGGTCATGCCGAGCAATTTGCGACGCTGAGGATTGTGCTGACCCTTGTTGGAGACCTGTGTGTCACCCGTTTAAGTTCAAGCGCCACTTGACGCATCGCTGTGTTTTGCATGCTCGCAAGTATAGGCACGGCACAACTACAACAGTAACAGACAACAGAGTCAGAGTTCGTTGTGTGCCACACTACTGTGTGCCTATAGCGCGCACGGCGCAGCGTGCGCTCAAGTTCAAGGGATAGGGGATTTATGCCCTTCAGACTTGGCTCTTAGCATTAGCTTGTCATGCCACGCCATGCTGTGAGTGACTTCAGCTTTGTTTGTAAGTAATTGTTTTCCATTGTGGGGTCAAATCAGTTTCCAAGTTTTCGGAGTCTGGCGTCCAGTGGTTTTGGGCCAGGGCCGGCCAGGGCCAGGGTGCCTGGCTGCGGTGCTCACAGCAAGCATTGCCCAAGAGTGCAACGAGCAGCGAGCCTGAGGCAGAAAGAGGGTTTTGCGCATGACTACGCCTGTGACCAAGTGTTTGCTGCACGCAACATGGCACATGGCTTTGAGCCATGAGCCATGATGATTGTGCATGTGCCGTCTCTTGCTGTCATGCTGTGAGTTGTGAGTGAGTGATACCTTAGGTCGGTGCTTTGCAGATTGCAGACTGTTGAGTTGAGTTGCGCTTTTGCAAAGCGAAAGCCAAAACATGTTGTTGGCTCAAACTTGCTGGTAGTTTGCAGCTTGCGGTTGGCCTTTTTCACATGGCAGCATTTCGGAACGAGGAAGAACTCGAAGTGCCACTGTGGCTGGCCTTTCGCTTCAATGATAGGCATCGCTTCCGATCATTCGAGCCACGCTCTGTCAATGCTTGCCGTCAACAGCGTAACCGCCGGGACGCGGAGCCTACAGTGGTGGCCCGCAGTGTGCTGGCCACTGCTGCAAAAGCCGCTCAGAGCGGCGGCGTTGCAGAAGGCCCGCTGCGGCGGATGCATGGGCACAGTGTTGGAATCCATGTGGCGCAATGTGCTGCACATAGTGGGCAACAACTATGACCGAGCAAAGGGCATATTTCTCAGCACGCTTGAAAATCAACAACAGTTGGTGGCACTTTGCAAAGTTTCTATTGTCACATTTGAGGATGGGTTACTGGCAGCGCTCAGTCATGAAGAACGGTTCATGTCTGAATTTCACAACCAACTGCCCTGTGTTCTTTTGCGGGTACTTGATGTTTGCAGTCTGCAAAGCCTGAGCCTCAATGCAATCCCGTTCGAAAGAGGTGGCCACCAAACCTCAGTTCTATTCAGCATGCGTCCAGAGCAAGTGGAGAACTTGTGCCAACTTGACAGCGTGCAGCAGTTTGCTGGAAGGTCAGGGTGGAGCGTTGAGCAACTTAAGCGTTGCAGGCTTGGTTTGCAAACTTGGGCGCCATTCGGACTTTTAGTTGCTGAAGGGAGGTGGGCGTGCTTAGGTTTTCCTGTGCTGCAGAGGATGCCGCCTTCTGTTCCTGGGCAGTTGAAGGCAGCTGCAAAGACTGTTCTGGGGCAGTGCGAAGCCAATTACGAGGGCGGCCAGCCTCAAAACCCTGGGCCGCAGGACTTGCAAAATCCTCACATCTTGAGGGAGATGGCTGAAAAAGTTAGACATTGGTCCAGAATCATTATTGGGCACGGCCCACAAATGGATGCGAGCAGGACAGGTTTGATTTGGAAACAGCTGTGAGTTTTTTCAAGCAACATGCTAGTTCGATGGAAAACATGTTGCGAGATCCCATGATGGAGCGATATGGAAGATTTGGTTTTCAGAAGCGATTTCGCATGGTGCAGCTCTTGCGTGTGGTGCTGTTTGCCAGGGACTTGCGCAGCCAAACTCAGGCCCAAGATGCGCTGCTGAACGTTGAGGATGCTGGATGTTGGAGAGGCAAACTTTTCCTACCTGAAAGGCATTGTGGAGGACAAGGCATTCTCATTGCCAAGGAAAACAGTTCTATATCACATGAGATTTGTGGTGGATTGCGGCCTGATGTTCTTCCACAGGAAATGTTTGCACAACATGTTGTCAAGCGCGCGCACCGAGAGGCCGTGCGTTTACGCGATGGTGGACAGCAGCCCCCAAGGAGGAAGAAATATTGTCAACTCAGAGTACGATTATGTGCTAGGTGAGGATTTGCTGGAGCTGTGCAGCATTTTTGCAAACATGGTTTCAGGCATGAAGACTCTTAGACACCGTGACCCTTCTGTGCGTGAGGCCGTGGCCATCTTCGAGGAGCAATGCGACATGCTGGAGCGAGCTAAGAGACTTATGCGACACCATGCAAACATTCCTGTTGCGCTGGGCTCTGGGTGCGCAACCTTGTTGCGTGAGTTTGTAGCTCTTCAGCATTCTATTTTCATGGAGGCTGGTTCGACAAAGGTTCTGACTGCCTTCAACGCGGCTGTGGTCGCCGTAACCACAGATCGAGGTGTTGAGAAAGGTTTGGTCCATGTGCCTTCAGTGAACTTTGGGGCTGTGTTTCCTTTTTTCGTTTCGCAAGGTTGATGGAGGGGATGCTCATGCAGCCAGGGACATAGACGATGGCCAGGCTGAACAGGCTGAACAGGAGACTTACAGCGCCCCAGCTGACATTGATCCTACAGATGTGCTTTCGTTGGAGTGCGCCTTGGATGTTGCAGGCGCTACGCACGCCCTGAGTAATGCAAGCAAAGCGATGCTGACAGCCACGCCAAACTACGAAAGTTTCTTTTTCCCACTCCTCAATGCATTGGTGCGGTTCTTGCATGCTCCTTGGCAACGGTCAAGGTTTTGCGAGCTTTGTCTTACTGGGCCACTTGAACCTTTGCGCGGGCTTTTCAAAACATTTCCCTTGACCATAGCGCAGTGGAGATGGCTCACATTGACTGCGGTTATTCCAGAACTGCTTCTTCGCCAGAACGCGCTTGAAGCAGCGTGGTCCCCAGACCTCATGGGAGTCAAAGTGCAAGATGCTGGAAATGACAATGGTGAAGGAGAAGCCGCTGCTGACAGGTTTGCTCCGATGCAGTGGGATCTCGTGCGCCAGGCCATCAAAAGCCGCGAGTTCTGGGCATGGCTTCACATGCTGGAAGTTCTGACACGCATTTTGTCATACTTGAAATCTTGATTCTTTGACTGCCCATGCCATGCTGAGGAAGTGAACCTTGAAGACTGTTTGCTTGTTCTGTCAGGACTGACCCGGCAGGTAGAGGGTGTGCGCAAAGATTTGCAGGCGAGGAAACACTCATGTGTGTTCAGAGGATGGCGCGGGCCAGAGATTGCAAGCGGGGACTTGCTGTGCGTGTTGGATCACATGCTGGCAGCTGCAAATCACCGGGTGACGCTTGTTGTGTTGCCTGCTTGCGACTCAGAGAGCCAAGGGCGAATAGTTGCTGATTTTGAGGCAGCTAAGCAACATTTGCTTTTCCATTTGAGGGTGCAATTTTCTTCCTGGAGCCACTTGCCTCGGGTGCTGCTTGGTGTTCACCACCTCGACGAGGCAAAGGCAAGACAATGTGCTGTAAGTGCGCTGACGCAATGGCGCAACATGAGTGATGCGCAGCGAGGCTGCGCGCGCAAGATTGCAGTGAAATTCTGCAAGGAAGGCCCTTTGCGACAGGCCCTGGTGCAGTTTGTGAGGGGGCAGCCCTTGGTTGGGCTGCCGCAGCTTCGCTTGGAGGTTTTCAGGCTGGCCCTTGTCAACTTGTGCGAGATGTCTGTGGAAAGGATGCACGCAGTCACGCAGTCAGTCTTGCGGTCTGGCAGCGCGCATTCCAGCATGCCCACATTGTCGCTCGGCAATCGTTGGAATGAATTTTTGAGTGCTGTGCAGCAGCCTGGTCAGTTTGCGTGGATGGCTGCGGCCTGCCAGCAAAGCTACCACCCCTTGAGGGCAGCACCTGTGTTCGGTATTGTTGAGCATCCATCGCTGGGGCCTCGCCGCGTGGCTGAGTGTCAAGGAAACCCTTCGCTGCTAAGATTGCTAGCACCATGAAACACAGCAAGACTGTCAAAAACATTGTCTATCGCACAGACAGCGCGTTGCAGCACATGGACCTGAGCCAGGCCTTTCCGCCGCAGCAGAAGCAGTCTAAGATCACCGCGCTTGCGCTTCACGGCCTTGTTTTTGACCTGCTGAACCATGAAGCAGTCAAGGCATTCTCACTGTTGGTGGAATCGGGGCACACATAAGTGTTCCTGCGTGTGTGCTGAAGAGTCCCAACTGCAAATTGTGGACGCATGTGACCGATTGCAAGCAAGCGCATCAGCTTCGGCGGGTGATTTCCCTGCCTGGCTACAGAGAGAAGGAGGTCTTGAGGAGTTGGAGTTTGACAACCCTGAGGTTGGAGTTGGGGTGTTTGAAGGCAAGCAGGGAGTCACAGCGCCCCGCAGTCGCTCCAGCTCCTGAACCAGGTTCCCCCCCTGATGACTTCTTTTTTCGGGTGATTTCGAAAAGCCCATCGTTGCAAAAGAAGGATGCTGTGAGCACCATGCTTGGCTTTGCCTCGACAGACATTGCTGTGGCTAGCATCAGGTTTTGCAGACTTGCGCAACGGAACAGCCCTAATTGAGGCCGCTGCAACCTTTGCAATGCCAGTTGCAATGCTGGAGAGGACTTCAGGGGAGTTGCAGACAACACAAGCCTCCCATATCAGACATGCGCGTGTGTGGGAAGCTGACGAGATTTTGCATTGCAAAGGCATCGACTCATCACTGGTCACTCCAGAGACACAGGCGCTTCTTGAGCACGCAGAGCGGCACGCGTGGCCAGGCACAACTGCAGTTCTTCACACGGATCTTTTGGACAAGGAAGAGATGGACTTGCTGAAGGACAACCCGAAGTGTTTTGCATGGTTGCCTGCTATGTGATTTGGCTGCAGGTTCAAGTTCCTTAGGCAAGCAGAGGTCATGACTGCCCTTGGCCCTTGTTGCCCAACTTGTTTCAAACATGCCTTGCTGGCCCATGTTGGATGTCTTGTTGCCTCATGTTGGTCGGCCGTCTCGATGTATCATGCTGGTCCACGTTACATTTGCTGGGGCATGTTGCACTTGTTGCTTTGATTTGTTTTGCTGGCACATGTCATGATGGCGCATAATGTGCAGGTCTTGTTGCATCCGCTGTGCTTCGAACTTGATGTGTCATGTTGTGGTGTGTTGCTCCATGTTGCAGTGTTCCAAGTTGAGCCCACCTGAAGACTTGAGTTTGGCATGTTGGCCCATGTTGCACCGTTGCCCATGTTGCCCATGTTGCCCATGTTGCCCATGTTGCCCATGTTGCCCATGTTGCCCATGTTGCCCATGTTGCCAATGTTGGCAATGTTGGCTTAGCGGCTTATGTTGCCCATGTTAACCCATGTTGCCATGTTCCATGTTGCAGGCAGGGCATGCTGACCATGTCGAGGGCATGTTCCACGGGATGCTGAGACTGGAGTTGCATGCCAACCCGAGGTCAGGATTTCAATTGACTTCCTGGGCGGTCCAGAATATGAAGTTTGCGAGGGCATTGAAGAACCCAGCTTTTGTCCTCCTTTCAGACCAGGACAGTCCTGCTGCGGAACGCTGTGTCTACACCCTTCTCACCCAGCTGTTCAAAGCAGGGTGGGCTCTGGAGGTTGGTTGGAAGCGCTTCCAACACCTGCTGGCGAGATCCCTCAGACCAGCCGCACGCTTTACCTGGTGCAGGGGGCAGCGAGCATTGGCAAGCAGTACATTCTTTGCTGCTGGGAGCTCACAACCGAGAGAGATTTCAGGGCATTTTTGCGGCAGCATGAAGTCAAGATGTTCAAGCATTGCCAGCCTGAGGCTTATTACAAGTTGCTCTTGTCCAGAAAGCCTGCGAAGCTTCAGGCGTTCGATTTCGAGCATGACATGGGCGCTGCAAGCAGCAGCCAAAAGGAGGAAGCTCTACAGGTTCTGGCAGGCGCCCTTGGCCCAGGGCGGGGGAAATTCAGGCTGGAACAGTCCTTTACATGGGGGTGTGTGAGCTTCAAGCATCACAAACGTGGAGGGCTGCAAGTTGATTGCCCTCGTCGCAGTCACATCCGTCATCACCACAAGAGTGGGAAACGAATGCTCTGCACATACTCAAGCAACTACAAAACTGAGGAGCAGCGCCATGAGGCTGTGCAGCGCATGAAGTGGTGGATCATTAGAGGCCTTGAGGAGTCCTGTCGAAGCCATTCTGCTCACCAAGAGATCAAGAAGCAGGTTCAGAAGGCGCCGCTGAGCGCTTTGCCTTCAGACCAGGAGCTGGACGCGCAAATGCCGCCAGCAGAAAGAGCTCTAACAAGGCAAGCGAATAGAAGGCAAAGGCTGCGGCAAAGGCATCAACAACAGTGATCGCTGCTGAGCCGAAGAAGGAAGCTTCGTCTGATTCTGACTCAGACTCTGATTCCTCGTCTTCATCTTCCAGTTCTTGATCGTCTTCCAACAAAGACAAAGGGCAGCGGGCAGTGACCGCGAGCAGAAGGCCAGGCGTGTGTTGCTCAGATCGATCGGGCTGGGATGGGTGTGGCAAGGAATGAAGGAAGAGTAAAATTAAGGTTCTACAAAGATAGTGTTAAGGGCAGAGGACATGCTTAGTTTGTTGCTCTCAGCAGGTGATGACTTTCAAGCTGTCTTGGAGTTGGTTTTCACGCAAGTGTGGCGTGTTGAGGTTGCAGTTTGAACCCTCGCACCAACCAATTGTTGTTGGCGTGTTTCCGATTGTGACCTCATGGCATGTTCCTTGTGTGTGCCTTTCGCACAGAAGCTCAAGCCAGGCATGGGACTGGCTGCTTTGGCGGTCATGGGGTGGCATTCGTGCTGTGTGAGTCATGCTGTCACAGCAATGTGCATCGTGCGTCACGCATGTGCGGCTACATGACTTTACCAACCTTCGACCTTGCCTGAGCACAGCTATGAGTTCTTTCCAGCAGTCCCCGCCTTGGAAGAGGCTGCGTGGCAAAATTTGGCAAGTTGTGTTTTTGTTCAGATTCAGGTTTAGCTTTGAGAGCAAGCCAAGAGGAAGTCAAGTGTTGAGCCGGTAATAAAGCCTACTGAGCTCCTTTTTTGCCACCCTTGCTCAGGGCGCGGGCTGACAACAAGAAGAAGAATGAGCATGAGAACGCCCAGCCGGAGATCACAAGTTCGGCCCGCCAGGCGCAGGTCCAGGTGAGCTTCCTCACTGTGAACTACCAGTTCACAATCCCAGTTTCCACCTCCATTCCCGCCGCCGCCTTGCCATGCAAGCCGCCCCCAGTCCCGATAAGATTGCAGCCTGCGAAGAGGCCGAGAGCGAGAACACCATCGCCGCCGTCGCCGCCATCGCCATCGCCGTCGCCGCAGAGACCAATCGCTGCTTCGCCTGCGCCTGCGCCTTCGAGACCAAGACTCGGACCGCCGGCGCCACCGCCGCCGAAGGCAAAGAACACAAACAAGAACAGGAAGCAGAGGGAGAAGCAGAAGGAGCAGAAGGCGATGGCCAAGGCAGCAGCCGCAGCAGCCAAGGCCAAGACATTGGCGGCAATGGCGGCAATTGCGGCAATGACAGCGAAGCAGGCGCCGATGACACCGATGACGCCAAAGGTCAAGAAGATGGCCGAGTCCAGTCCTGCCACTGCCAGTCCTCATCCATGGCTTCCAGAAGATGACGATGAAGATGATCAGACCTGGAAGCATTGGGGCAGATGGACCAAGGCCTCCGAGGCCTCATTGAGGACGCCCTGGAGTCACTGGATGCCTGGAGCTTTGTGAGTGGGATGAGCCGCTGAGCGGACTTTGAACTGGCAAGTGCTGGACAGCCCCCGCAAGGCTGCCACAGCTGCCAACTGAGCAGGAATTGATGGAATGGCCAGCCGCCCAAGACAGGCCAGCCAAAGGCAAGCCAGTCACATGGTCCCAGCATGAAAAAGGCGGTCTCTGCACTTAGGGTTTGGGGTGACCTTTGGATTTCACCACAATCTGGCAAAAACTGAAAAACACTTCAGGTCCACTATTTTTGCGTTTGTGCTTCCATTTGTTGATTCTGCCTGTGATGGAAAGCCAGCAGGGAGGCCCGCGATAGTCAGCACTACACCCACGAAAATTCCGGAAAGGCCCACGAAGGTGCCACACAGCCCCACAAAGGTTCCACGAAGGTCCACGAAGGTCCTCGAAGGTTATGTAAAGGGCGAAGATGACACCCCCCTGGAGGCCACGAAGGTCCACGAAGGTTCCACGAAGGTCCACGAACACGAAGGTGCACGAAGGTGCACGAAGGTCCACGAAGGTCCACGAAGGTCCACGAAGGTCCACGAAGCTCCACGAATTTCAAAATTCGTGGCCCTGGCAATGTTTTCCATTTTTCCAGAACACTACAGAATTTGCAGTTGTGGGAGTTTTCAGGCATGGGGCAGCAGATTCTTGCCATGTCTCGCCCAGTATGCCACATTTTGCGCTGGCAGGCAAAAAGCCAAAGAAGAAGACAAGACTGGCCGGGGGCTTCTGGCATCTGGAAAGTGAAAAAAGGTGTTCATTGCCATGCTGGCAATGCTTGGTTGAATTTGCTGTGCCATGTTGGACATGTTGGACTGCTGTGCCATGCTGAATCAAGCGCTTGATGCCAGTGGTTGTTGAGTTGCTAGCTTCAGCATGTTGGGCTTGATGTGCATCAGCAAGTTTGATGTGCATGTTGACATTGAAATGTCGAGTTTGTTGTGGCTGTGACCTTGTGTCCTAGTTAGCGACAGCGGCTTGATCATTGTGAAGCTTTTCAGGCTGGCAGTAATATTGTTTGACCGACCTGTTGCACGCCCAGCCGCCAGTATGGAATCTATGGAAGCTTCCTTGGTTCTCGACTTTGACGAGGATGCGATGCAGGGGGTGTCCCAGGTTGACCAGGCTGCTCAGGCGCTGCCTGCTTTGGCGCCGATGTGTGACTGACCCTCTCAGTGAGCAGCCTTTGAAGACAGGCATTTGCTGGTTGTCACCTACATGCGACAAGAAGACATATGCCAAGAGCAAGTTCTGCAGCGCCCACAAGAAGGAGGCAGAGGCGTTGAAGCGCGACGCAGAGAAGAGCGGCAAAAATGCGCCCTGCAGTTCTACTTGTCCCAATGCTCATCCCAGACGCTGTACTCCAAGATGCTGATTGAGTTCACGGGTAGGTGCCAGAGCAGGGGGAAGGGCGCAGGTCGGGAGCGCTTCAACTGGGTTCAGTACCAGGAGACATGCTACAGATGCAGGGAGGTCAGGCGCGGCTCCAAAAACACATGTCACAGGTTTTCGCTCTTAGGGGGTCACGGGTCACCGGGATGCTCTCATGCTGAATGATGCTGCCTCATGCTGCGGCTGCATCATGTTACCCCATGTTGCCAGTTGAGCCACGCCCAAATGTGTCACTGTTGGTTCGCATTGCCGCTTTGCCTCATGCTGTCACTTTTGAGCATGTTGCCTGGTTCATGTGTCGACTGCGTGCGGCATGTTGAACATGTTGCCCCATGCTGACTCAAGAGGCTTTAAAGATACCTGACACCCCAGCGCTGCTTGATTGATGCTGTTGGCTGCCGCATGTTGCCGCATGTTGCCGCATGTTGTTGCCGCATGTTGCCGCATGTTGGGCATGTTGCCCATGTTGCCGCATGTTGCCGCATGTTGCCGCATGTTGCCGCATGTTGCCGCATGTTGCCGCATGTTGCCGCAATTTGAAATTTGCATCAGTTGCCTCCCTTGTTTTGGATCATGTTAGCAAGATTCCTGCTGCACTGCTGGACAGGCTGAAGTGGTTGTTGAAGCATGCAGCATGTGGGCTTGATATTGGCAAGGATGTGCTACGAGCAGTGGATGGATGTCTCACAGGCAAAGCGCAAGCGGTCCTGGGAAGAGAGCGACAGGATGTGGACCGAGTTCTCCAACGACAGCAAACGCGAAAAGGGCCAGATGGGTCCGGAGTGCTCAAAACTCAGAATTGAATGCCCAGTGAAAGACTACATCCTCCGAGAAGACGTGAGCGGGTATTCCAAAGCTCGCGTTGCAGCCCACAAGCAAATGAAAAACCCCAAGCAGGAGGACATGGAGAAGGCTGACTCCACAGTTTGCACTTCTTTGCCCAGATGGACTGATTCGCATTTTGCAATCGGCAACAAATCCGGGGCAACCAGCAACGGTTTCACGCATGGCGACCAGGCAGCGGCAGCGCCAAGCACTCCTATGTGCGAAGCAAGTGCAGGGCTGGATTCTTTGTTCACCTTTCCACCTCCTTCTCCCGGCTTCGCTTTGCAGCAAGCAAATCATTCACAGCCCCCTTTACTGCTTTAGCTTGGGTGACCACAAGATTCAAAGCTGCTGTGATCTTGACATGGGCTTGGTCAATCTCATCAACATCATTCTTGCCCAACAGCGCGGCAATCATAGTGTCCTTACAACTTACAACAATCCAAATCCAAACCAAAACATGCAACTTGGAGACTTGGAGCGCCTGTCCTCTGAACACACACAGCTCAACATGCTTTGCCCCCCTTGACATCCACCACATGGTCAATCAACATGCGATTCATTAGCACGCGCGCAAGCTTGCTGCACGGGCTCGCAATTCACAGCCTCGCAGCACATCGCCAATTGACTATGACTTCAATGGCTTCTGACTACTATACTAAGTAATACTAAGTAATTACTATGAAGCCTGAGCGTCAATCTCAGCAGGGCAGTGCAGCAAGGACAAGTCGCCTGGAAGCATCGCCTTCTCCTGCTCTGAAAGGCTCTCCAAGTAGCTGCACCATTCCTCTGCGTCCTTGGAGGTTGACAAGCGGCCCATGAACTCCAACTTGAACTTGGCCAGGTCAATGAAGTGCTTGAACTCATCAGTGTTGTCCTTGGAGCTGCAAAAGTCCGAGACCTGCTTACGCAAGCTGTCGCACTTGAGGTCCAAGCTCTTGTAAGTCTTCATGACTGCGTCGTACTTTTTCGTTCTGTATCGACTGATGTCTTTGATATTCTTTTTCTTGTTCTCTGGCAGCCCTGGCAAGTCCTGCTTTTCTGGCGTGAACAAGCTAGACCGCGAGGCGCATCACTGACCAGACACAGAGCCACCGCATTGACAAGCGCTACGCAGCCCTTTCCAGCCAGGATGTTGTCAGCGGCAACTTGGAGCAGTTGATCAATTTGATCAGCGACGGCAAGAAGCAAAAGGGAACCATGCAGAAGTTGCTCCAAGCAGCCAAAAACCAGCTTGCCAAGGAGAAGTCGGAGAAGGCGCCTGCCAAGGCTGCCAAGTCTGCCAAGTCGCCAGAAGTGCCAGAAGCAGCAGAGCCAAAGCCAGCTCCAGCAAAGCCAGCTCAGTCAGGGGCAGCTGAGGCTGAGCCGGCCGGCTCTGAGCAAGTGTACTGAGTAGACAGTCTGTCGCAGGAAGTTGCAAGCTTGGCTTGGTCATATTCAGATTGCTTTCAACTGTTTGAATGTAAAGAGTGGTTATCACTTGTCACAGAGTGTGGAGGTGACAGGCTTTGACATTGTGAGACGGTTGTTGGGGAACTCCAGATTCCAGACCAAGCTGCATCCATCTTGGAGCGTGTAGTGTAGAGCTAGGAACACACTGATTGTAGTAGGAGCAGCTTGTGTACACAGTTCCAGTTCCATCAGCTGTTTCAAGCGCAACTTGATGCGCATGCATTGAAGTGTGCTCCTGGTCCCTGTCACTGGACTGCGCAGTGCAGGGGTCCTCAGGGGCAGTGCAACTCAACTGGAGTCAGAGGCCCTTATTCGGGGCCATCAAACAGCTGCCTGAGCTTCATGTTCGGCATGCGCTTTGTGATGAGGCTTGCTAACGGCTAACGCATTGCAGGGCAAAGCAGTGCAATCTGACACATGCGCAGTGACTTGTTGATTGTTGAGTTGAGTTGCGATGGTTTTTGGCATGTTGCTCATGCCTGACACTTGCAGGTTGGAGACATGTTGCCTGCTGATGGCCATGTTGCGTGCAGTCTGAGCTTGCATGATGCACTTGCGTGGCAGTGATTTGGTTCTTTGAAGTTCCTTGTTGCGTGTGCTTCACAACTGCAAGAATCAGAATGGCGCCCAAGAAGGGGTTGAAGTGGCCTGCAGCTTCGATGGAAATGGAAACACGTAGGGCAAAGAAGAAGCCGAGCGCAAAAGATGATGAGCCTGACCCACTAGCAGGACATCACTCAGAAACAGACGGGCAAATCTGGAGCGGGCGTGTCCCCCAGTGTGATGAGGTTGAGGATGGGCCAGAGAGCTTGCATGACATTCTGAATTGGGCAGAGCGAGCCGTGGACATTGTGCTGAAGAAGCCGCATGAATCAGACCTCTTCCTGGCCAACATGTCTTGCGACGCAGACAAGGGCCTTGCAAGAAACAGCCTTGCGATGGTGGTGGCTGTCATTGGGTTCCTGAAGCGCAGGCTGCAGTCTGCAGCTGTGTGGGGGTGGCTGACCTACTGGCAGGCAGCCCTGCTCGAAACAATCTTCCAGCTGGATGGCGCCAGCCAGGCCAGGGCCAGGGAGCCGCAGCACGAGCTCCCTGCAGCGGCGCTTGTTGAAGGGCCTCAGTCTGGCCCAATCCCTGTGTTGCAGGAGCCTGCTGCCTTGCAGGAGTACTATGAGTTCTTAGAAGGTAGTGTGGAGTTCTTGACACTCATGCTGACCGAATGGCAGCAGCAGCAGCAGGCTCAGCAGGCAGCAGTGGCAGTGGCAAGTAGCAACAATCCTCGTTGGCCTCGTTGTGACAAGCCTGGGCCACACATTTGGTTGTTGTGGCTCCGCAATGTCTTCTTGAGCCAGTTGCCAGAGCTGCAGTAATGAGCCAAAGCTGGTCTGAGTTTTGGTTTGCGTCTGCGTCTGCGTTGGCAGCCCTGGCAGTGGCAGCAGCAGGCAGTCGTTGTTTGTGTGACAATTTGTGTGTGTGAACTGGTTGGCGCTGGTTGGGCTGGCTGGCTGCCAACCAAGGTTGGAAGTTGGAAGCACACACGCATGTCTTTCAGAAAGCTTTCATTGTCATCAATGAGTTGTCAATGAGGCTGCGGCTGCGAGGCACGGAAAAGAAGAAAAGCGGCCCGGGCTGTCTGCTGCTCAACCGGAAAGTTGTCAAGTTGTCATGGTCACTCATCGGATCAGGAGGATTCAAATAGTTGTAGACATGAATTTCACATGAAGGCAGACACGTAAACTTAAGCAAGCTTCAGACCCTATTCCCTATTCAAGATTATTGTAAAACTCTTCTGAATGGTTGATGGTTGTGTGGTCGCTTTCTTCCTTCGTTTTATGCTCCATCCTTTGCCCTGACAACTTGCTAACGCTAGGAAATAAAATGCCAAGCCACATGGGCTCCCAGATGTTGCGCCTGGGCGCAGGTTGCTGAGTGACATACCGATTGTACCTTGAATTGCGTGATTGTTCCAGCCCCAGTTCCTTGGATTCCTTGCAGTTGTGCCGTTGCCCCAGTGATGATGGCCTGGCAGCATGAGCGGCATGAGCTGCTGCATCAATGCCAGTACTGAGGGGCGCTTGTAATAGGTGACAGCATGGTGCAAGATTTGTGCTTTGCAGCGTGCGGTTGGCGTGAGGCTTGCTGTGGTGTAAGACAAGTAGGGCGGAGCACTTTTGCAACCTTCACACAGGACCCCAGTAGGAATGACCAGCACAGCTACGCCTTCCCGAAGACAGCCGAAGACTTCAGGGTCACCATCGCCTTTCATCTGCACTGCTGTACAGCAGGGATGACACCATGGTTGCAGTTAGACTTGTCTAATAGCTGTTTATAAACTCGGCACTACAGCCTTGGAACCAAGGCGTCCCGGGACAGCTGCCGTGTGTGTACATAACATGTCGAGGAGTTCGTGCTGAAACTTTGATTTGCTAATACGCCTCAACTCTGACAAGAGTGCGTGGTGCGAAATTTTTAATTTTGACACTATGCGTGACTCGTGCATTTAAATTTTGAACGTGGGCCCCTCGGCCTTCTGGAATGTGGGGTGCATTTGTTTCTTGAAGTACAAATGCTGCAAACCATGAAGTGATCAGGATGATTTGAAAATTATATGTTTCGCCCCGCCGTCTCAAGATGCAGGGTAGGGTTGGGTGGGTGCGCCTTTGGTAGGTGCATACTAGATGTTTTCTTCTCCCTGTCCCGGCGTTTGCCTTTACAACAGAACTGAGTGTGGCAGATGTGTGTTTGCCTGCAGTGACTAAAGCGAAACGGGGCGATGCAAGGGGACACAGATGGCAGTCTTGGCAGCAGACTTTCAAAGCGTTCGTCAGATGTTACAGTGGACACTCTTCACTTTCGCATGCATGCTCGACATCCTTTTTTGGCCATAAACAAGAGCAAACAAACTACGCCTTAAGATCAAACTGGATATCTCAAAATGCATCGTGACTCTGTACTGTGCACTCGAGGGCCTATGCCTCCTATTCCGCCACCTATGCGAGTGGATGCCGAATATTTGGACGAAAGCTTGGGCCCTACGATGACAGCTGACAGTTTTGCGCAGAAGGCAATGAAGAATGCTCACGCCGAACAGATGTCTTATGAAAGGAAGTGTGCGTATCGCAAGTGGCTTTCGATTGTAGCTGTTAATCCAGAAGTTTCGAGGATGCAGGCATTGTCAGGCCCTATGGAATTTGCCAGAGGCGGTGTTGCTGAATCTATCCGTGATGCGTTGGGCGATAAGGCATCAGCTACATTGCAAAATCGTGCAGGACCGCTGTTGAGATTCATCAAATTCTGGGCTGACAGGCATGTGATTTGTTTTCCACTTGAAGAGTCCAGAGTCTACGACTTCGTAAAGGCTATGCAGAGTTCGGCGCCCACCTTTCCAAAATCCCTCATGTTGTCCATCAACTTCGCAACGCACATCCTGGGACTTATTGGCGGTTCTGCAGGGGGACATTCAGCTCGGATTTGCGGAGCCATCAGGATTCATTATGGCAAGGGGGCCAAGCTGAGACAAAGGCCACCGCTTACCAAAGAGCAAGTCCAAAGGCTTGAGAGAGTGGTCCACGATGAAAGGACGTCGATTTTCGGCTTGTCTATGGACGGCTCAGGTTTTCGGATGGGCAGCGCATTTCTGGCATGAAGTTGGATACAATGCGGGTGAACGGTTCGTTGGTTGGTTTCCTCGAATGTTCAGCTGGGCAAGACCAGTGTCACCTTGGAACGCAAGGTGAGATTCTTGCCCATTGCAATACCAGTTCAATGCCTGTTGACCCTCCTTGGCTGCCGGTGTGGAACAAGTTGAGGGAAGAGCAAGGCCTGATGTCTTCAGAACGACGCAGTGCATTGCCTGTTATGCCCGCCCCAGCCCATGGAGGAGGATGGTCTCAGACGCCCTTGAACGTTACGTCTGCAGGTGAATGGATGAGGGCGTTGCTAGCAGGTACCGAGACGATTGCAGCTGCAAGGCTACATTGTTGGCTTGGGCAGCTCGATATGGTTTGCCTCATGACCCTAGAAATCTCCTTCGTCATCCTCGGATAAGAGCATGCTGGTATACTCCCGGGACGCCATGTCGGTTGCTGATCGTACTGCTTAAGGCGGTAGCGACCCTGGACTGACTAGGTCTGGACTCATTGCAGCTGAAGTTGCAAGGATTGGCGCAGCGGATGATGGTGTTTACAGCGATGCCTCTTCGGCGCCAGGCTCAGAAGATGAGGACGACCTTGACCCTTGTGAAGACGAGCAAGCAACAGAGCAGGTCGTTGGTGCTTGGCAGACACAAGGCTTCCATGGCTGATGAGTCAGGCGCAAATTTGTCTTGTGGAAGGACTATGTCTACCCGGTATGAGATGTTGGCTGAAAAGCCAAAGTTCATGCATCCTGCTTGCAGTGCTTGCTTCAGCAAGCATGAGTTCAAATTGTACCTGAGATGAGTTAGTGAGGCTGATCTCAGTCATGAGGCACAAAAGATGGGTGGGGCTTAATAAAGTCGCGGGTGGAAGCTTCAGACAAGATGTCCGCCAAACGTTTGGCAACGCCTAAAGGATCAGCAGCAGCGGCTCACTGGCTTGGAGCTGAGGGGAAATTATGAGCCTGGAGACACGCTTGTGGATAGATGCGTGGCAGCTTATGAATCAGACCGCATAGTTTATCTTGCCTGGGAGACATGCGTGTCGCGTGAGCATGAGTTGCTTACAGGATCCAAGAAGGATTCGGGGAGTCTCTTTCGATTCTTCAGGAAACCTCAAGCTGTCAAAGAAGGAGACTGCGGAGCCGTGCTCGACCAGATGCAAGTTGGACCAAGCAAATATCAAACATGACCGGCTGACTGAGAAGCTCCTAGGAGCCCGACTTGATGAACCCCCGCATGGTTATGTTCGCCTCACGATGAAACAGGTTGAGACTGCCGACAAGAAATTTTGGTCCTTGATGGCAGAGCTCACGCGCGAGGGGATCAAGACCAAGGCTGCTGGCAAGCCGTGCGACTTGCGCTTCAGTGAATGCTTCAACAGCCCTGAGTTTTTGAATTTGCTGCAACCCAGGTTTGCTCCTCCCCAGACCCCTTTGCAGCCGAAGCCAGACAGGCGCAATGATGGCCCAAGAAGTCTAGGTCGGAGCCTAGCGTTGCGCAATTGTTGCGCAGTGCGTGGATGTTTCGGCAAACATGCAGTTGATTGCAGCAACAAGAAGTTGCCTGGTCAGGAGTGACTAGGCGATGGCGATGAGATTGACGATGACAATGCATGCTCATGTCCTGCCAATGCACAGTTGGAGACGGGAAGCCAGCCTTCCAAGAAGGCCAAATTGATGCAGCCTTCATGCAGTCTTCCGGCCCCGAATGCAACGGGACCCAATGGCTCTACCCCAGACGGGGATGAATGCTTCTCCAAGATGGAGCCCACCATGATTTCACCCACTTTGAAACAGATGCTTTTCATTGAGATATGTGCTGGGAGTGCCGTCCTCAGCTCTTTCGCCAAACGGCAAGGATATCGTGTTATGCCAATTGACTACAAGCGAAATCGCCACACTCCTAAATGCCATACAGCTCAGCTTGGTTTGTCCAAAAATCACGCATGGGATGTTTTGAGGTACGTCATCGCAACGTGTGACGTTGTTTGTGTTCATGCAGCCCCGCCGTGTGGGACTTGCAGCAAAGCACGTGGTATACCAATGCCAGATGGCACTCCAGGTCCTCAGCCTTTGAGGTCATCAGAACAACCTCTAGGTCTCAGCTCGTTGACTGGAACTGACTATGAGAAAGTGCAAGCGGGAAACCTGGTTTATGAACGGCTGGGAGAGTTCATAAAGTTCTTGCAGAACCACAACCTACCGTGGATCATCGAGAATCCCACACAGTTTTCTGTGGGAATTGCCTTACTTTCAATATGCTGTGCAGCAGGGTACTTTTGCACATTGCCATGCTTGCGCTTTTGGAGGCGAGAGACCAAAGAAAACCAGTTCTCTCAGCAACCATGTCGGCATACTTTCCATGAAAAAAATTGCGACGATGCTCCGCCGCATGTTCATGCACCCTGGGGATTCGACAAAGCCACTGGGTTTGCCACATCGCATGAGGCTCAATATCCCGATGCTATGTGTGAAGCATTGGTGCAAATTTTCGATGACATTTGCAGATCAAATGCTATTGTTGTGGAACCTGGACACTTTCAACCTCCACGAGCTGCTCGCCAGCCACGAGGCAGGGCCACACCACAGCTTGTCGATGAATATCGACATCCGCTGGATCAGAAACGGTGTTTGCTTGAGCCATTCAGGCATGTACCAAAGGGCAGTAAACTGTTACGTTCCGAGAAGCGGGGAGGGCTCTATTTTTGCATTTATGGCATCTACCACACGGAGGAGGAATTTGTGAATGCAGCGAGGCGACTTTGGCGCCCCTTTGACCTGGCTGTCCACATGCCCGACTCGATCCTCAAGTGCTTATGTCTCCAACTTACTTTGTCCCCACTTGTTGGACATCGGATCAACCTTGTTAAGAAATGGATTGAGCTTGCCAAAAGCTTACATGGTGAAGAGCCTCAAGTCCAGCACTCACCCAGGCGTCAAAACAGTCTTGGGGCCGAAGAGATTGGTTCTCATGAGGAGGATAGCAGAATCCATGCAGTGGCCGGATACAGTGCTCTTCGATGAATTGGCTCAAGGTTTTCGGATCGTTGGAAATGCTACCAAGTCCAACATTTTCAAGCAGGGCCTAAAGGTTGCCTCCTTGAGTGAAGCTCAGCTGATGAGCGACTCCTCCTTCATGAGACCTGCATTGTTGGGAAAGATCCGCAATGAACGAGACGGCGCATTTGGATCGGATCTTCTTGTCTTGCCTATGGACGAGGCCTTTCAAAAGGGATGGCTCGAGGGACCGATGACGCCTGCCGCGGTCTCTGCCCTGTTGGGGAAAAGGTGGTTGCCTGTAAGGCGTTTTGGGATCATGCGAAAGAACAAGTTGAGGCCAATCAGTGCTTACTCGTCCATGTATGCTATGGATCATTTGGTTTGGGCGGTTGCCAAGAGATTGTACCGCGCTGGAGGTGAATTCGAATTTGCGCTCTCCACCACAAAAAAGCTGGCTGGTTTCGTCCATGAAGATTGGCTTTCTGTGACACAAGATTTCAAGGTCACTGCGCTGGACTTAAAGTACAAGCAGCTTCCTTTGAGTCCACTCGACTATGACAAGGCGGTGGTGTCGCTATGGGACCCTGCAGCTCCCCTTCAGGGCTGCAGGCAGCGTTCACAATTTCTTGCGGGTCATGCAGGCCGCAGGGTGCGAGCTCGGAATTCTATGGGCTAGCTACTTTGACGACTTCCCAGTTGTTTCCCACCAGCTGCACATTGCTTCAACGATGGCTAGCGCAAAGGGCCTCTTTTCGCTGTTTGGATTTGCATTTGCTGAAGACAAGTTGGAGCCCTTTGGAGACTCTGCTGAAGTGCTCGGGGTGGTTTTCGACCTGACATGCAGCGCCGGTGGACGCATGCTTAGGGTTTCTTTTCCCTTGTGTTTAGGGCATGTTGTGAATCGAACTACGCGTAGCCATTTTGGCTCAAGCCTTGACCCAAACCTGCGGTTTCATTTGAAACGCAAACGCCGCCATGGACGCCTTGCTGTGCTTTGGAATGTGTCTCGCCATTTACACAGCTCTGGTGTCCGGCCTTACTTGCTTTGCCATTGGGTGTCTGTTGCGCCAGCACCGCAAGGCACTGCTGGAATCGTTAGGTTCTGAGCCGCCGCTCCTCCCCGGGCCTGTTCACATTCTGCCGAAACGCAAGGTTTTTCATCATCGGCGCTGCCACCACTTGGCACAGCGCGATGCCTCAGCCTTCGCGTATCAACCGTGTGACAATTGTCTCAGCCTGTGGTGAAGCACATGCAACCGGCAGACGCCCTGCCCCCGTGACAGCCTTGCCTTATACGCAACCTGCTAATGTAAAAAAATGCCGCGACATTGCACTTGGATCTTGAGCCCACTTTGCACCTTCTTGACTGGCAACCTCGCCTGCGGCGTTCGTGAGCCTTTTCAAGCATGTGTTGCACTGTACGCCTGTCCCTTCGCTACGGCCTTAGTCATTGATCCTTGAGTCCGCTCCAGCACCGCACCCCTCCGGGGTTGCTGCCATGACACTAGTGTCCAGGTATTTAGGAGCTGCAACACCAAGGCAAAGGGGGCCCAAGCGCGACCTTAAGCCAGCCCGCGCTTCACGCCCCACCAAGAAAGGCAAGGGGAAATCCAAAGGAGCCTCGCCATCGCCAAAGCCTAAGGCAGAGTGGTGCACTACCTATAAAGGGCGTGGACGGGTATTTGCACTAATGACCAGTGCCATTTCGCCCACGTGTGCGCCATAGTAGGCTGCCAGCAAAAGCACCCCGCCATGGATCGCAACAAACACACGTGACTTGGACCGGCGCAGGATCGGGCAGCCATGCTGCTGCCGGCCTCGCCCCACAGCGGGCCTCATGCGCCGTTTTCACCATTGCATGTGCCAGTGGAAGCTGCCCTGACTCCAGCCTTGCCCTATGCGCACCGTAGCCAACCAGGCGCCTCGCCAAGGCCACACACGCCCGCCCAGGCAAGCTCATCGGAGTCGCCGTTGCATCCAGCCTCAAAGAAACTCTTTTTGGACGTTTTTGCAGGTAGGCTGCACCTGCTTTGAGCCCTTTGACCTAGATGGAGACACAGCGCACATCCTGGATAACGTGGTCTTCGAGGCACTTCTCAGACTCTGCTGGTCAGGAATCGTGGCCCTGATAATGCTTGCCCCGCCTTGCAAAGAATACTCCAGACTCAGAGCCCGCCAGTCCACCGAACCCAGAGAGCTCATGGACTTGCTCTGATGACTACGATCGCTGCCCGGACCTCAGTGTGCCATCAAAAGGACTCCCCCACTTGTTAGCCACAGTCACTCGCCATTCTGCCAGATCCGCACCTCCACAGCTTTGACAAGTTCTACCTGAATCTCGTGGAGAATCCGGAGTCTCTTGGTCTCGCTGGCTCCGCCACCCGGCCGCATTGACGCCACGCATACATTCAATGTATACTACTCTGACCCCGCAGTACATGGGCGGGGTCCCCGGCCTTTCGCCTTCGCAGCGTAAAAAACTGCTCGATAGCAAGACCATCCACGACCGGGGCAGAGCCCTGTTCAGAGCAGTGGTCTCCAAAGGAGGCGTCGGCGTTGCCACCATCAGCCATGTCCTGGCTGGAAGAGGCCAACTTCCAAATGCTACGCGATCATCAATGTGCCCTGGTGTGGGTAGACGCCTGCATGCACAATAAAGCCTTCTCCAAGTCGTGGGCGTTCGGCTGCAACAGTTCGAAAATACGGGCCCTGCACCCCCGTTGCAATCACTCATACAAGCAAAGCATTGCAGGCGTGAAAGAACAAGGGGTATACCTCAGCACTCTGACCGCTGAATACCCTCCTTCCCTGGCCCTGCAACTTGCCCAGGTAGGCATAGGAAGGGTCAGTAAAACAGGCTCCTTCCGACAAGCGCTGCCATTGCACTCCGAATTCTCCAGAACCATCACACTGGCGCCTTGCAGGCTCCCAACCTGCGACGGAGCAGGAATGCACTCTTCCGCAGACTGGTGTTGTCCCAAGCCAGAACACCCGCTGCAAGCAGTCGCCAGGCCCTGGCTGCATTGGATGCATGAGCGCAAATTGGTGCCACGAATCCTGGCACACATCAAAAGCGGTTCTCCGGACTGCCCCCTCTCGCCCTAGCTGGAAGTGGCAAATCTAGCGTACACAGCTCTAAAATTGCCCTGCCCTTCAGACATGAGCCCCGAAGCAGGACAGCCATACAGACTCCACCTGCTGCAGGCCCTGGCCAACTCTTGGGGTGATCCAGACATGGCCCTCTTGCCATTTCTGCAACACGGGGTACCGACAGGAGCCGTGTCAGCCTTGCCGCCCAGCCTTCAATGGCCGGCAAAGAAGCCAGACTCCGCGCTGCCGCCGAATCTGGAAATTTGTGAGGGTAACTGGAAGATGGCCGAGGACGAGCCAGAAACCGTGCAAAGCTTGCTGCGCAATGAAATTGCCAACAACTGGATTGTAGAAACCGGCCTTAGCATCGCCGAAGCTCGAGAAAAATGGCCCTTAGGCATCGCCGTAGGCAAGTTAAATGTCGTTTTTGCAGAAGGGAAAGAGCCGCGCCTTGTCTTGGACAGCACCGTGTGCCAAGTGAATACCAGATGCCATCTACCGGAGCGTCTGAGCTTGCCCATGGCATCGGACCTGGCGCTGTCCACGCAGCCAGAGGACACTCCAGGCGCCTTCGTGGGCGCCAGCATTGACTTTAAAGCCGCACACAAACAGGTGCAGGTCCGCCCTGAAGAGCATGGCCTTCTGCTCTTCGCATTTCAAGGAAAGCTCTATCATTACAGAGTGTGCCATTTCGGGGGCCGTTTCTCGGCATTCTGTGGCAACGCACTGGCGCATTCTTGCTTCGCCAGGTGCATGGATTGCTGGCCTGGAAGCCCCACAAAGCCTTCCTTTTTGTGGACGACCTTCTGTGTGCACTCTTCCGGGATAGCGCGCCAGACATGTTTGCCTTGGTGGTGCTTTTCTTTTGCGCCATTGCAGCGCCCATTTCATGGAAAAAGGCGCAATTCCAGGACAGCCTTGTTTGGTGCGGTTGGGAGATCAACTTCTCCCACGACACCATTCAGCTCGTGTCCGCTAAGCTGACCAAGCTGGACGCCTTGATCAAAGCACTGCTGGGGAACCGACGGGTACCCCGTAAAACACTCGAGCAGCATTGCCCTACATCTGAGATCCTGGCTAGCGCCGCTGTACTCGGACCTCAACAGCCCACCAGGCTCGATGCACTCGATACCGCCTCAAATGTGGTCAGCCTTTAGAGCATCCGTGAACAAGGATCTCAAAACTAGCCATAGCCTTCCGGGCTTGTGGATCACAGTAGGCTCCAAAATCTTGGAAATTATGCACTGCCCTCAGGACATCCCGCAAGTGCCTGGCACTAGCAAGCCCACATGGGTGCGCATCGCGGACCCCAATAACCCATACACTAGCCTTTCCAAGTCAAGCCAACAATGCCTTACTTGGCTGGCGTTGTGCTTTCAGCACTCGCCTGTTCAGCCCTTGGCGCGGCCACACCAGCTGCAAGTGCCGAAGACGACTTGGTAGGGATCGGGGGCTGGGCAGTCACATCCTCCCAAGTGGTTTGGTTTGCCGAAACCTGGAACATGCAGGACATACGAGCCGTGTGGCCTTGCCTTGTCAAGCCTGGACAGCGGTACATCGCATGCTTCGAGACGCTGGCGCAGTTAGCACTACTGCAAGCAACCCACAGCCACATTGGTGGTGGGCGCTACTCGTTTAGCATGCCTTCAGGCACGGACAATTCCGCAACGGAGGCAAGCCTTAACAAGTTGTTCACGACCTCCTGGCCGTTGCAACTCTTCGTGCAACTAACAGCCTTCTGGGCTCACGCTCACAATGTGCTGCTGCAGCCAACGCACGTTCCAGGAAGGTGCAATGATTGGGCAGACGATCTCAGCAGAGGCTGGCCCGATTCAGCCATCGCCCTGAAAGTCGCATACGCTTCAGCCCTGCAGGCCTAGCGATGTCAGGCCGAGGTATTCAGCTGTGTCCGATGCATGCGCCCTGGCGCCCGGAGCACTTGGCAGCAGCCTCTGTCACTGCTTAGCCAGCCTTATTTGCATCCCGACGTGCATTGCGACCAAATGGCCGTCGTTGCCCTGTCAGCCAGAACAACTGGCGGCGTCAGCCAGCCGCTTATATCAAGCCGCTCTGACCGGAAAAAGTGCAGACCCTGAGTAGCAGGCTGCTCACAGCCCAGCGTGCATGGCCACGCAAACATTTGCCCTGCCAGGTACAACCCCACTCTGAAGGGCGGGTGATGAGGCCTGCGGCCCAGCGGGCTCGCTTATACCGGGGTTGCCTGAAACACTGAAGGGGGGGTCAAAGCGCCTCCTGTTCCAGGCGCACCAGTGCCCTGGAAGCAGTGCTACTTTCAGCAATCCCGGTAAAAAGAACTGCGGCCGCTTCGGACTTGCTTTGTTCTTTTGGGGGTTCATGTTTGGGTTCAAGCTAGGAGCAGTGCAACATGCCTTAACGATCAGGAATAAACCTTCGCGAGTGAATGAGCTCAAGCGCGCCATAGACGGCATACTTGACGATGGTTTCATTGTTCCGGCAAAGTTGCCCTCGATTCTGGGAAAGCTACAATACGCCGATTCTCATGTGTGGGGACGCGCTGGCCGATGTGCATTGGCAGACTTGCGTGAGATGGGACATGCGTCGCGTGACAGAAAATGCTGGATCCAACCATGGTATCGGCTTTGAATATTTTGAAGGGCAGGCTAGGCTCGGGCCGACCCAAAATGTTTGATGCTGATGATGTGCAAAAACCATTCCTGCTTTTCACGGACGGAGCCTTGGAGTATGAAGGAGGATCGGCTAGAGCAACCATAGGGGCCGTTCTCTTGGCCCCCTCTGGGAAAGTCAGCTTGGCCCGTCAGCCATGATTGAAAAGTGGCAGGCCAAAGGGAAGTCGCATGTCATTGGACTGGTCGAGCTATATGCTTGCGTGGTGGCAACGCTTCACTGGAAACACATGGTGGATACAAAGCGCTTGATCCTTTTTGTCAACAACTGGCCTGGCCTGGATGTGCTCGTCAAAGGAAGCGGATTGGCGAGACCTGTTGCTATTGCTTGAAGACCCGGAGGAGGACCTTTTCTTGCTGTGGATTGCCCGCGTGCCGTCGTCATCGAATGTCTCAGACCACCCCAGTCGCGGTTCCCTTGGCCCTCTGGAATTCCTTCGCCCCTTTCAGGTTGCGCAGCCTGTGTGCCCGGTGACGAAACTAAAGCTTGAAGCGATTGCGCAATGCTGAAGCGGACAGGGGAAATGATATGTATGAGATACGCATCTCGAAGAAATGCTTTCTCTTTGTCTTGGATATGCCTCCAAGATACATGGAACTGTGCAAAGAGATAACCCCTTGTCTGCCGAGCGAGAAAAGAACAAGCTTCCGTTTTCGTATGACGTGCTCGCCCCCCACCTTTTGGGGTTCAGATGCAACTGTTTGAAACCTGTTAAGGTTTTTTTTGAACGACCCCTAAGGAACCTTACGGGTCGCATGGTCTGCGCGAGAGTTTTCATGGCAGTTTGGGATCACAGATACCTTCTCGGCCTATGGCCATGATGCAATAGGTGATATGCAAGGATGTAGGGATAGTGCCTGTTTATAAGGTTGCAGTTAGACTTGTCAAATAGCTGTTTATAAACTAGGCACTACAGCCTTGGAACCAAGGCGTCCCGGGACAGCTGCCGTGTGTGTGCATAACATGTCGAGGAGTTCGTGCTGAAACTTTGATTTGCTAATATGCCTCAACTCTGACAAGAGTGCGTGGTGCGAAATTTTTAATTTTGACACTATGCGTGACTCGTGCGTTTAAATTTTGAACGTGGGCCCCTCGGCCTTCTGGAATGTGGGGTGCATTTGTTTCTTGAAGTACAAATGCTGCAAACCATGAAGTGATCAGGATGATTTGAAAATTATATGTTTCGCCCCGCCGTCTCAAGATGCAGGGTAGGGTTGGGTGGGTGCGCCTTTGGTAGGTGCATACTAGATGTTTTCTTCCCTCCCATTTCTTGCAGAACCCGCCCGGCATGATACGTGTGCCCTCACATGAGACATGGGGAAATGATATGTATGAGATATGCATCTCGAAGAAATGCTTTCTCTTTGTCTTGGATATGCCTCCAAGATACATGGAACTGTGCAAGAGATAACCCCTCGTCTGCCGAGCGAGAAAAGAACAAGCTTCCGTTTTCGTATGACGTGCTCACCCCCCACCTTTTGGGGTTCAGATGCAACTGTTTGAAACCTGTTAAGTTTTTTTTTTAACGACCCCTAAGGAACCTTACGGGTCGCATGGTCTGCACGAGAGTTTTCATGGCAGTTTGGGATCACAGATACCTTCTTGGCCTATGGCTATGATGCAATAGGTGATATGCAAGGATGTTGGGATTGTGCCTGTTTATAAAGAAGGTTCGCCAGAGCCCTCGCATCGCCCGCTGGCTCCGACTCTCGCAGTCGACTCGATCGGCGTTCGCCTTGTGCCCTGGGGTTCCGTACATGCCGTGCTTAGCACTCACAACAGCTCAGTGCAAACAGCATGCGGGTTGCACTTCAAAGAGTGCTCATACCCCGTGCGCCAAACTCACCCGGACATGCAGCTCTGCAAACGCAAAGCATGCGTGGCCTTGCTGTGCTAAAATGAGCGGTTGCTTGCCATGCCTCGGCACCCACGGAGTACTCAAACTCTGTGCAGCTCACACCGCAGGTATTCCTCGGACGGCGCGTCAGCAACTCAGCAGTGCTCATGCGCCAATCAGGTGCCCGCCATTCGCATTGACTTTACCTGCTCCGCAGCTGTTTCCTTCCATCAAACCAGCCTTCAAAACATGCCTTGTTGAAGCACATGGATCGCGATGGGCTCCAGGATGTCCTTATAGACGCCAGGGTCCCAGAAGGCAAAAGGTTTTGACTGTCCGTCGGACTTTGCCTTCGCCGCAGATCTGCAGCCTTTCATAGTCTCTGCCAGGGACTTCTGGACAGCCAACAGCATTGAAGATCCAGAATCCAGTGTGGCAGCAGCGCGCCTTCGGAAAGCCCTAGCCCATCGGCTAAGCATGAGCTCAGCGGCGCCTCCCGAGCCTGCTGCCAACTCCAGGTCGCCATGTGTTCAGCCTAACCAGCTAGCATCGTGGGCAGAGCACTTGCCACCCAAGCTCACATCCAAACGTGTGTCCAGCCTTCTTTTAACTCCAATCCTGGGTGAGCTGCTGACACCACGCCATCCATCCGCTTAGTGCACGAGGGCCTGAAGCCCGGACAATCCCTGAAATGGGTGCCCTGGCAGTTCCGCGTACCAGGAACGCATGGAGGCAAAGTCATCCCAAGCTGTACGGTCAGAACTACAGCTCCTGAGCCAAGCCTTCTTTGACGACACCCCCGAAGTGTCAGTGGAGTGGCTCACCCGCATCCAAACCGTCTTTCGCAATGCCCTGGCCCTGTGCCAAGCAGCGCGTTTGTCGAATCTCAAGGCATTCGACAAAAAGATAGCCGACCTGTGTCTCACACAGCCAGATGCCAGCCTTGGCCTTCGCGCAGTGAACACACAAGAGCTCTTGTCGGCGGATCGCAAGCTCTGGGCAGCCATATCAGACCTCCTTGGACAGCAATGGTCGCTGGATGATGCCTTGTACGAGCTAACGCGTACGATGTGCACAGCCTTCTAGAGTTGCGCCCTAAAATTTCCAAGCCAACCGTGCCAGCGCCGCCACGCCCGGCAACACCGCGGCAGACGCAACCCTAAGCCACCCCGCAAGCCTTCACGTCCAGCCAAGAAAGGCAAGGGGAAGTCCAAAGGAGCCCTGCCACCGTCTAAGCCCAAAGCAGAGTGGTGCGCTACATACAAAGGGTGCGAAGTCTGCCAACGCTATCAGACAGGCCTTTGCACTAACAACCAGTGCCGTTTCGCCCATGTGTGCGCCATCATGGGCTGCCAGCAAAAGCACCCGGCCATGGACCGCAACAAGCACACGTGAAACAGCCCTGATCTTGGGCCGGCGCAGGATCAGGCAGCCGCACCGCAGCCGGCCGGGCCCCACACCGGGCCCCCATACGCAGCCTTCACAGTTGCCCATGCCGGTAAAGGCTACCCCAACTCCGGCATTGCCCTGCGCTTACCACGATGGGCCTGGCGCAACGCCAGGGCCGCACATGCTTGCTAACGCCAGCTCATCGGAACCGCCGTTACATTCAGCCTTGAAAAAGTTGTTTTTGGACGTGTTTTCGGGTAGGCTACACCCGGTGACATCGGCAGCCATTAGCCTTGGCCTGGACTGTTTTGAGCCTTTTGATCCACCGCGCATGTCATACTGGACAACGAAGTCTTTGAAGCTCTTCTCAGACAATGTTGGTCAGGAATCGTGGTGTTGATCATGCTTGCCCCGCCTTGCAAGGAATATTCCAGACTCAAACTACGCCCAGGCGGACCCAAAGCCTTGAGGACGCCGCAACACATGAACGGAGTCCCCGGCCTTTCGCCGTCGCAACGCAAAAAACTGCTGGATAGCACCACTATACACGAGCGCGGCAGAGCCTTGTTCAGAGCAGCAGTCTCCAAAGGAGGCGTCGGCGTCTGGGAACAACCGCCCTCCGCCATGTTCTGGCAATTTCCAGATGCTGCGCGACCACCAATGCACCTTGCTGCGGGTCGACGCCTGCAGGCGCAATAAAGCCTTCTCCAAGTCATGGGCTTTCGGCTGCAACAGCGCAAAAATCCAGGCCCTGAAGCCCGTTGCAATCACTCATTGCAGGCGTAAAGGAGCAAGGGGTATACCTCAGCACTCTGACCGCACCACTGCACTCCGAAATATTCAGGACCATCTCATTGGCGCCTTGCGACGGAGCAGGAATGCACTCGTCCGCAGACTGGTGTCATCCAAAGGCAGAACACCCTCTGCAAGCAGTGGCCAGGCCTGGCTGCGTTGGATGGCGCGGCGCGCGTCAAGAATGGCTTGCCGGACTGCCCTCTCACGCCATCCGAAAGCCTGGAAGTGGCGAACATGGCTTACACAGCTCTGCAATTGCCCTGCCCTCCAGATATGAGCCCCGAGACAGGACAGCCTTACAGACTCCGTTTGCTGCAAATCTTAGCCAACTCGTGGTGACCCAGACATGGCCCTGCTGCCTTTTTTGCAACACGGGGTACCGACGGGAGCTGTCTCAGCCTTTGCCACCCAGCCTGCAATGGCCGGCCAAAAAGCCGGACACTGCCGTGCCGCCAGATCTCGAGATCTGTGAAGGCAACTGGAAAATGGCCGAGGACGAACCAGAGACAGTGCAAAGCCTGTTACGCAATGAAATTGCCAACAACTTGATTGTAGAAACCGGCTTTAGCGTTGCCGAGGCTCGTGAAAAATGGCCTTTAGGCATCGCCGTAGGCAAATTAAATGTGGTCTTTGCAGAAGGCAAAGAGCCTCGCCTTGTCCTGGATAGCACAGTGTGCCGCGTCAACACAAGATGCCAATTACCAGAGCGCCTCAGCCTGCCAATGGCTTCAGACCTGGCGCTGTCCACACAACCAGAAGACACTCCAGGTGCCTTTGCGTTTGCGGGGGCGAGCAGAGACTTCAAAGCCGCTCACAAACAGGCGCAGGTCCGCCCTGAAGAGCATGGCCTTCTACTGTTTGCCTTTCAGGAAAAACTCTACCATTATAGAGTATGCCACTTTGGAGGCCGTTTCTCGGCATTCTGGTGGCAGCGCACTGGGCGCATTTCCACTCCGCCAAGTGCATGGGCTGTTGGCTTGGAAGCCCCACAAAGCCTTCCTCTTCGTGGACGACCTGCTGTGCGCACCTTAGTGGTGCTGTTCTTCTGCGCGATTGCTGCGCCAATTTCGTGGAAGAAGGCGCAGTTCCAGGACAGCCTCATTTGGTGTGGCTGGGAGATCAACTTCTCCCACGACACCATTCAGCTCGTGTCCGCTAAGCTGATGAAGCTGGACGCCTTGATCAAAGCACTGCTGGGAAGCAAACGGGCGCCCCCTAAAACACTCGAGCAGTGCATAGGCCTGCTCATTTGGGCCACCAGCATTGCATTGCGTCTCAGATCTTGGTTAGCGCCGCTGTACTCTGATCTCGACAGCCCGCCGGGCTCGATGCGCTCAATACCACCGCAAATGTGGTCAGCCTTCAGAGCCTCCTTGAACAAGGGCCTCAAAACCAGCCATAGCCTTCCCAGCCTGTGGGTCGCAGTGGGCTCCAAAAGGCCGCCCCACACACTGCCCTCAGGACGTCCCGCGTGTGCCAGGCGTGGGTACGTGTCGCGGATCCGAATAACCCCTATACTGGCCTTTCCAAGTCGAGCCAGCAATGCCTTACATGGCTGGCCTTGTGCTTCCAGCGCTCGCCGGTTCAGCCCTTGGCACGGCCACACAGCTGCAAGCACTGGCAGCTGCGGATGCCTGTGCCGAAGACGACTTGGTAGGTATAGGGGGCTGGGCAATCACTTCATCACAAGTGGTTTGGTTTGCCGAAACCTGGAACACGCAGGACATACGGGCAGTATGGCCTTGCCTTGTCAAGCCTGGGCAGCGGCGCATCGCATGTTTCCAGATGTTCCAGGCGCCAGGGCGCATCAATCGGAAACAGGCTGAATCGGGCCAACCGACTGCTTGGTCGTCTGCCCAATCATTGTTCCTTCCCGGAACATGTGTTGGCTGCAGCAACACGTTGTGTGCATGAGCCCAGAAGGCTGTTAGCTGCACGAAAAGTTGCAACGGCCAGGAAGTCGTGAACAACTTGTTAAGGCTTGCTTCCGTTGCCGAATTATCAGTGCCTGAAGGCATGCTGAACGAGTTGTGCCCACCACCAATATGGCTATGGGTGGCTTGCAACAGTGCCAACTGCGCCAGCGTTTCGCAGCTGCCGCCAGCAGCGTGTAGCCGAGCCTTAATTGCGACCCGACATCGCCCTGGCAACCAGAATATCTGGCTGCATCAGTCAGCAGCTTGACAGCAAGCCGCTTTGACCAAAAAGAGCAACAGGATGCTCACGACCAAGAGAGTGCAGTGTCATGCGACGCTTGCCCTGCCAGGTGCAACCCCACTCTGAAGGGGGGGTGATGAGGCCGACGGCCCAGCTGGCTCGCTTGTACCGGGGTTGCCTGAAACACTGAAGGGGGGGTCAACGCACCTCCTGCTCCAGGCGCATCCGTGCCCTGGAAGCAGTGCTACTTTCAGCAATCCCGGTTAAAAGAACTGCGGCCGCTTCGGACTTGCTTTGTTCTTTTGGGTGGTCTGGTTTGGGTTCAAGATAGGAGCAGTGCAACATGCCTTAACGCTTAGGGTTTTCTTTTCCCTTGTGTTTAGGGCATGTTGTGAATCTACTTGTGTGGTGGCCGTTTTGCTCCTAGCCTTGACCCAAACTTGATTGTTTCATTTGAAACCCACCCACCCACCCTGCACTGCCTTGCACAAGGCTCTGCAAAGGGAAGTTGCAGACGCTCTGCACTTCCGTTCATGGTCTCCGGACCTCCCGGTCTCCGGACCGCCCACGGTCTCAGGACCATTAGGTCTCCGGACCGGCGTGGGCACGCCTGCCACGCCTTGCGCGCACTGCACGCACTTGCAAGGACACGCGTTGTCTTGCCTTTTAAGTTTCACGGGGGGTCAACGCACCTCCTGCTCCAGGCGCATCCGTGCCCTGGAAGCAGTGCTACTTTCAGCAATCCCGGTTAAAAGAGCTGCGGCCGCTTCGGACTTGCTTTGTTCTTTTGGGTGGTCTGGTTTGGGTTCAAGATAGGAGCAGTGCAACATGCCTTAACGCTTAGGGTTTTCTTTTCCCTTGTGTTTAGGGCATGTTGTGAATCTACTTCTGTGGTGGCCGTTTTGCTCCTAGCCTTGACCCAAACTTGATTTGTTTCTTTTGAAACCCACCCACCCACCCTGCACTGCCTTGTACAAGGCTCTGCAAAGAGAAGTTGCAGACGCTCTGCAATTCCGTTCATGGTCTCCGGACCTCCCGGTTTCCGGACCGCCCACGGTCTCAGGACCATTAGGTCTCCGGACCGGCGTGGGCACGCCTGCCACGCCTTGCGCGCACTGCACGCACTTGCAAGGACACGCGTTGTCTTGCCTTTTAAGTTTCACGGGGGGTCAACGCACCTCCTGCTCCAGGCGCATCCGTGCCCTGGAAGCAGTGCTACTTTCAGCAATCCCGGTTAAAGAACTGCGGCCGCTTCGGACTTGCTTTGTTCTTTTGGGTGGTCTGGTTTGGGTTCAAGATAGGAGCAGTGCAACATGCCTTAACGCATTTGACCCAGCTGGCTCAGACACTGAGAACAAGCCTGGTACCAAGGCAGGGATTTGGTAGTAGGTTTGTTGAACATGGATAGGCAAGCATTTGATTGAGGCTGTTAGTGACGAATTCGCTGGTGACAGGTCTATGTTGTGAGTCGGCCCTTTATCGTTTGTGCGTGGTCGGAAAGCTTGTCGTTAGGTGAAGCTACAAGGGGTAGGCCGAATCCGCCTTGGTGGTGTTACAGTCGGCAGGTGGCACTAAGGTTTTGTTAGTGCAGCGTTTGGGGCTTTTGTGCTGTATCGCAACAAAATTCCCACATGGTCCCCTGGAGTGCCACGCTACAACTAGAGTGGATGCTGCGGCTGCAAAAACCGTGAGCGCAAACGTGAAAGTCTCTTGACGGCGTCATCCTGAAAGATGCTTCATTTACAGAATGGCGTGGGTGCTGTTCATTTCTTGTTCTATGGTCTCTGCAGTTCATGGTTTACGGGGAGAACCAGGGAAGAAAGTGGAGGTGTCGCGTTGATGCTGTTTATCATTGTAGCAGTGTGGTCGATCTTTCTATCCATTTCCAAGCTTTACCTATGCATCTTTGCAGTTACTTACCTCTCGGTCTAACCGTCTATGTGTCTAATCTACTTAGTTAACTCTGTATCCACTCGCATGTCCGCCCCGTGCCTTTATCTATCGACCTGTCCATGTGTCTGTCGATCGACCTTTCTGTGTGTCTACGTATCGTTTAAATTTGCGCTAATCTACCCACCTATCAACGTTGTGACCTAGTTACCTGCCCTCCACTCATCCACTCACCCATTCATCCAAGCAAAGGCTTCAAGCAAATAGGGCATAATAGGATTGATTTGATTTGTCTAACGCTACTGAGAAAGTTTTTGAACATGCTTACGGCTAACCACTCTCGCGCCTCATCGTCGTGGCCGCCGTCACCATCATCATTATCATCACCTAGCGGCATATTGTCCGTAGAATTAGGTTTTTCATTTTCTTCTTTGTCCGTAGAAGCAGCGGTGCGAAGCAGAACCATTTGTGTTTGCGCTAAATAAAACTATTGCAAACGATTTTCATAAACTTTTGACCGGGCTTCTTTTCTCAACTACAGGGTTCAACCAAGTGTGGCGCTTTCGCATGATCTGTAAACTGGAGGCACGTTTTCTTCCTGAGCGGAGGTCAAGCCATTCTCGAAGAAAAACGTAGATCGTGCTCTCTGTCTCTCTTCTCTGTCTCTGTCTCTGTCTCTGTCTCTGCGCCGCATGCTTAGCATGGCTGCTCAAAGGCGGCGCGCGCCTGTAACGAGTTCTGACAAGGTGCTAAAATTCACGAGTTCTGATTGGGCCGCGGCACCGCCCAGCAGGCATTCAACTTGGCGGCGCTGCCCTGCCCAAGCAGGCTGGGCCACGGGGCCGCGCGAGGACCTAATGGCGCGAAAACGAGAGGTATCAAAGGCGAATCTCCTGTGCGGATCTCCTGTCGCGCGGACGAAGTCAGCTTTTGAAAGTCCCAGCGTTTGCAAGGCGGATTTGCGACAAGGCTGCTCCAAGTCTGCGCTCAGTGCCGTGAATTTGCCCAAATGGCAACTGGCCCAAAAAGCGGGGAACTGCAAGTGGCAACTCTTGTGTGTCGTTAGGCTCCAGAGAATGAAGGCGACAAGGAAAGGCTGAAAATTTTTGCAAGAAGCGGAAGGGGTACGAGTCTCCTTTTTGGTTGTTTTGGTTAAAAAAAGCTAAATGGCGACTCCTGGTTTACCTGGTGGTTTCATCATCTAGCAAGGGGGTATGACTTAGACTAGGTCCCCCGGCTAGGTTCCCCTACTAAACTAGACTGCAGAAACAAATCGGGTACCCTTATTCTATCCTTTGGCCCCTGGCCTTCCTTGACCAAGCGTAACTTGGTCAACCGGTCTGACCAAGTTCTGCTCAATGTTTACTGGAATATTGTGAGTTGGCCAGGTTAAACTTGGCCAAAACAACTCGAGGGCCACGGTCGCAAGTGTGTTAATATGAGCGAGCCACAGGGAGAGTGTGGCGAGGCACTTAAGGAGAGAGGAACTCCCCTGACGAAGTTGCAGCTTGGCGGGGCTGCTTTTGCTCCTTGCTTTTGGGCTTGCTTCCGTTGCCCTTGTTCTGCTCGGTCTTGGCCGGTCACTGTCCAGAACCCCCTGCAAGCTCACAGCTGGCAGGATTTCACCGAAGATGGTCTGGATTTGTTCGTTTTGCATGGTGGGCCACAAGTTTCTGCGCAAGTCAATCTGGAGAGCCAAAAACCTACAGCAATGAATGGTCATGCGCCAGCGTGCAACACTCAGGCTCACTGTCTCATGCAGGAGCTAAGCGTGGCCTACCCTGTCTAACCAGATCAAATAGACGTTTCGCGCATGCATGTCTGTCAAGTTGCAAAGCTTTGGCCTTACTCCGTCATCCGCGAAAAACCAGCCTTCAGACTGACGCAGAAGGGCCCGGTAATGGCCATGGAGAGGGGATGGACCTAGGTGCACCACGCACGCAATCGCCTGACAGCGACAACTGGACACGGAGAACCCGTCTGTGAAAACGGCCACGGCTGCTCTTGTACTTCTCCCAGTTTCCGTGGTAAGCTCCATGCTTTGTGTTCCCCCCCCCCTCTGCATCTGATGTTCCACATCCCAAATCCTCCAAGACATCGTTTTGTATTGTTGGTGGTTCGTTGTTGTTTTTGTTGTTTTGCCCTGTCATTGTTTTGGTTTGGGTTTCCTTCCTCGTTTTTTGTGTGATTACTTTCTCGTTGCTGAAACAGTGGACCTGCGTGATCGCGGTTGGCTACACGGATGAATTAAAATGACATAGCGCAGCGCATTATAAGCTTCGAAGACCTTGGTTTTTTTGTTAGACAATTTTCTCTCGCTTGTTACTTCTACCACAGAAGCAAAACATATTGGCATGGCCAATGCAAATCTGATAGATTGCCCTAATTTGATATTTTCAATCGATCCAGCCAAACTTCGTCAACTTTTTGGCAGTTCTGGCGAAAAGCCCAACCCGGCTTTTCTTTTTTTATTCCATGCGGAAACTGATGCAAGAAGTCCAACCTCGCAATTTCACTTGGGTAAGGTGTCCATCAGAAGTGGAATGCGTGGAAACATTATGGTGGCAATTTTTAACTAGGGAACCGTGTCCAAATGCAGCTTCTCTAAAACAGTCCAGGCTAAATAGCACCCCGTTTTTTGGTTGCTTGCGGCGGCGAGCATTCGTCAGCCCTGGAAACATGTCCTATGTTCATGTGCAGCCGCGGACAGTTTTCAAAAAATCTCAGTGGTTGTTTTACTTCGTGCGGCCATTTGCGATTGCGCAGGTCCGCGCTATGTTACACATGTGCTACTTGTCGTTTTGCGGGATCGTCAGGTCTTTTGTTGAAGTTGTTCTTTTTGGAAGGTTTAGGATCGTCACAAACTGGTTGCCATTCCTCAGAAATTTCAGACGAGGAGACAGCGCGGCAAAGGTTTTGCCATCAAGGGCACCTACCGACGTGCTCAGCAGCATTGTGGAGATTTGGTACCGGCCCGTGGGTCCGCCTTTGCAGTTCAAATGTGATCAAGATAAAACTATGGAACTTATGGTGGTGAAGTCGCTGGCTGGCTCGACATGGCATACTGTATGATCAAGTTTTTGCCAAAACTCATAGTCACATCGGCCGGATAGAAAGACGCAACGCCTTGATGCGCACGCTGGTCGAGGGCGTGATTTCACAATTTCGGCATTGCGCTCAAGAAGGAATTGGTTCAGGCTTTGGTGGCCATCCTGCACACGATCAACAGCTGCACCTTCAGCTATGGAAGGAGCCCCAGCCAGGCCGTGTTTGGCAAGGGGCTCCACCTCTTGGCGACCTTATCAGTGACCCCATCAGGGACCCCAAGTCTTTGGTGCTTTCAGATCAAGATGGTCGACTAACCCTCGAACACGGAGGCATAGCACGCCTATTGTGACGAAGCTGCGCCGCCCCTCAGCAAACGCCCACGTAGCGCCAGAAGCCCCACCCAAACTACACGTTGCAGGAACACAGGCAAAGCAAAACACCCTGCAGTTTGCAAGCCTCAGTTTGTCGTCACATGAAAACCAATGGCGAAGCTTGCCATGCGGCCTGGGAAATGTTTTGACTTGAGTCACTCGCGTGTGTGCGTCACTCGCGTCAATGCGTTACGTAAGCCGGAAGATGTACCGAAGTCAACGCTTGGGCTTGCGGAAAGGGATGCAGAAGGGTCGGAAGTTTGAATTTCCGATCAAATCGAAAGGAAATAAACGCCAACGCGCAGGGGGCACACCTAAAGCTCTTGAGAAATTGCAGGAATTGATTTGGAGCTTTGTTTTTCATTCTACGGCCTGATATACTCTTTGCAAATCAAATATTGTTGCTGGGGAAGCTGAAAAGGGAAGTTCGGAAGACACATACTCCACGGTGTTCTGGTGCAAGGTGACTAACCAACCGGGAATCCAGTATGTTGAGACATAGCTAGGGGCAAGTGAGTCAGCTCTGACGTACTAGGCGCGGAAGGATCTACTTTGGCAGGTTGATCAATAGCTACAACTGTGGCGACTTAAAAACTCCAATCTTGGTAGGACGATTCACGGCCCTGTCCAGGTATTTGAGAATCGGCGAAATGAAGTACCGGACCGCAGACAGCGTTCATTAATTTTGGATACACATCATGCACACAAACACATTTTGCCTATGCATCTTTTCAACGAGCATGTAATCCTCACCTGCGTTTCACCGACTTGGTGTTGTGCATGCGGCCAACCACAATCCGAATATGAACATCAAAACCAAACGCAGGTGGAGTTGCCTTGTGGTTTGTAATGCACAACTCAGAGAAATGGCAAGACAATGCCAGAAAAAACATGAGGTTGTGTGCCGAATGTCAGCACGCAACATGATCTTGAATTTGTTTGCGACTTGTGTAATGCTTTTGGTGAAATTTGTTTGCTCGGCGGTGGCACCATTCCAGTCGTCAGGGCAGTGTGTGACCCATGGCACGTGTGAATGGAATGGCAGCGAGGACAGCAAGTTATCAGAATTGACTATTGACCCAGTTCATGACGAGTGCATGCACGTACGCTGAAAGGAGGCCAGGCCGGCATTGACATGTTTGGGCTAGCATGGTTGACCGGCAAATGGTTTCATGCCTTTGCCGACAAACTCAATTGCCATGCAGGATTTGTTGGTTTGTCAGATTCACGTGTTTGGTGCCAAAGCGAAGATGTACTCCGATTCAAGATGCTCTTTGCATCAGCATGACCGCAGGTTTGCAGCCCAGCTGCGGACTTTTCATGCGACCATCTGACAAGATTCCCTCAGGACCCTGTCACGTCGTGCAACGCAAAGCACGTCAGCCAGGCCTTGTTGCGGGGCAATGTGCAGAGTGATACTGTGTCTTTAGTTGATCAATCTGCGCATGGCTTCCAAAAAATGCATCATGGGGCGCAGCTGAGCATTCACGGAAGAACATCTTAGGGCTCATGATTGAGTCTTCAACATCCTTAGACGCAATACCAGGCACTTCAGGCTGAAGTGAACAACGTGCAAAGACTCGGTCTCAAGTTTGAAGGACCGGTAGACATCATGTAGAGGTATTCGAAGAAACGCATTTTTGACGTGCTGGAAGGCTGCCAAGAAAGGTGCTTCTCAGCGCCGGGTTAAGGCTTGCAAGCTGTGGCTGTGGAAAGACAAACCAAGGCAGAAACTCCAAGGCAGGAGTTGGTGCCTGCATCAAGCAGTTGACAGACTCGAAGCACTTCCTTCAGGACCTTAGAGGAACGTGATAATTCGATCATCGTTCGTCGATTTATCGCGGCTCTGTTGCTCTGCTGTTTTGGTTGTTCTTTCGCCATTTTTGGGTATATGAAGGCTGTGAAAAGTGGCATGCGTGTAGCAGGGATAAAACATATCTGCAAGCTGGATCCAAGAGCAAGTAGTAGCGCTGCTAGTTGCCAGGCATATAACATGCCAGTCCTTGGAAACATGAAGCTTGTTTTTTCCTGCTTGATCCTAAACTGCCGGGCGTCCAGCGCCGCATCCGTGCGGAACACTTCACCCCCTTCGGTCTTTCTTTCTGACTCAGCAGAAGCCCCTTATGCAGACTGGCAAGCAATGGAAGTTGGCAACTGTGCAGACTACGCCAGTCCAGCCAGTTTATGAATTGTAATCCCCTGTGCCAGGAAGCACCTGGCAGATGAGAGGCAGGTTTGATCCCAAAGAGCATCCACCTCAGACGCGCTTCAGCATGTCACCAAGTGCTAATTGTCATGGCCACTGCTGCCCAGGCTCCAAAACAAGCCCAAGCACTCGCTGGTTCAAACGGTCGATCGTCTCAGGCGAGCGTTCGGACAGCAGTCACTAGCAGTGCATGTTGTGATCCTGTTGTGTGCTTTCGAAGGCGAGACGGTCTCTTGAGCATCAAGGTGCCTTTGTCGGGGCTCATTTGTCACACGAGCAGCCTGGTCAGGAGTGCTCGACAGCAATCAATGCTCTCGGTCGTGCTTCTGCGTGGCCGGAGGCAATGTTTGCCAAGCCACACCTGGAATTGTGATTTGGAGTTGAGTTGTGAGTTTGCCATTTCAACTCAGAATTGGTTCATTTGACTGGGTTGCAGAATTTGGACTGCGGCAGGCCCTTGGTCTTCTCTGCGGCTTACGTAGTGACAGCTTGCTGCTCAGACGGGTCAGGCGTCCTTTTGTCCGTTTTTGGCCTGGTGTATTCTGCCAGAGCTTGGTCTTGTCTTTCAGGGCTTCTTTTCACCATAGGCCTGGAGCCCAGCAGCATCACCTACGGCGCAGCGCTGGGGGCTGCCTCTCGGCCAAGTTCGACCAGTTCGACTCTCTGAATTCGTTTGGGGAGTTTGGGCTTGTCGAGCTTGAGATTGCGGGGGCTAAAGAGTGCGCAGGTGCCTTCCTGGAGTATCTGCTTGTCGCTGATCGGTCAAGCTCTTCAAGCAGGCTCTCTGAAAGTTTGGATACAGAGGGAAATCCCAAGTCCAGAATTGTTTGTCTTGCAAAGAGCCAGATTGCTTTGTTTTCTAGCAGTTTCCTAGGCTTTGGATCCTGACTGGTCTGCCTGCAAAGCATTATTTTTTTGGCGTGCGTTGTGCAAGGCACCCCCACGGGTCCAATTCACATCACTGTAGGGCTCCGAGGACGGGAGGACGGCTTGATCTATTGCTGAGGCAAACACACGGAATCACACGGAGTCAGCCGATTGAACTTCCGGCTGAGGCTCTCATCAAGTCGCTATCCAAAGGTTCGGATTGGGCCAGGACATTGCAACGCGAAGCAAGCACATGTAGATATGAAATGCAGCTATTCGCAATGGTGCTGTGAGGAGCATGATGGCATGGCAGGACAGTGGTGCTAGGTGGCTTGCAGCACACTGACTGGCTGCGCTTGTCTTTGTCGCGCGTCTGGAGCTAAAGCAATCGTCTTTGAGTCTTTGAAGCAACCGTCTTTGAATCCATGTGCCAGGAGGTGCGGGACTGCAGCATGCTTGATCCCCGTCTGAACTCTGTGGCAGCCTCAATATCTATAGACAGCGAAGATCGAACCATTGAAACGAAAGTCTTTGATAGCATGAACGGTTTGAAACGATTCGGTTCCAAACTGAAAGCAAGAACGGGTGCTTAAAAGTCTTTAAAGAACGGTTAAAGAAACTTTAAAGAGACTATCATCGCGCTCACGGCTCACCCGAGGCCACCATTACGGCCCTGCGCGGGGAGCGCTGGACTGTCGCAGTGTGGCTGCTGAAGGAGCGACGTTTCAGACGGCTCCGGTCACTAGACCCGGTCTTCAGCTCACTCAGACAGGGATCACTTGGTCTTGTGAATGCTACGTTGCGAACGGGCAAGCTGTTTGCATGGGTTTTAACCAAATCAGGACTCACCATACACGTGTCTGCCTCACAATGGGCATCCTTCCTGTCGCTCTGCAGGAGGCAATGTGCTCAGTGCCACCCGACATTGTAAACTTCAACGCTGCGATCAGTGCTTGCGAGAAGGGCCAGCAGTGGGAACAGGTGGCCCCAGCATGGATTTCCCAAGAACCAAGGCATGCTTGCAAACTGAATTATGATTGAACAAGCTAGAACCGACAAGGGCTTTGTCAACTGCGAATTGATCCTATTGCGATTCACATAGGAACGCAGAAGTCAAGACAAAACGAGTGGACACTTGGAGAGCTGTGCTAGTCACGCACCAAAGAACAGGCTGACTTGACATGCGCAGAAGATCAGGCTGAAAGCTCAAAAGAAGCGATTTCCCGAGGCTGTTGCCAGGTTAGATCTTGTACATGCCTCCTGTGTGGAAGCATCCGGATGGAGGGAATCGTTGTTAAATACAACATGCCAGGCATATGTTTGTGGAAGCCACCGCACTGCGCTTTTTGAGGCCCTGACCTTGCTGGATGCTGCTGGGGGTCTCAGGGTGCAGGCACAACATTTGGCACACCGATACAATGCTGCATAAAGACCGGGTAAAATTGCAAAGCCTCAAACTTTGATGACCCAGTTGACCTGTCTTTGTCAAAAGCAAACCCGATTGCATTGTTCAGCTTATGATTGTTTTGATTGTTTTGATTGTTTTCATCGATATGACAGCTTGTTTTTGCGCAGCACAATGCCCATGCCTGCAGCCAGGCTGAGACAATCACCTTCAGCTAGGCCCTCAATATTTGTTTTGAATGAGGGCAGTGGCAAATTATCCCCGGTGTTGCTTCCAACTGCACACCGAGGTGAATGTACATTTCGTGTCAGACATAATTGTAGAAGATAGTCAACTTCACGTAGCTTGCGTGGAGACCCCTTTGCTTGTTCTCGCATGGAAGGCATCAGATAAAGTTTATGACAAGCTACTTGTGAAGTCTCCAACCGGACTCAAAACAAATCCGAGAACCTACTTGTACCCGCATGTTGATTCCTAAAAAACACACTTTCCTTGTTTTTTTTGGTTGCTCAAAGAGAATCGGCCGGATGCCTGGCCAGTCCGGAGGCTTTCGGAGGTCTGTTGCTTGCTTTTTTGGTCGGTAGGTCCAACGGTTTGGTCGGTTTGCTTATGTCCGGTTTGGGGGGGGAGCTGCTCTCCCTCCTTTGCAAAGTGTTTGTCGACTTGTTTGTTCTGGAGCTGACATCACGCAGCTTTCAGCCCAAGCCAAACTCAAGTCAGCCACTACACCCTACCCAGAAATTGGATCTCAGCCAATCTTCAACTCAAGCCACTCTCAAGACGAAAGATTCCTTGAACTGACCCAAATCCTGAGAACGCCGTGCATATACTTTGATACAAGCAACAACTCACCTTAAATCAACCTGCAAATGCCAGCTCTAAACCCAAGCTAAACCAAGCCTACACACTACCCTAAGCCATCCCAATCCAACTCAGGCCGCATCGAACATTCGCGCAATTCAACAGTTAAACCTTACCCAAACCCCATGCCAAGCGCAGCACAACAGCGTCCCCTAGCACCAGTGAGCTTTTGCACTCCCAAGTCAGTGAGAGCGCTGTCGATGATGCACATTTCAAGAATTCTCGAGACTTGACCAGCCGAAGCAACACAGGCCCAAGCGTACAGCCCAGTACTCAGCTAGATTTTCACAGCAATTGAATAATAGAAGGTGGAAGTCATATACTTTTCATAACGCGCACAAACCGCTGAATTAAAAATCAAAGGGGCCTCGCAGCATGCAGGTGGTGCCATCAGTGCCTGCGAGAAATGCCGGCAGTGGGAGAGGGCCCGGGTCGAGTAGTGATCCTTGTTTTGCGTGCGGCATGGTGCATTTTGAGTGGACGGGGAAGTTCAGGGATGCGGTGTGTGTTGTTTATGTTATTGCACAAGGCCTTGGCAATGTTGGGCCAATTGAAGAGGACTGAGGGCGACGGTTGAGTTGCGGCCAAAGCGGCGCAGATCTGAGGGACTCTTGGCTGGCAGCTTTCGAGCGTTCGAGGTTTGAGCCGCCAAAAACTATTGCAGTGCACGCAGCTCCACAATGTGGCCAAAAACATGGCGGGGTCAGAACAGAGCGGCATGCAAAGCATGAGTACGGAAGTGCCGCCCGAGTTTGAACATATGCGTGGCGAAGGAGCAGATTGACCGCAGACACAATCATTTACAGTGCTGCAATCAGCGCGCTGTGCCCTCAGCAAGGGGTGGATCACAGTGGTCACTTTGACGTTGGTGTGCGTGTGCGTACTGACGCACAGAACTCATTCTTGTATTGATTTCGCCTTTGTGCTGTTCAGATTATCCTATGCATGGCGAAGGCAGCTTAAAGCTGCCACTTTCAAGCGTGTAAATCAGTGGACCCATGTTTGAATGGAGGGAGTGAGCGTCTTTGAGCGTCTCGCTCTTCACCTCCAAGGGCGGCAATGCGGCAATGGGTGTACAGATGTGGTCTCAATGCCGTTGGCAAGGGGAATGTCTTCTTGGCGCTGACAGACAATTTGACAACAGCTATTGTTTCCGTCATACAGCTTTTCGTTCAATCCCTGGGAAACCTTCCGCTCTCAGGTGCGAGAAGAGCGGGCGCTGGCAGCAGGCCTAACAAGCAACACTGGGGCACCTGCTAGTTTGACTCAGCCAGGTCCTCAAGGTTCTTGTTCAGAGTCTGAAGCGGAAAAGTGAGCCGGGAAGCCACACACATTTAGCGAGGGGTGCTTGAGGCACACCGATTTGGCCTTTGGAACCTAAAAGAAGCCACATGCAAACGATATAGCTTGGGCGACAAAAGAAAGGACACGCATGTGAAAGCCTGAGTGGAGAAGCAACAGTGTGTCAAATGCCCTGAGCTTTTTGGAATCCCCCAATGCAGGTTCCGTTGTTTTTTGTTTTTTCATGTCCGGCTTTTTTCTGCCTCCACTTCTGCTAGAAGTCAGATGAAAAGAAGGCGGAAAGGAGGAAGAGCAAGACCAAAAGCAATAAACACATCGAGAGAACGAAGAAGATAAACTAGACGGTGACACCTTGTTACCGTGACCGTTACTGTTAGGCATCCAGCTGTTGAATATTTGCATGCCGAGTCAGCTGTTGTGATGTTCAGATGGTAGAGCCGGAGGTGCCAACCTGGGCAATAAATAACTCATTATGAGCCGAGCGATGCAAACACGTGCAACGCTCCGCATCGTGCTTCGCTCATTGGCACTGTGAAAAGAGTAATGTGGTCTGCTTGATCAGCCGCGCGCGTCTGTGCACATGCAGATGCAGAGGCATATGTAGCTATGCATATGCACAGAGACAAACATAGAGAGATAGATAGATAGAGACAGAGAGACAGAGAGAGTGACAGAGACAAGAAGAGACGCACCGCACGCATGTCAACATACCTTCGCAACATCGCCTAATATTTCACACGTTCACACACACACACACACCCACACCCACACACACACACACGTCTACATCTACCAATCAGTTTGATGGGACGTGGGGTCGACTGGTCAACTCGACTTGGCTCGTGTAAGCTACGACCTGCAAGGCGGTGCTGGTGCTGCAGCAGATGCTGGAAGAACGCGTGCCCACGGAGCGGGATGGAACGTGCCAGTCTTTGGCGGAGCTTCAAACTTTCTTTGGAAATCTCAGAGGGCAAACCTGGCGACTTTCTTCGGCGCACGCGGCCAACACTTCGCGGTGATATGTAGAATCTGGACCACTTGAACGTAAGGAACAGTCCTAATGTTCATTCTCTACTTGGGCATGGTTGTGAGTAGACCCCTTCAATACCAGGTTTTGATGGTGTCTCCCGGTGCTTGGTTTGTGCTGAAACAATGTGGTTTTACGTGTGTGGTGCGAAGTTGTGCATGCCGCTCTCTCCCTCAGCGTTGGATTTATGTGCAGGATATGGTCCTCTACAGCGCTGTGATGAGCGCCTGCGAGAAAGGCCAGAACGCCAGAAGACTTTCCGCAAGAGAGGGTCGCCAGCCAGCCAAGCGAGTAGCGGCTCGGGAAACCGTAGTTCCAACTGCATCCCGGAAAGCCCGCGCATTGAAGCAATGGGTACCTGGTTTGCAGCTGCAATCAGCAGCATACCCTTGGCTGGAATTTGTGAGGCATGCCAAGGTTGACTGTTGGAATGTTTAATATTTTCTGGGCCTGCGGCCTCCAGCTGGCTACGCCTCTTTGAAGTTATACCATGTCATGTCATGATTTTGTATGAGAAACGTATCCTGTGCTATGATATGGCTGGTTAGGTTATGCATGTTGCCCACCCCAACCCCAGATGATGCCGGGGATGCCAGCTTTCTTGGCCCCAGCCGGGCCCCAACCCAGGAGGCTGACATGGGATCGCGCGCGGACGCGCGCGCGCGCCAGAGGCCCCAGAAAGAGCAGCCCAAATTGAGCAGCCCGCAAGCCAGCCCGGAAACGCAAATGCAACAAGACACCGCAAATAGCAGCGTTTTGTGGCTGGGGTCGCGCGCGCGCGCCAGAAGGCCCGAAATCCAACGGGAAAAAAGCAAGGGCCGCGCAGCGCGCGAGCCAGCCACAGCAAAAGCAAAACGGACAGAACAACAGCCCACCGCTCAGCACAGCAGTTTTTGACCGTATTTACAGCTTTTTGTAGAGCGAGGGACCCAGCATCGCCCGCATGCCCGGCAGCGCTTGGCGCCAAAATGCGCGACAATGAGCCTCGATTATATCCCTCCGATACCTTAAAAACAGTGCTTTATGGGTTGAGAGGCTTTTTGGAAGGAAGTCTTGATGATGCAGACCAAGCCCCGCTGAAGCATCACCCAGGCCCAACCCCAGACCCTGATGATGTCAGCCACATGGCCTGAACCCTGCATCTACGCGATGTTTTGCGAGGGTTTCCCACAGGCAAGCAAAACCGCAAGCCCGAGCTGGTGATGCAGAGGCGACGGATTTAGGCCACGCGTCACGAGGGTCGGCGGCACCAGGGTGCAGCCCCGATAGCTAAAGCTAGCAGGCTAATTGCCTAGCGGCCACATGCTCGTAGCCGGATCTAAGGGCTACCGCCCTGTGCCGCCGCCCCCGGCTTGCTTAAACCAATTATGATTACGCGTTTTTTGTCGGGTTAAACGGCGCACTTAAAACAAATATATGAAAAAGAAGAGCGCCGCGAAAATGATCATGCTTTTGACGATTCAAATTATTACCCAACATTAGGGATGCTGATATTTATTACTATGCATTCGCATTATCGCCAACAATCATAATCATAACTATTACTTTACATTATTTGCATCACCAGCAATTATTATCAAAATTATGCCGACGCATTCCCTGCATCTCAGACAAGTTACTGCAGGATTAAGTCGCATGATGATGAGCACCTTGTTGGATTTTACAAGAAGTGCCCCGGTGTGTGCAAACTTGGGCAGGAAAACCATGTTGCGGGCACTTTTTTGGTTCGCAAGACTTCGTCGTGTTGCTGTGGATGCAAAGCGTGCACTTTGTTCGTCTTTGCGAGAAATGAGAAGCATGACTGCGCATCCCCTGCATTTCCAGTCGGGTCATGGTGATGATGATGATGATGACGATAATGATGATGATGTTTCTGATGGTAATCATCACTACGCATCCCCAGCATCACCAGCAGTTATCATGACAATCATCACTACGCATCCTTTGCATTTCTAGTCGTCTAACGGCGCGCTTGAAACGTGTCTGAAAAAGAAGAGCGCCACGATAACGATGATGATCCTGATGTCACCCACCATCAGTGCTGCTGAAAATCATCACTATGCATCCGCAGCATCGCCAGCAGTCATGATGAAAACGTTGCTTTGCACGTCAGATTGGGTCAGGATGATGATGATGATGATGGTGATGATCCTGATGATAATCACATCATGACTATGCATCCCCAGCAATACCAGCAGTTGAATGAAAAGAGGAGCGCCGCGATAATGATGATGATGCAAATCATCACCAAACATGATGATGAAGATGATGATGATGATGATCCTGATGATCATCACTACGCATCCCCAGCATCACCAGCAGCTACCGTGACGACACCCTGATGATGCTCATCACTTTGCATCCCCAGCATGAGCAGCAGCTATCATGAATATGCAGCGCCTGCATTCCAAGTCGGGTCGGGCCTCTTGAAACGTATATGAAGCAGAAGAATGATGAGTATCCGGATGCTGCGAACCATCACCCAACATCAGTGGTGATGATAATCATCGCGAAGGCAAGGACGAACACAAACCGTTCCCCATGAGCCTCCCCTTTGAAGAAAGGGGTCGGCGGATATTTATATGTGTCGTTTTGAAGAAGCTGTCCTTCTTTCCCACGTGTGATTTGCGGGCCGTGAGGCCGGCGCTGGGCAGAAGCGCTCTACCTTCTCAAAGAGGCCCTCAGGAAGTTCAGGCGGGATGGCCAGCAAGACACCCGAGTTGGCTGGAACGGACGTAGCGGAGCCTTGCAGGATTGTCAGGCATTGAGGCATGCCAAGCGAGGCCTGAAATCACGCCCTACAACGTCGTTTGAAACTCAGTCACGATCAAAGCCCCAGAGCTTGCGAATGAGCTTTGCAGAGCTTTGCAGAGCTCCAGAGGCTCAGAGCTTCGCCATTCTTCGATCCCAGCGAGTTGAGGTGATCAGCGCCTGTGCTCCAGGCGGCCAATGGGAGGTAGCAGTGCAGCTCTTGTCGGAAGCGGCGGACCTGGGGGTGGACGCGCCTTGGCAAGAGCCGGCCGTTTCGCTCCGTTTCTGAAGAGATTCAGCCCGATGAATCCGGATTCAGGATGCCGCATAGGCAAGGCAAAGCCAGGCAAAGCTTGGGGTCAGAAGAGGCGACGGCGCGGTCTGAGGTGCGCACCGCCAGCAGTGCAATCTCTGCGTGTGCAGAGGCGCCGTTTTTGGCCTGGCGGCTTCCCATCAAAGCCTGGCGAGGTAATCCCATTGCGATACATCGCAGGCCAAAGCCTGGGCGCCGGCCCTGGCCGTGTTGGCGGATATGCGCCAGCGGTCTGTGAGGCCGGGGGGCGACTGCGTGGGGTTGCCTAGCTGAGCCGGGTTCTCCGTTAGAATTGCACAGACGAATCACAGGCTCCCCAAAGAAGCATTTGTTTTGCAAGATGGCATGTTCAAAGAAGACTCGGAAGACTTGGTGTCAGAGGCTTTTACACGTTCCAGGCCCAACATCAAGGTCCTCAACGCCGCAGCCCTGACCCCAGCAGTCAGGACCCAGACTGGCCAGCCATGAAGCAAACCCACACGCTGATGTATTCTCCTCGAAGCGAGGTGGGAGCGTGTGAGGCGCCTGGCGTTGCGCTGGGCCTCTTGCAGGAGTGCAGAATCAAAGGGCCTCGACCCGGAGAACACGCGTCTTACGCATGGCCTAATTTGGATCAAAACGTGTGTTGGCAAACAAAGTCAGAGCCCCGTTTTTGGTACGCCAGAATCGGAGGATACCATTTTCACGTTGTGTTGGCCGACAGGTTGTGTGACGCATTCCAAAAGAATCGAACTCCAGGTAGCGCTGCTTACAGAGCTATTACCTTCAAAGGCAAGAGCAAGCAAAGGCAGCTCTCGACATGAGGGCAACGGTTCAGGGATGGTCCAATTACAGGTGCCGGAAGGACCAGCCTCTGGGAATCAGGAGATCCGTTCCGCAGACTTGGAGCCGGACATTCTGTCGTCTGTGGCCCTGGCGCGTTGCCTGTGTTTCCTGGGAGGGAATGGAGGCAGACTCTGTGACACTGGACGGCTGAGAGGCGGTCCGGTGACGCCGAGGTATGTCGCGGCAATCGAGGCCATTGCTGACAGGGGCAGCCCGAATCTTGGCAAGCTCCAGCCTTGAACATACATACCCACGTAATGTCACCACGAACCCTTCTGCTTCCAGCACCGTTTCAATCCGTAAGTTGAAGGGCTATGGGTCCTCAGTCACGCGTGCACACCTTGCTTTCGCTGAGTCTCATCGTGGCGGAGCGCAGAGGCAGCCATGGATGCTTTTTCATCCCGCTTCCGCTACCATAAAAAAGGCTTCTTCGTGTCGTTTTTGTTTTTGCCTTGGGGGGGCGGGAGGGGTCACAAACATCGGGACCAATCAATCAATCAAGATGCGAAGATGCGGACACATCGAGCGCATCCCAAGCTGTTGGTGTTTACGAGGCTGTCGCTTGCCTGGTTGGGACTGCATGTGCCCTGCTGGGCTGCTTAGCTGCAGGGAGTAAGCTCGATGGGAGGGGGTTGGAATGCGTTGAAATTTGTCTGCTTGCGCAGGCAACACCTTCTCTTCAGTGGAAAATCTGGCTGTGCATGCCTCAGGCTTTAGAGCATGGCTTAGGCTTTCTCGCGTGGCCCTAACGGAGCAATTTGCAACAAATACTTGAGAGGGGCAGCTGGTGCTGGCGCTTGACCTTCTGACAGATGCTGGTTTCTTCCAGGCAGGGGCAAGTTTTGCGGCCCCCGATGCGATGGAAACAGCCCAGTGGTCACACGTAGAGCCTCAGAAGTTAGCCGCCAGGCATACGGCTCTGCTTTACAGGCATGGAGTAGAGAGTCCGAGACGCACGTGGATGCCTTCTCAAGTAGTTTGATTTGCGCAACAGTTTGAGAGTCAGGAGTTCGCTCGCCGCACTTTGCTTGCACCTGCTTGGTCGTGCTCCCAAATGCGGTGGGGTAGGGGCAGCCGGACATAGGTTTTGGGCGCGTAGGGGTCACCTCAAGCCCAAGGCCACGCCTGATGGGTCTCACAAAGCGGAGGTCTGGTGCGGATCCCTGGGCGGGGAAGGCAGACCAAAGGCCCGGACTCTGGAAATCTCGGGATGGCTCAGCTGGTGGTTTGGCGCCTTGAGGCCGACCTTGTTTCATAAACCAAAGCCCCTAAACCTGAGCCCGTAGCCATTTTGGCTCAAGGAGAGTAGTGGGGATGAAGCCCTGCAGCAGGGTGGTCTCTTGCAATTGGTTGCTTGACGATTTGCGCCACGCTTTCTGTGGACTACGAGGACGAAACGCAAGCCCCTGCTGCTCGACCAGCCTGGCAGTGGTGCTTTGAACATGATTGATCAGCAAGGAGCGCCGCTCCGGCTGCACTGCCGCTGGAGAAATTTGGGAGGAGCAACGACTGAGGTGGGCCCGGATCTTCACGCACGACCTTCAAGAGGACTGGGAACTTGAAGCACGCTTCTCCGTGCAACCCGCGAATCTGGAAGCGGGTCAGGCCCTGCTGTTTGGTCTTTGCTGGAAATACGAGACTGCTCTGCGAAGTCCTGATTTGATGTGCAAGAGACGCAGCCAGCGGTGGATTGCAAGGACTGCCGGTTGAGGCTTTCTGCTGGCGCGGGTCTCTTTTAAACGCTTGACGCCCGCAGAGAGAATGACAAGTGATGTTGCCCCTGAAATAAAGGCCAAGACGCAGATGCTTACAAGAAGGCGAAGGATTTGTTTGCAAGCGGGGCCCTTCAAGGATGTGGCAGCTGCGCGCTTTTGCTGCGCGTGGCACGCAAACACATTTCCAAGGCTTATTCTGAAGGGCTTGGCTTCATTCCTAGTTCCGAGCTTCTGGGCGGCCCGGGGAGGACGGGGGTGACAGCAGTAGATCGATGGTTTTCTTCGCGCAGTCTTCTGCGCGAGGCGCTTGTTCCGCTGGCAGAGGCGAAGGTGGGGGTTGCAGTTCAGACGCTTTGGCGGCCTCCGAGAGTTGGAAGCGGCTTTGCGCTTCAGAAGATAACCTGTTGCGCAGCCTCGATCACGCCAAGTGGGAAAGAGGACGGCCGGGGCCAGCTGAGAGCCTTAAAGCTGGCGGCGGTGACATTGGGCCCGGGAGGGTGAGCCTTAAGAACCCACGCGCCCTAGCGTCAAGTTTGTCCCACCTTGTCCAACACCGTAGACACAGAATGGAAAGAGCGCCGGACGACGGGTAGAGCGAAGTGGAACCAGCGAGTTTGAGGAGGTGTGGATCAGAGTGGGGCCGTGGTCCTTTTTCGGTTTGGTTTGTGAGCGGTGTCACGCCGGCAGTTGCATTGCGCTGCTGCTGGGAGTTGACTCCACTGATTTGACGGAAGTTGAAGGTGAGATCGGAGGAGGTGTGGGTTGGGAGCTCCCCCAACTTGCATTTTGGACCTGCCCCTTGGCTTGCAGATTTTGTGGGAGAGGTGTTGCATGCATACTGGCGCACTAACTACCAGCGGTTGTGTTCCGCGGCTGATGCGGGTGTCATGCGTGTTGCGTGGATTGCCTTTCCCAGGCTCGGCGCTCCGGGATTCTGTGTTGGAGCGGCAGTTTGGCCTGGGCAACGCGTTGACAAGCCGTGCCTGGCGCCCAGATGGCATGTGGAGGGTCTTATTGCCCTTATGCCCCTTAATTATTCCCCTGTTCCTGATGGGATTGAAGCAGGCTTGAGGCGTGGTCGGTTTTCAGATCTGGTTCCTGAAGCTTGGGGAAACTCAACGCCTCAATTTGGTTTTCATTTTTGTTCTGGCTGTTTGTGTTACAGATATGAGTTCTTTATGGGCATGGGACCTCCCTCCCATCAGTTTCACACTGGCCCACAACGAATCAGGAAAAAGGCAAGTACATGCTACGGGACAGGGAAAGGCAGACGCAGTAGGCAAACCAGGCGTGGTGTACTTGTTACACTTGATACCTAACAGCCGTTACAACATTTGCTCCCTTGGTTTCTTGCTGTGGCAACTGGCAGCAGTGGCTGAGACCTGCGGAAAAAGGCAACCTCAGATGCGTATTTGCCATCCAACTTGTTTGCTAACAGCCATGATCCTGCAATTGTCAAATTCCAGAAGCGGTGATCAGCAAAGCACCAGCGCAACAAAGACCTATGGGTGATCGGGCCATATTGGTAAGTGTTTAGCCACTGCAGTTGTCTCTCCACGCAGGGGGACTTACAAGCGAGCTATAACATGGGCTAGTGACAGCTATCTAACTCGGCCAGCTAGAAGTGGGGTGCAAAAGGCCAATACACCCCAAACCGATTCACAAGGATCCTTCAAAACATGGACGGAAGTCCCCCGTCCCACAATGGCACGCAGGCCCTTCAATATCGCCGTTTTGTGTGAGCCATGTCAACGTACGCAAGTTGAGAATTTGCAATGTTCGGCGCAAAGCCCGCGTTTTGGTCTGACACCTTACTTCTGATATGGTGACCTACGGTTAGCGCAGATCCCCTGAAAGACTCGTGTTCTACAGTTGCTAAGCAGGGACATCCCGATCCCTACTCAACCCCAGGTTGTTTCCTCTTCGCGGGTCCTACCCCTTTGGCCCCTCCCCAATAAAAGATTGAGCTCGCCTTTTCTTTTCCAACTTTTGGGACAGACTCCCGAAATACTTGTGAATGGTCACAGAGCGCATTCTTTTTTCAGAAAGAAAGTCCCGAAAGCATTGCGATTCTTGCGGTAAAATCGCCAGCCTTATCACACAGCTAAACTTGCGCGAGCCAACTTGCACCAGCCTTATCGCACAGCCAAACTTACGCGAGCCAACTTACACGAGCCAACTTGCACGAGCCAACTTGCACAGCCAACTTACACGCGCCAACTTGCACGAGCCAACTTGCTCGAGCCAACTTGCACGAGAACAACTTGCACGAGATAGCACACAGCCAAACTTGCCCGAGACATTTGGGCACGAAAGTAATTAGTTAGTCTCTTAAGGTGGCGCGGTGGGACCGAACCCACCCTGCAAAAATGACACCCTCTGCGGGGATTGGCGTGGTCGATGTCCAACAACGGTGGACTTTTTACTATTTCTGATTTGCCCGTGTGACCCTCTGCGGGGATTGGCGTGGTCGATGTGCAAAAACTGTGGACTTTTTACGATTTCTGTGGTGCCCGCGCGACCCTCTGCGTGGATTGGCGTGGTCGATGTGCAAAAACTGCGGCCGCGCGACCCTCTGCGAGGATTGGCGAAATGCTAGTAAAATGCTACTTTTCCAAGTCGGAACGCGGGCTTGAGAGTGTCAAAGCAAATAAAGCCGACATGTGTGTGTGTGTGTCACACTTGCGCACGTGCGTGCGTGCGTGTGTATGCTACCGCGGATATCTGCAAATTTTGCCCTTCTGTGACTGATACGCTTCGGCGCTGCGCGCTGTGCACTTGCGCGCGTGCATGTGCGTCTGTGCTAGCGCGGCTTGCGCGCATGCACGTGTGTGTGTGCTAGCGCGGATACCTGAAAAGTTTGCCCTTCTGTGACTTATAAGCTTTGGTGTTGCGAGCTCTGTGCACTTGCGCGCAGTGCGTGCGCGCGTGCTACTGCGGATATCTGCAAAGTTTGCCCCTCTGTGACTGATAAGCTTCGGTGTTGCGATCTCTGTGCAAGTGTTGCTCTGCGCAAGTGCTCGGCCCAAGTGTTCAGCGCACGTTGCTCTGCGGGCGCAAGTGCTCTAAGCAAGTTGCGATGCGCAAGCGCTACGCAAAAGTATGCTGCGCAAGCTCGGGACAAGTTTCTATGAGCAATTTCTCCGAGCAAGTTCTCTGCGTGCAGCGCTGACCGCAACATGGCAACCTTTCGATTTGAGCCGGAGCTACGAACGCACCCTTTGTGAGCCACTTTCGCGCTGACTTTCTAACTTAAAGGCCGCGGAGACCAAGCAGGATTCGAGCCCGGGGCCGGTCACTGCCAAGACCGCAAACACACGCACACGCACACACACACACACATGCGCGCGCACACACACACACACACACACACACACCCACACCCACACAAACACACACGCGCGCACGCACGCACGCACGCACGCACGCACGCACGCACTCGCGCACGCACGCGCACACACGCAGGCACGCACGCACGCGCGCACGCGCGCAACAGCAACCGCGCGCAAGCGCACAGAGCTCGCAGCACCGAAGCTTATCAGTCACAGAAGGGCAAAATTTGCAGATATCCGCGGTAGCGCAGCCGCACGCACATGCGCAATTGTGACACACACACACACACACATGTCGGCTTTATTTGCTTTGGCCTGCCGTGGCAAGAGTTGAGACATGCGACAGCTGGGTGCTGAATGCAAAAGGCACGCAGGCACACACACACATGCACGCACGCACGCACGCACGCAGGCACCCACCCACACATACACACACCCACACACCCACACACCCACACACACACAAACACAAACACAAACACAAACACAAACACAAACACAAACACAAACACAAACACAAACACAAACACAAACACAAACACAAACACAAACACAAACACAAACACAAACACAAACACAAACACAAACACAAACACAAAAACAAACACAAACACAAACACAAACACAAACACAAACACAAACACAAACACAAACAAAAACAAAAACACAAACACAAACACAAACACAAACACAAACACAAACACAAACACAAACACAAACACAAACACAAACACAAACACAAACACAAACACAAACACAAACACAAACACAAACTCAAACACAAACACAAACACAAACACAAACACAAACGCAAACACAAACACAAACACAAACACAAACACAAGCACAAGCACAAGCACAAGCACAAGCACAAGCACAAGCACAAGCACAAGCACAAGCACAAACACAAACACAAACACAAACACAAACACAAACACAAACACACACCCACCCACCCACCCACCCACCCACCCACACCCACACCCACACCCACACCCACACCCACACCCACACCCACACCCACACCCACACCCACACCCACACCCACACCCACACACACACCACACCCACACACACACCCACACCCACACACACACACACACACACACACACACACACACACACACACACACACACACACACACACACACACACACACACACACACACACACACACACACACACACACACACACACACACACACACACACACACACACCACACACAACACACACACACACACACCACACACA
>CAUJNA010000189.1:196393-244648 GCA_963377175.1 Effrenium voratum | reverse complement strand
CGCACGCACGCACGCACGCTCGCACGCACGCACGCACGCACGCTCGCACGCACGCACGCACGCACGCACGCACGCACGCACGCACGCACGCACGCACGCACGCACGCACGCACGCACGCACGCACGCACGCACGCACGCACGCACGCACGCACGCACGCACGCACGCACGCACGCACGCACGCGCGCGCGCAACAGCAACTCGTGAGCAACCACTCCACTGGCACCCCTGCATGTCGGCTCGCTTTGCTTGTCTTTGGTCACTTTCCATTATGCTTTCTGGCCACCCGTGCTTCTAGTGGTGCATACGCAAGAGGCCGAGCAAGCCAACATTTTGGGAGAACAAGGTTGCACGGCTTGCCGGTTCGAAAGTAGCATGCTCACCAGCGACGTCCCTTACTTTCCGTCTCCCAAGAATTCATCATTGGCCATGTTGTAAAGACATGCAAATCTCCGTACTTTGAGGCTGCCCAAATCCCGTTGATTAAATATTTTGTGTGTGATATTCTTCGAGCACGTTTTCCAGATCTGGTTGGTATCATGTAGCCACTACGAGTTGATTTCAGACAATGTGCTGACGGGAATGTTTGTAACCCTGAGAGATGATCACATAATGCATCGACCCTGTTTATCACATACAGCAATACCATTTGAAGCAGTTGCTGCCACAATCTTTGCAAGTCTTCGCTTCAGTACTGGTTTTGTATATGTATACATGTGTTATACATACAGTATGTTCCAATATGTACATCAGTCCACGGTTGGTCAATTCTTCTCTTGTTGCGTTTGTTGAAACTGTACGTAGGTTCACAACTTTGTGGAGCTTTTCAATTATGGGGCAACATTGTGAGCGCGCTTGTCCTGAATGGCTTTGCTTAAAATTTAATTAATTTAAAACATTTAGGCATGATCATGGCATCATTGATTCTTGCTGTATCGTAACAAACAAGCCAGCAGGTTGGAAAGCATACCCCTTCGCCCCCCCCGCAACAAAGAAGCTTTAGTGTCCCATCAATTTGATAGAAGCTGAACTGTCAAAGAGCGCACAATATGAAGAGTCCAAAGGCTCTAACATCGAAAGTTGGAGATGTGGTAGGAAAAGCCAAAACGTTTGGAGAAGTTGAACAAGTGTGAAAGAACAACATGGCAAAGGTTTGACTAGCCGGTTATGTGTACGGCGCTACTTTGCCACTTTTCTCTCGTTTCTACTTCTTCTACATGTTGGATGTTCCTCCAGTCAAAAAACTTGGACGCAAGTCCTGAATCATGTGACATATGGTCAGGCTGTCAAAGCCGTTTTCTGTTGACAGGCAGCGCAAGATGAGCTGACGACGTTAGCAAAATTTTCGGTTCGCCGGTTGCAAGGCTTGATTTCTAGCGCTTCATGTGCAGTCCGGAATTCCGGAATTCAATATTGGAAGATGTGTTTGCAGCGGGTGCGAATTTGCATCTTGCACCAATCCGTGATCTTACCGCAGTTTTTGCATTGGGGGGGCCCACTTTGAATGGCGGTTTGTGCCCGGAAGCTGCTTTTGTCACACCAACATGTGGGGTTCAGCATGCGCGCTCCTCTAGGAGTCTATTCCCGTTGCTAGCGTTGACTGGCACATGTACCTTTTTTTGGCAAACCTAGCGAACGGGGGCTGGCAGGGGTGCGCGAACGCGAGCCGGTTCAGAGACATTCAGAGTATTGAGTGTCAATATTGCTCGAGGTCCTTGAGGTGCTTTGCCTTCCAGGACGGATGGGAGAAGGTATGTCACGCATTGCGTTGGCAAAAGACTGAGCAAGTCGTTGGCAAACAAGTGGTTGCAGAATGGCGTTTTCCAATCTTGGCTTGGCCTCATCCAGTCAGATCGAGTCCGTTGCAGCGTGAGATTCGTAGATCTTGGGCAGACTGAGATTCGCAGACAGTCGTAGACAGAGGGAGCTGGGCAGGTGCTTGGAAGCCCATTGCTGTCGCACAGGCGCATTGCGAGATCGATGCAGCTTTTGCTTTGAGCATTTTGAGACACGCGGAATGTGATTCAAACGGCGCTTTCGAGACACCGCCCATTGCCACATGCGAAAGACCGCTTTGCGCATCTTTTCGAGGCGCGCTCGGAGCTGTACCACTCCGAGGAGGCTGTGTCGATCGAATGCCTTAGTTTCGTCCCTCTCTCTCTGCTTACGTGATGCCGAGGATTCGGCTCCTTGCACAAACCTTGCGGAGCCAATGGCCAGGTGTACCAGAGCCTCACATCCCGTTCCATCGCCGCGTGGTCCAGCTGCAGTCTTGCCTCCGAGGAATGGGAGTCGACGGAGTCGACGAAACCGGTACTGGGATATCCTTTTTGGGAGCCTTGAGAATATACAGCCTGTGGGCTGGGATTCCACCACAAGAGATCTCGGCCATCATGCTGCAACTGTATCTTGGAGGTGAATACCTGGACATTGATTTGACATGATGGCGCAGCAAGTGTTTGTTTGCACAGAGCAAGGCACTGTTCTGGACATGGTTGCTGTCGCGGTCCTGTCTCATGTGATGAGCTGATGCGCACGGGATGCGGAAAATCTGTGTATGTAAAGGCCCGTCCCATAAGTTCTACAACTAAGCAAAAGTGCCGCTGCAAACCGGGAGGGAGCAATTGCATTCCATGCCAGGGCTTCGCGATCCAGCGCGTGTGCGGCTTTGGTGAGGCCGACAGCGACTTCAGGCTGGACCGTGGCGCAGGGGTTCGTAGACCTTTCGCCCCTGAGAGTGCCGCAGCGTGTCAGCATGTTCTTGGCAACATGCCCGACTTGTTGTGAGGCTTTTGTCCCCGGTGCTGGTGGAGCACGACCGCTCTCAACATGCGGAGCGGCAGGCAAATTCTGAAAACCCTCAAACCTTTGAGCCTTGAGGGTCAAGCGACATTTTGTGCACCAGTTTCTGCGTGGGCAGCATCTTGGTTGCACGCCTTGACTTGCAAACGCAGGCTCTTTTGCTGCTGTTGGAGGAGCTGTTCGCCCTTAGGCAAAAGCCGCGTTCTGTGTGTTTCCCTTGCTCTCTTGTTTTGATATTTGTACGTTGACATTCTGTCAGCATTGACACTGGCAATTCTGTGCATGATGGCTTGGCTGTCTTGCTTCAAGGTGTCATGCAAGCAAGTGTTGCAGATCACTCAGACCCACACTTGCTGACAGTCACATGCACGAAAAACATGGTTGCTTCATTCCGAACAGTTTCGCATCCCTGGGGACTGTCAAATCCGGCAATCGAAGAGCGATGGCCTGTGCACCTCACAGGGACCACCGCTTCGAGGTGTGGCTGCAACAGGTGGCGTTGCAAATCTTCTATTTGTTTTGCAATCTGTCAACGTGCCTTGTCAACCAAAGTCAGCTCGTTGGGCCTTGGCCGCTGAATGTGCAGACGACTCAAGACAATGTAGACAATTGATATTGACACTCATTTCCTCAGTTCACCCGAACTCTCGCCAGGTGCTGCCAGGCCACAGCCAGATGCGGGCGGCCGGTTTTCAGTCCAGGCCGCAGGAGCTTTCCCCAAACAAATCCCAGGCTTTTGGCAGGTGTTTCCAGGTTCGGCAAGGCTTTTCCAAGCGCCCCATCCCTCTGGAGTTCGTGTCAGATTTACGCTAGGAGGCTGTTGTCGTCACGCCGCGTCTGCCAGCCAAAGCATATGCGCTGTCTGGTGCTCGGAGGTGGCCACGCATTTGCAGCCAGCTGTTCATCTGTTTGCCCACTAGAAAGGAAAGGGGCTGGAAGGGCAGGAAGAACGATATCATTGCTAGCAGTGAATTGCAAAGGCTCCCTCAACTTGGAAAGGCAGCGTGCATCGAGCATGGGTCAGCCCTGAGGCCAGCCACCCGATCCCAAACGAGCGCGGATCAGCGGTGCCTGCCTGTGCGACTGAAAGTGCCAAAGGGCATCAGCCGCAGGTTTCTCCCGGGCTGCGGGCTGCGTGTCGCCACAGGCGGCGCTCCGCTTGGGCTTTGTTGGCTTTATTTCTATGTTGAACAGTAGCTGACGGCCGTCAACAGAAATGGCATCGGTTTTGGACCCCTAAAAGTGGCGGGTTGCGTTTGGGCCCCAAATGCAAGCCACCAGCTGGCGTTGCTGCTCCATTCACTAACTAGGAGCGGAAGGACAGTGGACATTTGACCAGTGAGTTTTCATCCAAGAAAAACCTGTGTGAAGATCCCACGGACCCAACGCTTCAAGATGCGCGATGCGTTACACCGCAATTAGACTCTCAAGCTAAATCTGCCACGTTCTTTGTTTAGAGTACTTGCCCTGAGTCAGTGCTCGTTGCACATGCCATGTCGTGGCCGTTTTGGAGGTCTGTGTTCCTGACAGACGAATCGCGGGGCGCAGAGATGATACGCACCGCGCATATCGCGAGAATCATAGTGTAAGAGCCAGTCGATACACTAGCGTGAAACACCAACCAGCATATTAGCAGTTTGATCATGTCCTGAGTATTTGATTTTCCCTACTCCATGGTTGCAAGTTTGCGCGGGCGTTTGCACGGGCGCAGTGCATGGGGAACTGCGCTCAGGTGGAGAGCATGGTTGACATTGCTTTGTGAGAGATGCACCTTGCCAACTTGCCCCGAGAGTTTTCATCTTTGGACAAATACAAATTCCCCATTCTCTATGCAAGAAATTATTGGGATTTCCTCGGCATTTTGGCTCCTGAAGCCTGAAGCATCCCGAAGCATCCCGAAGCATCCCGAAGCATCCCGAAGCATCCTGAACCACACCGACCGAAGCACAGCGACCGAAGCGCGCGCCGACCGAAGAACACCAACCGAAGCGCGCGCCGACCGAAGAACACCGACCGAAGAACACCGACCGAAGAACACCGACCGAAGAACACCGACCGAAGAACACCGACCGAAGCGCGCGCCGACCGAAGCCCACACCGACCGAAGAACACCGACCGAAGAACACCGACCGAAGCGCGCGCCGACCGAAGCGCACATTGACCGAAGAACACCGACTGAAGAACACCGACCGAAGAACACCGACCGAAGCGCACACCGACCGAAGAACACCGACCGAAGAACACCGACCGAAGCGCGCGCCGACCGAAGCGCGCACCGACCGAAGAACACCGACCGAAGAACACCGACCGAAGCGCACACCGACCGAAGAACACCGACCGAAGAACGCCGACCGAAGCGCGCGCCGACTGAAGAAGACCGATCGAAGCGCGCGCCGACCGAAGAACACCGACCGAAGAACACCGACCGAAGCGCGCGCCGACCGAGTAACACCGACCGAAGCGCACACCGACCGAAGAACACCGACCGAAGAACACCGACCGAAGCGCGCGCCGACCGAAGAACACCGACCGAAGAACACCGACCGAAGAACACCGACCGAAGAACACCGATCGAAGCGCACACCGACCGAAGAACACGGACCGAAGCGCGCACCGACCGAAGCACGCATCGACCGAAGAACGCCGACCGAAGAACACCGATCGAAGTGCACACCGACCGAAGCGCACACCGACCGAAGAACACCGACCGAAGAACGCCGCCCGAAGCGCGCACCGACCGAAGCGCACACCCACCGAAGAACACCGACCGAAGAACACCGACCGAAGCGCGCATCGACCGAGGCGCACACCGACCGAAGAACACCGACCGAAGAACACCGACCGAAGCGCGCGCCGACCGAAGCGCGCACCGACCAAAGAACGCCGACCGAAGAACACCGACCGAAGCGCGCACCGACCGAAGCGCACACCGACCGAAGCGCGCGCCGACCGAAGCGCGCAACGACCGAAGCACACCGACCAACGAACACCGACCGAAGAACACCGACCGAAGCGCGCGCCGACCGAAGCACACCGACCGAAGAACACCGACCAAAGCGCGCACCGACCGAAGCGCACACCGACCGAAGAACACCGACCGAAGCGCACGCCGACCCAAGCACACCGACCGAAGAAGACCGACCGAAGAACGCCGACCGAAGCGCGCACCGACCGAAGAACACCGACCGAAGAACACCGACCGAAGCGCGCGCCGAGCGAAGCGCTCAACAAGCGAAGCGCGCGCCGACCGAAGCGCGCGCCGACCGAAGCGCGCACCGACCGAAGCACACAGCGACCGAAGCACACCGACCGAAGCAAACCGACCAAAGCGCGCACCGACCGAAGCGCGCGCCGACCGAGGCGCACAGTGACCGAAGCGCGCTGCCTCAAGAACACCGACCGAAGCGCACACCGACCGAAGAACACCGACCGAAGAACACCGACCGAATAACACCGACCGAAGCGCACGCCGACCGAAGCGCACAACGACCGAAGCGCCCACCGACCGAAGTGCGCAAGAACCGAAGCGCGCACCGACCGAAGCGCGCAGCGACCGAAGCACACTCACCGAAGCACACCGAACGAAGCACGCCGACCGAAGCACACCGACTGAAGCGCACCGACCGAAGCACACCGACCGAAGCGCGCCGACCGAAGCACACCGACCGAAGCACACCGAACGAAGCACACCGACCGAAGCGCGCACCGACCGAAGCAGACCGACCGAAGCGCGCAACAACCAAAGCGCGCGCCGACTCAAGCACACAGCGACCGAATTACACTGACCGAAGCACACCGAACGAACCACGCCGACCGAAGCACACCGACCGAAGCACACCGACTGAAGCACACCGACCCAAGCGCACCGACCGAAGCACACCGACCGAAGCACACCGACCGAAGCGCACCGACCGAAGCACACCGACCCAAGCGCACCTACCGAAGCGCACGCCGACCGCGGCGCACGCCGACCGAGGCGCGCGCCGACCGAAGCGCGCTGACCGAAGAAAACCGACCGCAGCGCGTGCCGACCGAAGCACACCGCCCGAAGTGCGCCGACCGCAGCACACCGACCGAAGAACACCGACCGAAGGACACCGACCGAAGCGCGCACCGACCGAAGCGCAGACCGACCGAGGCGTACACTGAAAAGCGCACTGACCGAAGAATACCAACCGTATCGCACGCCGACCGAAGCACACCGAACGAAGCATGCCGACCGAAGCACACCGACCGAAGCACGCCGACCGAAGCACACCGACCGAAGCACACCGACCGAAGCGCACCGACCGAAGCGCACCGACCGAAGCGCGCACCGATCGAAGCGCACGCCGACCGAGGCGCGCGCCGACCGAGGCGCGCGCCGACCGAAGCGCGCTGACCGAAGAAAACCGACCGAAGCGCGCGCCGACCGAAGCACACCGACCGAAGCGACCGCAGCACACCGACCGAAGAACATCGACCGAAGCACATTGACCGAAGCACGCAGAACGAAGCACACCGACAGAAGCACACCGACCGAAGCACTCCGACCGAAGCACACCGACCGAAGCACACCGACCGAAGCACATTGACCGAAGCACACAAAACGAAGCGCACCAACCGAAGCACACCGACCGAAGCACACCGACCGAAGCACACCGACCGAAGCGCACCGACCGACGCACCCCGACCGAAGCGCACACCGACCGAAGCGCACGCCGACCGAGGCGCACACCGACCGAAGCGCACTGACCGAAGAACACCAACCGAAGCGCACGCCGAGCGAAGCGCGCAACGTCCGAAGCGCACACCGATAGAAGCACACAGCGACCGAAGCGCACTGACCGAAGCACACCGAACGAAGCACAGCGACCGAAGCACAGCGACCGAAGCACACTGACCGAAGCACACCGACGGAAGCGCACCGACCGAAGCACACCGACCGAAGCACACCGACCGCAGCCACCCACGAAGCACACCCACGAAGCACACCGACCGAAGCACAGCGACCGAAGCACGAAGCGCCCCGAAGCACCCCAATGCATCTCCGACACACCCCAACGCACCCTGCGCCACAACGAGCACCCCCTGAAGAGCAACCCCCGAAGAGCGCCTCCCCTTCAAGAGCACCCCGCGAACAGCGCCCCCCGTCCGGAAGAGCGCCCCCCAAAGAGCACCCCGCACCCACCCCCCAAAGAAGAGCGCCCCGAACAGCACCGCGAAGCACGCCCCAAAGAGCACCCCGAAGAGCAACCCCGAAGCAGCCCGAAGAGCGCCCCGAAGAGCACCCCGAAGCACACGCGAAGCACCCCCGAAGCACCCCGAAGCACACCCCGAAGAGCGCCCCGAAGAGCACCCGCCCCGAAGAGCACCCCGAAGAGCACCCCGAAGAGCACCCCGAAGAGCACCCCGAAGAGCACCCCGAAGAGCGCCCGAAGAGCACCCCGAAGAGCACCCCGAAGAGCACCCCGAAGAGCACCCCGAAGAGCGCCGAAGAGCACCCCGAAGAGCACCCCAAAAACCATCCCGAAGAGCACCCCGAAGAGCACCCCGCACCCCCCCCCCCCCCAAAGAAGAGCGCCCCGAACAGCACCGCGAAGCACCCCGAAGAGCACCCCGAAGAGCCCCAAAGCACCCCGAAGAGCACCCCGAAGAGCACCCAGAAGAGCGCCCAGAAGAGCACCCCGAAGAGCAACCCCGACCCCGAAGCACAGCCAAAGCACCCCCCGAAGAGCAATCCGAAGCACACGCGAAGCAGCCCCCGAAGAGCACCCCGAAGAGCGCCCCGAAGAGCAACCCCGACCCCGAAGCACACCCGAAGCACCCCCCGAAGAGCAATCCGAAGCACACGCGAAGCAACCCTCGAAGAGCACCCCGAAGAGCGCCCCGAAGAGCGCCCCGAAGCGCCCGACCGAAGGTGGATCTATGCTTCGAGTGAGACTCGCGAGGCTTGGATTGGCGCAGACGGCGGACTCAAGAGCTGGATGCAAGCAGCCGCCTCGGAGCCTGCTTTGCTTTGCGTTGCGGGTTGCGCGGGTTTGTGCAGGGTTGGCCTAAACATCCAAACGCACTTCGAAAACATGGCGCACTTCAAACAGCACTAATTAAACATTTGTTTCGAATCACTTGAACCCTCACTATGATTTTGAGCATGCTGGAGCGTACTGCTTTGTGAGCGATCAACTTTTGTTTGTTTTGCTGCAGCGTTCTTGCAATCGCAAAGCTTCAGAGCGGAGAGCTTTTGGGTCCATTCCTCTTTGGTGAAATCTGGTGATCTCGCGCTCACGAAGCAGGGGTAAACTCACAACGCATGAAGGTTGTCTTTGGCAGTCCCGCATCATTCTCAATCAGTGTTTTCTGAAGCATGTCTTTCATGAAATCTGGAGACAAAGGCGCACCCTATGCAAAGCTGTTGGCTGGGCTCAATGGAGTCAGTCTTCACGAGGGAGCGTCGCAAAGGATCAATGCGCGTTGCAGAGACTTGCACGAGCGAAGAGGTCTATGAGCCGAGGCGAAACGCCTTCCCGTTCGCTGGGACATGTTTGGTGAAGAGTCATGGAGCTTGATCCAATTCAGAAAGCCAGCAATCAACCGTGTCCGGATTCTCCAGCTTCTAAGCGCACCGACCTAGGCCGGGGAGCTGGAGGGCTACTCTATGCCGGGCGCCCTGAGCTTTCATTCCAGTCTTTCAGGTTGCCAAAAAGGCCGGCTGTCAAACTGCGAAGTCTTTTTCTTGCAAGCCTGAGGCTAATGCTGCTGACATGAGGCTGGTGCTGGTTTCATTGTCACTCCCAGAGCCCACCCGCCAGGCCTGCAGGAGTGTCAACAAAACATCAGAGCGAAGTTTGCTTAAGAGGATGGCATGTGGCGGGCTGAGTGTAGGAAGGCATCATGGAATGGTCTTGCAGCATTGCCGAACGACTTAGGCTTACAAGCAGACAGTTCGGAACATGGCCCCTACATCAAACAGTTCGGATGCGCCCGTGCCCCAGAAGACCAGCGGATCTCAAGAAACGGACTGGCCCCACTGCAAGGCTCACGGCATCTTGTCCTGACATGCGCGCTCTTCTCACTGCCTAACTGAACTGCCTTCGCCCGCTTCACCCCGTCATTTGTGAGCCTCTAAGGAGTCTCGCGGAAAATGAGCTATAGTGCTTGAAGGATGGACGTCGCACATGTGTGAGAACGATTGTGTCTGCTTCTGCCCCATAGTCTGTACATCAACTATGCTTTGGCAATGAAAGTCTAACATTGTGCACAATTCTGAGCGGCGACCAGATAGTGTTTGCCTGAGCTGTGAGTCCACACCCCCGTCACCTACCAATTTGAGGCGGCGTTTCGTGTTGTCGGTGCAGTGAACTGAAGTACTTGCACGCGCTGCTGGTGATGGCGGACAGCGCGTGCGCACGCACAAGCATGGCTAGAAGAAGCCAGGTATTTTTGGAGAGCAGCTTTTTATTCATTTTAAGTTTCAGCATGTCAACGACGTGACTTTTACGCATTGCTCGAGTTAACTACCCATGACAGCGGACCGGATTCTGTTTGCGTGACACCTCGCAATCGAACTGCCTAGCTCCGCCTGAGCCAATGTTCCGCGGCGGCCGCTTGGGGGGCATCCAGGGTGCGGTCATCCCTCAGCGCTTTCCCACCTTTGAAGCTTCAGAATCCTCTGCCAGCGGCTTCCGGAACAAGCGGTCTAAGAGCTCCTCAGTGCTTAACGCTGTGGCGAACTCCCCCAAGTGGATCAAGTTGGATGGCATCCATCAGAGGTATGTGAAGCGCCCAGAGGACCCGACTCGGAAGGGCCCGTTCCAGAAAGCTGTGGAAGAATATCAAACATATCAAAAAACGGTACCAGAAGAGCCGACGAAGCTGGTTCTCTCTATCTATGTATTAAATTTGTTTGTCAATCTATCTACATAACATATCTAGCAGTCTATCTTACCATCCTTTCTATCTTTTCTATGCGATTTCCATCTGCCTACCTACCTATCTTTCTATCAATATGTCTATTTCTTTCCATCCGGCTATCTATCTATTCATTTATCTATCCTCTCTATTATGTATCTTTCTATCTACCTACCTATCTAATCTACCTATTAGTCGACCTATCTATCTGTTAAATCTATCCATCTAGCCTTCTACCCTCTATCGCTAGCTGGCTATCCAATCTTTTACCTGCTTTGTTTTATCTATTTGTCATCTCCATGTATCTGTCTAGCTATCTAGCAATCAATCTGTCCGTTTGTTAGATATTTGTTTATCTATTTATCTATCTATCTATCTATTTATCTGGCAGTTGGTTTCACCGTCAATGTATTGTCTATCTTCTGAAAGTGCTGCGCCTGCCACGAAATGTGTACCTTGCGAAAGCGCCACGCCTGCGCGAAGTCTGCGTGTGCCAGCTTGCGCGTTTGCGCCAATTAAAAGTGCTGCCCCTGCCACGAAATCTGCAACTGCTGCCAAAGTGTGGCGCCTGCTGCGCAACCTGACCGACCAATTTAACAAAGTGCTGCGCCGGCCACGCAAGCCGCGCCTTTTTCGCGAAACTGACGCGCGAAAAGCGCGCGCGCCTTGCAATGAGCCCGGGTCTGCATTTTGGGACCGTCCGCGCCCGAAGTCAGTTGGGCGTTGCGACCGAGGTAGCTTTAAAGTTAGCCCGCCGGACACGCCAAAACCTGCAGAGGCAGAGGGTCATTCTTTTTCCGCATGCTTTCTCGCAAGCGGTTCCTTTCTTCGTCTTTGCTCGGAAGTTTGGCGCAAGCCAAATGTTATTGTGTATGATGACAGCCAGTCCATGATTGCAGTTGCGAGGACCGGTAAGAATCCCACTATGAGCCGCTTGGAACGGACCGTGGCATCCGTATTGCCTGGCTCCATGAAATGCTTAAACGGACTCTGGGAACTTGAGTCGAGATGAAGACCCCACCAGGCCAGACAGAGCGGTTATTCAATTTTCGGCCAGCGACGCTGAGGCCCAGGCACCCGTGACTACAACCCCAACGGGAGTGATTGTCAACAACAGACTGAGTTAAACGAATCCCAAGAGTTCGACCCATGGCGCTACAATGAGCCTGCTGGTATCTTGGTGAGGTATCATTATGCTCCGTGTAGGAGGCTGTTTCAACCTCAAGTGACCCATGGAACTCCGTATCGGTGTCGGCCCGGGCGCTGAAGTTGTATTTGCAACAATGCCTGAACTTCATGGATGACACCATCTATGGGTTTCACTTGCTGATGCAGTGGAACGGGCGGGGAAGGGTGAGACCTACTTTGTCAAGTCGGGCATGGGCAACTGCTTCACCAAATGCTAATTCCATCCAAGGCAAGGCGTCGAGGCCAATCGTTTTGACGATCGACGCAACAACTAACTGGTTCGCCCTTTAGGAATCATTGAAGGGGTACCGAATCTTCGAGCTTGATGTGGTATGCTATGGACCGCCGGTTGCCCAGGGAGCGACTTCTCATCTCGGCAATGATATTTTCGGGCACCATTGTGGAACTTGACAAGGCGATGCAATCATTGCTGAGTGAAGAGGAACGCAACTTGATTATGTCCACGGGGGACCAACTTCGAAGGATGGCAGAGAAGCGCAGGGCCAAGATCGAAGTGCGGTCCATCAACCAGGAACTGCAAGATCGTCCAAGCGTTTGCGTCATGGTCATCAGTGATTACCCTGACAAGATGTGCAGTGGGCGCAAAGGGCCCCCCGCCGGCAGGATCGCTGACTGACAACGGCTTCGCTGACATATGTGTCACAAACACGATCGTTCTAGAATTGCCGCTACAGTCGTCACATTTGGATTGACGGGAGCTGTTGAAGACATGAGGGAGTTCGTGCTTTTTGCTCAACATCGCATTCAAAACAATCGGGTCCCAAAAGGCGCTGTCCCATTTGGGCATTGTTCTTCCTGTTAGCGACGGGCGGGAAACTTGAAGAGAAAATGCTACATGCGGAGCACTATTGCACGATCGGCGTGCATGCACCAGTGGACGGAGAGGATGTGGTTATCTCTCACTACGATCCTGGGAGCCGTGCGTGTGCCGGGTGGTGGCAAGCGATGTGCGCTCCAAGCCGTGTCTGGTTACACCTGGGGCAAGAGGGCGCAGGAGTCCATTTCACGGGGGGCGGGCGACGCTTTGCTTTACTCGCTCAAGCAAGCCATTGTGATCTATTTCCAGAACACAATGCCACCGCAGAACCGGAAGCTCAACAAGCCAAAGCTGAGCCAACTCCGTGGACAGAACGCGAGTGTGATGGTGTGGCGCAAAGATTTGTTGCGTGGATCAGTGTGTGAGTATGCTGCGAGTGGGCGTGCCGGAGGGATGTTCCACGGATTGTTCAATCGGGGAACACTTGATGGCACCGGTATTTCCGTGAGAGGAACGAAAGGAGTCTTCCCCGCTCCGGATTGTGGTGGGTCTTAAGCCTCTGAGGCCAGCGAGGAGGGGCTCCGCCGCCGTACCGGAATCCATGGGCTCAAAGACATGGAAGTGGGCGAGGAGAAGCCTGTAGCATCTACGCCGTGCAAAAGGAAGCTGGCAGATTGTGTCGGCGCTTGGGGTGGAAACTTGCCCGCTTTGCAGTTCAGACAATCAAGGACTTGCGGATTGTAAGCAAGAAGATGCATTGATTACAGTCAAGTTGCTGAGATCCATGGTTGACAAGTCGGCGAAGGGACAGACTCCCTGGGAACCCGAAGCTGAACTTCAGACATCTGCCGGATTCGAGAAGAAGAGATGGAAGAGATCGGGCAGGGCCGGGGCCAATTTCGTTCTGATGACTTGCTTGGATTCTCGAAGGGGCTGTCGAAGAGTGTGCGTCACTGAGCTGGATGCCCTAGTAGCGGAAGGGGCATCGACCGTCGCAGAAGCAGAGTGAGATGCGATGTGAAATTCTCGGAGCGCATAAATGGCCACATGGGGGCAGTTGAGATCCGGAATGTTCGCGGGCTGGCGTTGGCTTGCAAAGAAATCCGAGACAGCGCGCCGGCAATCCGGTTGGCGGGATGTGTGTCAACTTCGCTCCATTCGAATTCATTTTCTGTACAATGTGACAGGACGTGCTCGGTGTGAATTGCAGAAAGAGGAAAACAAGCGCGGCTGCTCAAAGTAGTCGGGTAAGAAATGCCACTGTAAGTAGGAGGCATATTTTGGCCACTGCGCTCTAAATGGGCATCGCCGCGTGGGGGCTGTGACCAGTGTTGCATTCCCAGACCAACGCCACCCATGGCATTTGGCCTAAAGTAGCGCAGGGCTGTACAGCGCTACAACGATGAAGGCAGCGTGCTATTTGCGGTTTCATTCACAACGTTGTGACATTACAAGTGGTGTGTTGAGGTGGTACAAGTGACCTTCGGTGTACAATCAACTAATTGCCCTCGATTTCTCATATTGTTTGTTTTATGGGAACCAGAGTTGGGCGAGCGTGTGTGGTTCGATTGTTCTCAGCCATGCCCGCCACGATTTCCGCCCGCAGGCCAACAAGAGGGCCTGGATCCTCTCCGCACGCGGCAGCCTGTTGATTGGCTTAGCCATTGGCCTGCAGTCCCTGCTGATGGGCTTGGAGCGAACTCTGAGGGGGCCTGGCGTGACAGTTCGAAGCACATGGTTGCCACAGATTGTGGTTGCTTCAAGGTAGGTGAGGTTCGCTGGCAATGTTTGCGCTACCCTTGCGCATTTTCTTGGTCCGAGTTCGGAGCTTCGCGCTAGGAGATGGAGCTCGAGCTGCGCTCGCAGAGTCAAGAGCAGACCTGGTTGGCGGGCGGCGCGCTGAGGCACGTGTTGCGTGTCCCGGCGACGGCTGCTATTTCTTCCGGTTTGAGCGTTCGCCCCGCTGCTTTTTTTTTTACCAAGTCTTTGACTCTGAGCATCGGCTATTGGTTCTAATCAATAGAAACGAGTGTGTTTGTCTTGATATTGGTTTGGTCCGTTTCTATTGGTGCTGGATTTTACAAACTTTATTGATGCTCTTGTATGATTTTTTGATTAGGCGGTGCCGTTTCTCTTCATTTGGGCGGTGCAGTTCCTATTGACTTGACGCAAGGGCCAGTTCAATCATGCTTTTGCGCACGTGTTTCCCGTACCTGTTTTGGATTTGTTCAGTTCCAACACTTCGCGCATCTAAATAGTGTATATGGACAAATCTTGTGGAAAACCCAGCGTGTCAGTCAGGGTCGGTTCATAAGACAGTTGCCTTGCGCTAAGACGGCGTGCGCGCGTAAAAGGATAGGCGCTTTGCACCTTTTGGGGGGGGCCCCATCTCTTTCAGTGCTAGCGGAGCATGGCTGGAGCCCTGTGTTAATCCAGCTGTTGGTCGGAGGAGTTGCCACGCCGCCATAGCTGGCGTTTGCGGTGTGGGCCACTTCATCCGATTTCGGGAGGGCGCGACCGACGACTTCAAGACGTGGCAGCCGAGCTGGCTTGAGCAGCTCGAGGGCCCATGCGGCAGAAGACCCACGCTGGCGGCTTTTTCCAACTCAGGATTCGAGCGCTAAAGCTTTTAGGGTTTAGGGTTATCTACCCCCAACCCCCTATCAAGGGGGCTTAGGTTCAACCAAAGTGGGAGCCCAACTTGAAAGAAGCCATCTGCCCCCAACTCCGGGCTTAGCTTCAACAGGCCCATCTACCCCCAACCCCCTATCAACCCGATTGAAATGGCCGAGGTGACGCCGTGAAAGACTTCAAGAAGCAGGTCGCCTGGCCGCTGAAGCGAGGCGGCGCCTCGCTTCGGGCTTTGGAGCTCGAGCAGAAAGGCAGGCGGGTGGCACGTGGACTTCCTGAACATTGGGAAGGCGATGCTGAGTGTCAGAAAAATGGCCAGAAGAAGGTCACCCAAATGCTGGCAATCGGGCTTCCGGCGCAATTACCGCAATCACAACAGCTGGACACGCGTGAACCTCAAGCGCAACCACCAATGCCAGAAAGGGGTGAACCTCAAGCACAACCATCAATGCGAGAAAGGAGACCGTGAACGGTCACGCGAGAGCGGCAGCTGCGGGGCTCCACTGGAGTTTGCGACGGCCGTGCTGCAGAGCACTTTCTGAAGGAGCAGCAGTTGGCCGATAACCGAAGAGAAGGGCGTACAAGACACAGCCGATCACGCCCAGACGCAAAGCCCGAGATGTGCTCTTGACGCAGGCAACCTTGGAACGACATCCCCCACTACAAGTTTGCGAGGAAGCCCAGAAGCAGAAGGACATCCGGGAGCTCATGGTGGCTGGGATGGGCGATGATCTTTGCAAGGTCGACCAGAGGGCAGTGATCATCACAAAGTTCTATTGGCCACACAGGGTCGAGAACTAAACTGGTCCAACGTAACGTGGAGGTGCAATCGCGATGTTTTGCCGCGGTTTCAATCCTGCAGTCGCAAGAGTCCGAGGTGACCGACAAAGCTTGGCCGCGCTCCGTGTCATTGGAATGATGCTACATGTAAGAAAACACAGTAAAAACCAATGCGAAACACAATGCCAGAATTCGTCACGAGAAACAGAGTTTCCCCGACAGCTTTGTGAAATGAGGTTTCAACAGTGTTTCGGCGGCTTCAAACAGGTGCATTCAAGGCCGCTCGCATGGCCTGCGTGGGACGGTGCATTTCATTGCGCAGGCAAATCCAGCCAAGTGAGATCACTGAATGCTCGAGACGGGGGGCGCTTGTCCTGGCGCTTTTCTGCATGCCGCCAAGGCTAGCAAAACGTTTTCCAAAGCAGGCTTTTGGCCCAAGTACAGGCATGACAAAGCGTCAACAACATCTTCAATAGCAGAGCGAAGCCCGGAGAGGAAAGCTCGGAAAGGTGACCTTTATTTTGAATAGCAGCGGAGCCGGCGTTGTGAGCAGTTGTCGCCGAGCTAGCCGGGCTGCAAGCAACCGGGAGACGCAAACGGACACATAGGCCTTCCATGCCGTATAACACAGAAGCCTGCGCAGCGAGAGCAGACGAAGGCAACCAACCGCGAAAATTCAAGCCGATCGCCTGTTGGACGAAGCTAATGGTGCAATCTTCTATGGATCTTGTCCACACCTTAGCCCATGGTCTAAGAACATGATTTGACATGCGACAGTGCCAAAGCCTGCCCCTAGTCAAAAACGTACGCACTTCCCAGCCCAGTATCCTAGAAAAGAATTCAGAACAAGTGAATCTGCCAGCTAAAATGGTCGCAGCTCATGAGAAGGCGCGGGATGCCCTGCCAAGCGCAGCAGCAGCGCATGCGCGAGAGCCTGAATGCAAACATGCATACTGTGGCAAAGTAATGACACTGCCATAACCCCCCCCCCCCAGCACCCCGAACCAAACCACCTCGCAGAGCATGTCCGGCCTTGGCCTTGGCGGGCGCGGACCTTGATTGAACCAACGTGGAGGAGAAGACCCGAGATGCTTTCTGGGAAGCAGCGGGGTCAGTGACAGAAGTGGTTGCAGAACGAGGCGGTCATGGTATTGTCGCCGGCGGAGTCCAAGGCAGGCAATCCCGGGGTTGGCGCTCACATCAGGCGAGGAGGATGAAGGAGAAAGCAATCGCACGCCTCTGTGCCAAGAACCTGTGCGGGGAGTTGAGGAGGCGAAGAGAGGACATTGGATGGAGCCCTCCCTGTCTGTTGCGGACGACCTCTTGTTCACGGGTGATGACAAAGCCAAAGCCGCCATTGGGCGCGTGAAGCGCATTTGTCGAGACCCTGAAACCAAGGACATGCTGATCTCCATTGAAGACGATGGTGATTCCGAGATGCCGGAGGTTGGGCCCGGACAGTCTTCTCAACATTCGGGAGAAGAAGAAGAATTTTGAGAAAGCTACCATTGGGACGGCCCTGTGAGGCAACAACGCTATCCTGCTCACGGGCGTGGACTACACGAAGGCCGGCGTCACGGTGGTGACTGGGCAATGTGACCACCAAGCGCAGCGGAGCCCGGGCAGAAGGTGCATTCGCAATCTTGCTATGCGGTGGTGCTCGCAATCGTGCAAGGCCAAAGCCGGGGAGCTCAACCTGCTGGACACCAGCAGTCGCCGGAGCGTCTGCCGGAGTTCCTATGCGGCGGAGACACTGGGGGCAGCAGAAGGGCTGGATGCTGGTGAGCTTCTGCGTGGTTGTGATTGCGGAGGCGAGAGGCATTTCGGTGGACTAGAAGGACGCATCACAGAGGTGCCGCCGGGGGTCACGGACCGCGACCAGTTGAGCAAGGACACTGGCCCTGGTGCGCAGAAGTCGCTGGCATTCACGCTGGCGAGCTTGCGACGGCAGCTGCGGAGGCCAAACACAGCATTCCGTTGGACGGCGACGGCCAACTTGTTTGTGGATGCCGGGACCAAGGACATGGGCGCGAGCCAGATGAAGAAGGTGCTGCGGACGAACTGGTGGAGTGTGGAGATTTCACAACAGTTCGTCAAGCAGAGCGGACTAAGGCCGCGAAGGACGAGTTGGTGATCTCAGGTGAGGAGTTGACTGAGATCGTTTCTGCAACGATTCGGGGAATCTCTGGGGTGGCACGCTGCGCGGAACCGGAGTGCATGTGGCCAAGGATGCGGCAAGCCTGAGACAGCCGAGATTTGCTATCAGGGACTACCCGCCGAGGACCAGCGTCGGCGAGTTCCTGAGTGGAGGTCATGCTGTTTGGCGAGTCCTCGAATGGAATGTAAACTTGAAGGACTTGTCGCAGCATAGTGAAGCATGTCAGTCAAGGTCGATTCATTAGACCGTTTGGCATGTACATTCGCCGGAACAATTAGGCCGCGTGCGCGGATAAAAGGATAGGCATGCTTGCGCCTTTTGGGTAGTTTTGGGGCCCTATCTTTCTCAAATCTACATATGAGCCACGGACAAAACCTACGAAGACCACTTTATCAAGGCGGGGTAAGTTTTTGCATAACACATGCCAAAACCATGGAAAGCCCTTAGCTAACACACGGCTCTATAACAACCACTGCAGTTGCAACTTCGTTTGGGTGGCACCGTAAAACGAGTCGCCACTTTTTCAAGCTGGAGCTGCCAAGGTGTGCTTCGTAAAAACGACACTTGTACTGAGAAGTTGATTTTCGAACTGGAAGTGTACTTCGCGTACTAGACTTGTACGACAAAGTTGCGATTTTCGAGCTGGAGCTGCGGAAGTGTACTTCGCGTACAAGACTTGTACTAGAAAGTTGCGATTTTCGAGCCGGTTCTGCCAAAGTTCGAAACACTGTAAAACGATAAGGTCTCCCCCAAAAACGAGAACGTTCAAACAAGTACTAGGGCCGAGTAAAGTGTTTCGTCCGCTCCTCATTTGTCTATGCCCAGGCTGTGCCTGAAAAGTTTAGTTTTACATATTGATATGTGTATGTGTGTGTGACAACACGGGTTTACGTGTTTGCGTTAATGTGTGTTGAAATGTTTGTCAAGAAATATGAATTACTCATGGGGCTGCTACATTGTTATTTCCCTTATGACAGTGGCGCGCAAAGATGCCTTGAACTACACGCTGACTTTTTTGATGCCTAGAAAGCCGGACAACCCCAAATCTTGGTGGGCCCAGTATCAAAACATGTTTAATCTGAAAAACTATCACATCAAAATTTGGAGGCCCCTGAAAATATGAACCAATCTTCGGGATGCCCAAGAGACAACGCAAGCACCACCATGACAAAATGCGGATGGCCCAGTGAACATGAAGCTTGAAAACTATGAAGCGAGGAACTTCGCAACTGTTGGTTGCCAAAGAGATTTACAGGACAGGTATGTTTCAGACACCTCGCTCTGGACGGGTGCAAAAACCAAGTTTGGGGAAAACCAAACGACAGGACAAGCGTTGTGGTAGAACGTATGGGGGGCACACATGTTTACGGGTGACACAGCTTTGAAGAAATGCAGGTAAGGAATACATCTGGGCTACACATGTCTGCGGCCTCAAAAGGTTGCACGCAGCGCATGTAACAAACAATGCGAACTTCAGTGTTTAATGGGTGAATATGTTTGACTGACATGAGACAGGTTCAGTGATTTCCGCTGCATACATCTCACTTCGGTGCTATTGTGGCCCGCACACGCTTCCTGGTCTAGCCCGCCTGGTGTGCTTGCCTCCTGGTCTTCCTCTGGCTCTCCACCTGTCCTCCTCCAACTCCCGCCCCTGTGCAGTCTATTGATCTGGCGCAGGCGACTGCCTCCCTAGCTGTGCATGAGCAGTAGAAGTGGCATAGTTTTCTGGTCTGGCACTGCCGGTGTAACCTTGGCATCTTTCAATTCAGCATCCTAGGCGATCGTGATTTGGGTGTCCGGGTTGGAGCAGCCATCGTGCACAGTGCCATTTGCCCAGGTAACCTTTTGTGACGTTTTCAGGCTTTGCAAAGAAGCTTGCAGATCATAGGCGGCGCCGGCTTGCGCGACACAGTCTTGCCTGTCAGAGTGTAGTGACTCGCCCGATCCAAATGCCCCGGAGCACACGGAGTTCAAGGCCCTAGTGGTTACGGTTTCCTGTCGGCCTTGCCCTCAACTTTCCTCAGCCCAGCACTGCAAGCCGATCCGAGCAGATACCAAGCAGAAGGGGAGCCAGGAACGGAAGAGGAAGAGGAAGCAGAGATTGCTGTGGTAGATTGCCCTTCCGGCGCATTACCATTCCTCTGCACGTGCCAAGCTGAACTTCGAGCTCAGCCGTCAGCAGCCCCGGTCTCCGACAGCCTTCCTCCTGCGTCTGCAGAGCTTCGCGCTCTTGTCAAGGTGATAGGTGCGCCGCCTCGAACCAGAGCAGCAGATTGAAGCGAGGAACTTCGCAACTGTTGGTTGCCAAAGAGATTTACAGGACAGGTATGTTTCAGACACCTCGCTCTGGACGGGTGCAAAAACCAAGTTTGGGGAAAACCAAACGACAGGACAAGCGTTGTGGTAGAACGTATGGGGGGCACACATGTTTACGGGTGACACAGCTTTGAAGAAATGCAGGTAAGGAATACATCTGGGCTACACATGTCTGCGGCCTCAAAAGGTTGCACGCAGCGCATGTAACAAACAATGCGAACTTCAGTGTTTAATGGGTGAATATGTTTGACTGGCAATGCTGGCTACAGTGTTTAGTGGGCGGACAGATGTTGAATGAAAATAGGTGAGACAGGTTCAGTGATTTCCGCTGCATACATCTCACTTCGGTGCTATCGGCCTGCTCATCCTTCCTACTGTGGCCCGCACACGCTTCCTGGTCTAGCCCGCCTGGTGTGCTTGCCTCCTGGTCTTCCTCTGGCTCTCCACCTGTCCTCCTCCAACTCCCGCCCCTGTGCAGTCTATTGATCTGGCGCAGGCGACTGCCTCCCTAGCTGTGCATGAGCAGTAGAAGTGGCATAGTTTTCTGGTCTGGCACTGCCGGTGTAACCTTGGCATCTTTCAATTCAGCATCCTAGGCGATCGTGATTTGGGTGTCCGGGTTGGAGCAGCCATCGTGCACAGTGCCATTTGCCCAGGTAACCTTTTGTGACGTTTTCAGGCTTTGCAAAGAAGCTTGCAGATCATAGGCGGCGCCGGCTTGCGCGACACAGTCTTGCCTGTCAGAGTGTAGTGACTTGCCCGATCCAAGTGCCCCGGAGCACACGGAGTTCAAATCCCTAGTGGTTACGGTTTCCTGTTGGCCTTGCCCTCAACTTTCCTCAGCCCAGCACTGCAAGCCGATCCGAGCAGATACCAAGCAGAAGGGAAGCCAGGAACGGAAGACGAAGAGGAAGCAGAGATTGCTGTGGTAGATTGCCCTTCCGGCGCATTACCATTCCTCTGCACGTGCCAAGCTGAACTTCGAGCTCAGCCGTCAGCAGCCCCGGTCTCCGACAGCCTTCCTCCTGCGTCTGCAGAGCTTCGCGCTCTTGTCAAGGTGATAGGTGCGCCGCCTCGAACCAGAGCAGCAGATTGAAGCGAGGAACTTCGCAACTGTTGGTTGATTTACAGGACTCAGCGCTCTGGACGGGTGCAAAAACCTCGACAGGACAAGCGGTCGTAGCACACATGCGGGTGACAGCCGAATACATCTGGGCTCCTGCGGCCTCTTGCACGCAGCGCATGTAACAAACGCGTCTTGCCAAAGAGATTTACAGGACAGGTATGTTTCAGACACCTCGCTCTGGACGGGTGCAAAAACCAAGTTTGGGGAAAACCAAACGACAGGACAAGCGTTGTGGTAGAACGTATGGGGGGCACACATGTTTACGGGTGACACAGCTTTGAAGAAATGCAGGTAAGGAATACATCTGGGCTACACATGTCTGCGGCCTCAAAAGGTTGCACGCAGCGCATGTAACAAACAATGCGAACTTCAGTGTTTAATGGGTGAATATGTTTGACTGACAATGTTGGCTACAGTGTTTAGTGGGCGAACAGATGTTGAATGAAAATAGGTGAGACAGGTTCAGTGATTTCCGCTGCATACATCTCACTTCGGTGCTATCGGCCTGCTTATCGTTCCTACTGTGGCCCGCACACGCTTCCTGGTCTAGCCCGCCTGGTGTGCTTGCCTCCTGGTCTTCCTCTGGCTCTCGACCTGTCCTCCTCCAATTCCCGCCCCTGTGCAGTCTATTGATCTGGCGCAGGCGACTGCCTCCCTAGCTGTGCATGAGCAGTAGAAGTGGCATAGTTTTCTGGTCTGGCACTGCCGGTGTAACCTTGGCATCTTTCAATTCAGCATCCTAGGCGATCGTGATTTGGGTGTCCGGGTTGGAGCAGCCATCGTGCACAGTGCCATTTGCCCAGGTAACCTTTTGTGACGTTTTCAGGCTTTGCAAAGAAGCTTGCAGATCATAGGCGGCGCCGGCTTGCGCGACACAGTCTTGCCTGTCAGAGTGTAGTGGCTCGCCCGATCCAAATGCCCCGGAGCACACGGAGTTCAAGGCCCTAGCGGTTACGGTTTCCTGTTGGCCTTGCCCTCAACTTTCCTCAGCCCAGCACTGCAAGCCGATCCGAGCAGATACCAAGCAGAAGGGATGCCAGGAACGGAAGACGAAGAGGAAGCAGAGATTGCTGTGGTAGATTGCCCTTCCGGCGCATTACCATTCCTCTGCACGTGCCAAGCTGAACTTCGAGCTCAGCCGTCAGCAGCCCCGGTCTCCGACAGCCTTCCTCCTGCGTCTGCAGAGCTTCGCGCTCTTGTCAAGGTGATAGGTGCGCCGCCTCGAACCAGAGCAGCAGATTGAAGCGAGGAACTTCGCAACTGTTGGTTGCCAAAGAGATTTACAGGACAGGTATGTTTCAGACACCTCGCTCTGGACGGGTGCAAAAACCAAGTTTGGGGAAAACCAAACGACAGGACAAGCGTTGTGGTAGAACGTATGGGGGGCACACATGTTTACGGGTGACACAGCTTTGAAGAAATGCAGGTAAGGAATACATCTGGGCTACACATGTCTGCGGCCTCAAAAGGTTGCACGCAGCGCATGTAACAAACAATGCGAACTTCAGTGTTTAATGAGTGAATATGTTTGACTGACAATGCTGGCTACAGTGTTTAGTGGGCGAACAGATGTTGAATGAAAATAGGTGAGACAGGTTCAGTGATTCCCGCTGCATACATCTCACTTCGGTGCTATTGCGGCCCGCACACGCTTCCTGGTCTAGCCCGCCTGGTGTGCTTGCCTACTGGTCTTCCTCTGGCTCTCCACCTGTCCTCCTCCGACTCCCGCCCCTGTGCAGTCTATTGATCTGGCGCAGGCGACTGCCTCCCTAGCTGTGCATGAGCAGTAGAAGTGGCATAGTTTTCTGGTATCTTTCAATTCAGGCACCCAGCATCCCTCCACTTGGCATCCTTCCTACTGTGGCCTGGAGGAGGAGGAGGAGCGGGGAAAATGCAGCCAGCAGCAAGGATGGGAATGCGCTGGCAAGCCTTGTGGCGCAGATGTCGGCGCACAGCCCGGACCCCATGCGCAGCCTTGCCGGGCCTTGTCTGCAGGGGTAGGTGTGCGGGCAGTGACTGTTAAGGTTGCTGCTAGTGGAAAGAATTTGCACCTCCTGCAGCGCCTGAAAGAGCTTGAGGAAGTTGCAGATGCGTTTGCCTGTAATTCACGCATGTACCAAGAAGAGCACGAAGGTTTACCTGTGCCATGTGACACCTCTGCGCTCGAGCCATTCACCCCCCACAGTCACATAAACCCACTGGCTCTGCAAACTGGGACTCAGCTCCCTTTCTGAGTCCAGAACTTTATATGCTTGGCGAGGGGTCCCTGATCTACGCAGAGAGAACCGTGTGCAGGCAAAGGCTCTTCTTGAATTGTGGGACAAGCAAGGGTTGCTCGTCTTGCGGCCAGAGTCAGAAATCATTTGCCCTGCTGACCAGAAGTCCAAATTTTCAACGCGTACAAAAACGAGATCTTTGATCGCCAAATTGGTGACAGTAGAAATGCTTGTTAAAGGCCCAGTCAAAAGCTTTGCCTACCGCCTCGCTTTTGACCCGCTTGCAAGTGCCCAGGAGGCATTCTTTGCTGGTCTCCATAACTGACAGATCAGATTTTTTTCACCAAATGAATGTTTCGGACGAGCGAGCTGCCCCAAACACTTTGCATCCTCGCTTCCCGCTCTCAGCTTTTGCAGGAAGTGTTGCGCGTGCCGAGTTAAACAGTCCACGGAAATAGCCTACATAGTTTCCTGACCAAGCCTGATTTGCGCGGGGTGCGCGCGTTTGCGGAGGATTTAGAGCCATCCTTCAAGGGGGCCAGCGCGGGGTCGAGCTTTACAGAGTTGTGCAACCTGGAGACTTGCGCGATGGCCTGCGCATAGACGATTGCAATTGTCGTTGCCCCTCCAGTCAGCCAACGCGGGCCCTCTGATTCGCGCACGAAGGAAGCCTTTGACCGAGCAAAGCAAACTTACCAGAAGGTCGGGCTGGTGGGTTCAGATTGCAAAGATGTGCTGGACTCCGATCACGCGACAGTCAGTGGTGCTGAGATTGACTCTAGGTGATTGCTCACACAGCATGGGTCGGTCCTTGTTGGCGCGCTTGCAGAGAAGCGGCTGGCTCTCAGTTGAATAGCCTTGCAGACAGCGGCTTGCCCACACACAACAGATCGTCACTGTTTGTGTCAGCAGCGTGCTTTCGTCGCCCCTGCGTGGCAACGGATGCTGATCACCCGTGCCTGAGAAAGTTTTCGCGCAAGGCAGCTCAGGAGCTTGTTCTGGCAGCCGGCAGACACCTAGAGCATTGGGCTAGCCATTTGTTGCGATCAGTGTTTCGGCTTCATAGAAATGTGTGGGGGTAGTGGATTACTTGCTTCTTCAGTCTGCGTTAGGTCTACTGGAGAGCCACTTTCCTTCTGATGAGGACAGAGGACAGCCAGAGACGGCGGGGCAGGTGGCTTTCAGCTCGCGCATGTGAAACTTACCTTCAGGAAACTTCTGCAGTTGTGTAGTTTCTTCCTCTTCCCCTTCAAGTTCAAGAGCAGGTTATTCAGTCAGCTAGTTGCCTTGTGCCAGTGCTGCAACAATGCCTTCGCTTCAGCAAACACTCTGTGGCATCTGAAGCGTGGTTCTTTCTCCTCAGGCAGCTGTAAATCTGTTAAGACCCTCCTGGCCCTGTGCCTAAATTGGGAAGCAGTTCTGAGGTCCGTGTTTGTGTTGCTTACAAGGTTCCATTGATTGCCATTTGGCTCAAGTCACAAGTGAGGTTCAAGATCTTATGTGAAGCTGCGTTCATACGTGATCGGCAATTGAGAGCGGAAAACACTTCGCTTGCGCTGCATGTGTCAGGACCACTGTTGTAACAATTCTTCCTTCTCCCTTACAACAGTTACACGGGTTCGGCTATAACGGTTTGACCGTATACACCTTTCTACGTGGTTGGTATTTACAGCTGGAGGGTTCGGTGGACAGCGTCCCACGGGACGTCGCCTTGCCGTCTCTTGACAGGTTATCAGCCGTAACGACAAGCTCTACACTGGACAGAGAGACAGCTGGTTTATTGCGGGTACAGGGACAATAAAGGAACAATAACCTACACGGTACAATGGCATCTTCAGCGAGCCCAAGTACTGCAACTTTTGGGAACAGCAGCTCAGAGGGATCCAATGGATTGATGGCTCTTCCTGCGGTGATGGATTTGATCGCAGATTTACAGGATGAACCTGGGAGCGGAGGATCCGCGCTATTCAGCGACATATCCACTCCTACAAGATCATGGAAGCAGATCGATGTTCGTCAGGAGTCGAAGCAAAGAGAATCCCCGCCGAGAAGATCATCATCTTCGCCTGCGACACCACGGACGTCGCAGAAGGGCGTGAGGTCAACATCAAAAGGTGGGAGGTCTAAATCACCCACCAGTGCGGAGTTTCGCGCCGCAATTAAAGAAAAGAACAAGATGGAGATGGAGATCGGGGAATACCAAAAGACACTTGATGAAATGTCGGCAGCAATGGCGAATCTTCATCAAGAAGACTATGGGAGCACCATCCGGATCCAGGAGCTGGAGAGACGATGCGAGATTGCCAGCAAGCAATCGGGACATCTTGTGAGTCACCACCAACACCACATGGCTGAGGCATGGCGCAAGTTTGAGGAGGAAGCCCAACAGATGCGCAAGGTGGAAATGAACGCATATCAGTACGGGGAAAAGAAAGACATGGAGTCGAATGTTATAATATAACAGATGAGACAAGCTGAAGGAACTATTATGGAGCAGAAGCGGGAGATTGCAGTGATGAAATCCTACATGGCAAGCGAGAAGTCGGCCGCGCAGGAATCAGCTATACATGCAAATCAGATACACCGTGAGGCTTCGCAACAAATATCAGTTTATCAGCAACAGATCAGAGGTATTGAATCGTCTACATCTATTGAGAAGTTCAACGAGGAGGAGATGGTCCAAAGTTTAAAATCACAGTTGGAGCATGCACTCGTCAAACGCCCCGAGACGTACTCTATGGAGGACTCCAGGGAGCAGCTGATGGCGAGACTGAACGACGTTACAACATTCGCGGAGCAAGAATCGAAGAGAGCAGAGTGCTTACTTCGCGAGAAGGAAGAGATCGTCAAACAGTATGAATCCGACGTGTTGAAGAAGGACCAGATGATTGCTATCGAGGGTAGTCATCGTCAAGATGCGATCTTGGAGTTAGCCCAGGTCAGAGAAGCAAAACAGGAAGAGCGGTGCACGATGGACGAGAAATCGAAGGAGGCCGAGTACTGGAGATTGACAGCTAAAGGAGTGTATGATGAGTACCTCGAGGAGATGCGTGAACTTCAGGGACAACTGAAGGATCGGGAGGCGACGCTCAAGCAAGAAGAGAGTTTTGTTCGTCAACTCGAAGCATTCAAGAAGCTGGAAACACAGGAAGCCTCTAGCAGTAAAGATGGACACCGTGAACGAGCAGTAGTGAAACGCGCTGAGGGAGGACCCCAAGCTAATTCGACTAGGGTAGACAAGAGGGTGACTGGGGTATTCCCGTCATCATCATCATCGAATCTGATCCCTAATTCGTCACTAATGCCAGGTTCGATTCTCTCACCGTCTTTTGGTGATCCAATGATCGATGTACACCTATCCCAGATGCAAGGGGTTGTTGGGCATGTCCCACAATCCGCTACTACAACTGGTGGTAGTGGTGATGGAGGGGGAAACAACGGTACTACACCCCCATTGGATTACGGTGGATTCTCGCCCAATGGAAATAGACAAGGGGCAGGTCGACGTCAGTTGAGCCTCACAGGTGGCGGAGGAGGACCCCCGGATGATCCACCCGATGATGAGGACGAGGATGACGACGACGAAGAGGATGAAGAGGACGAGGAAGAAGAAGAGGAAGGAGATGACAATCGGACACGGAGGAGGCGCAGAAGATCGAGGGATGATCGAGAAATCAAGAGCGAAAGACCGAGGATTTTGAGGAAAGAAGCCGAGAGGGTGTCTATTCCTGCTTGGCCAAAGATCCATCAACTCGATAACTGGAAGATGCAATTGCTGATGAATGTTCTGAGCGCATGCGCAGATCCAGATACGGGACGAAATGGTTGGAACAGGCTCTTGGGTTAAACCCAGACCTAAATCTGCTGAGCGACTCCGGCGGCGACAGATTCGCTACGATAGATATCAAAATGGCCATGGGCATGCAGAACATGTTAAAACAAGCACCTGACGAAGCCAAAGACGCGTACCTCGACGCTACGCGACATTCGGAACTACGACATCAACAAGGGGTGATCGTGAAGGGACGAGAGTTGGTGGCATTGGTTATGCAATCATTCAGGACGTCTGATCGAACGGACCTTGTCTATCACATCGAGCGCCTATTCAACCTTGACTTTCCTGGAGACAAGAACTTGGTTATATTCAGGAACAAGTGGTACGATTTGTTGCTAAAGATGAGGAGCGAAGATAGACCCAGCAAGTTGGCTCTCAGAGATATTCTCTGCAGGAAGATCAAAGGGAGCAAGAAGATGGAGTTCGGCCTCAACGCCTATCATAGGTTGCCGGACAAGCATCCTCAAAAGACGTACGAATTCTTGTTGGCACTGATCGACCATCAAATTAAGGCGGATCGGGAGGACCTGATGCTTGACATGAAGGAGAAATCGGTCAAGTCAATGATGAAGTCGGGCGGCAGAGATGCAGCCCCGGCTACTGGCAAACTGGAGAACCAGGGTGGCAAAGGCAGGAAGGGGAAACACAATGGGCCTGATGCCGCTCCTGTACTCCCAAAGGCCAAAGCAAAGGGTCACGCTGGCAAGAACGGCAAGTCCGACGGTGCCAGCGACAGAGGCAAGAGTCCGGGCGGAGGTAAAGATAACCCATGTTGGTATCACTTCAAGGCAGCGAAGGGATGCGTAAAAGGGAATGAATGCACATTTTCCCACAGCAAGAAGACGGAGCACAAGCTGGAGAACATGCCCAAAGGGAAAGGAAAAGGTAAGTCCAAATCCAGATCATCATCACCAAAGAGGGATGATGGAGCATGCTTCGCGTTTCAGAAGGGAAAATGCGACAAGGGGAGTGCTTGCAAGTATAGGCACGAGCTCATCAAGAACAATTCAGCTCCGGCAACGTCAAGCGACAAGGCACAAGCCAAGTCGAAGGCTGCCGCCAAAGCCGCAGCGCCAGCTATTGCAAGAAGGGCCATCGCGATGCCTGCGATAGTCTTGAAGCAATCGGCTCCTGCGGGAAAGGTCAGCTTCAAGAAGGACGTTGACCAGGTCGAACCGGATGAAGCCGAGACTGTCTACCACGAGCATGATGACGACACAATGAGCGAATCATCAAGATGGTCTGGCGAGTCCGAGATCCCCGAGAAAATGGTATGGTTCAAGGAAGTACTCGATGTCGACGAGAATGGGGAGATCACCTATCTCGAAGACGAGAGAAGGCAATGGGAACGAAAAGGGGAGTGGTACGGCTATGAGGACAATGAGAATGAGCCTTATCAGTACGTGCACGTCGACGAGAAGAAGTTTAAGAGCAGTGATCATCGAGAATTATCAGCCTATCAAGTCCAACGATCATTGATAAGAGCGAAAACACTGAGAGAGGTGGTAGACGACATATACAGGAAACACTATTTCCCAGTAACCAAGGAGAGCACCATAATGTTCGAATATGATCGGAGCAAGGACGAGATCAAGGAATCGGCCGTCGACTGGAAGAAACAGCATGGTTTGCCGAAGAATGTGTTCGCAATGTCAACGTGCATCAGCAAACGGGTGAAATGGTTGATGGACACCGGATGTGGTCATGATCTCATTGGACGAGCCAAGGCAAAGAGCCTGGGTGTCGATTGTGAAAGATGATGATGAGATTGTGTTCCAGACCGCAAATGGTTCCACTTCCACATCCGACGTGGCCAAGATAGTCGTGGACGAGTTGGACGAGACTGTCGAGCCGCACGTGTTGGACGAGACACCCACGGTGTTGTCAATAGGGAGAAGATGCATGAAGATGGGTTATGCGTTTCACTGGATGCCTGGTAAACTACCTTTCATGGTTACACCAAAGCAGGGATTCGTGCACTTACAAGCCAAGGACGACATCCCATACCTCGTGAGTGATGGTAAACTTCGGAGTAACAGGCATCGCCCTACGGTAGACGACCTCAAGGAGCACTTTTCGGAAGTATTGGCAATGGTAACGAACGATGAGGCAGATCAGGATGGCGACGATGACAACGAGGTCACACCCGCCGCTGTCGGTGAATCCGCAGAGGTCGAGGGCGAGCGCCATGATGGTGCGTTTGACTTCGGACCACCCGGAGGAGCCGGTCCGGTACGTCCGCCTCCCGTAGCTGAGGAAATACCTGTAGACGTTGGGCCAGTCCCATGTCGACATGGTGATGCCGAAGCTAACGAGGAAGAGGTTGATGAGGATGATCCAGATGCCGGAATTGAAGTTGATGTGTACGAAGGGTCATCAATAAAGAGGAAAGTGGGAGTCCTCAAGAGGGACGCCAACTCCATTGCTCATTTGCTTACACACAGGTATCGAAACCCTTTCTGCGAGTCATGCGTCAAAGCAAAGATGAGACACTTCAGATCACGAACGGGGGCCTTCAAGAGGGAGGTAAAGATGTTCGGGGACCTGGTGACGTTCGACTTTGTGACGGCATCAGGAGATCATGAAGTGGAAGGCAGGTATGCGCTCATTATTCGGGACATATATACCGGAATTATCATGGCTTATCCAACTGCGAGAAGAGACACTGACTCCGTTGTCAGAGCCATCAAGCACTTCTGCGGGAGGAGGAAGATCAAGCAGGTATACTCGGATGATGGCCCGGAACTGATCAATGCATGCGTGGAGCTGAAACTGAACCACGACCTGTCGCTACCTGGACGACCGCAGAATAATTCCCTTGCTGAGAGAACAAACCAATTCATCATTGACCAGACTTCGGCTTGTCTTGTACATGCCGGTCTACCCACGTGCTACTGGGTGCAGGCCATCACCACGCAGTGCCATCTTATGAACATCGAAGAAGTAAATGGATCCAGCGCTTGGATGAGGCTGCATGGCGAGGAGTTCAAAGGCGAGAAGATACCTTTTGGTGCGCTAGTAGACTTCAAGCCGAGTGAAGCGCGAGGGGAGAAGAGGGAGAAATTCGAACCAAGAGGGGAAACTGGTATATTTGCTGGATACGTGTTGAGCACCGGGATGCATTGGGCGAGCAAGTATCGGGCTTGGGCCCTGACTGCGTTTGCGGGTGCAGAGTTGAACATCAAGAAAGCAAAGGTTCCACCTCGATTGAGAATGCCGCATCAGACGGAGAGGATGATTCTCAAGTCACCTCTGACATTCCCAATACAACAGAAGTACAAGGCTGCCAACGAGACTCTGGAGGGGATTGAGATGTCTGTCGATGCAATCGGTCTGGATGCACGTGACCGCCTGATCGAAGATGAGGACTACGAGCCCGAGTTATTGCAGAGTGACGAGAAGCGACTGCTCGACGATGAGGTCGATCAGATCGCTGGTCTGCTGCTTGACGATGGTCCGGAAGTACTTGTCGGAGGTCGGGGGGACCATGTAGAAGAAGAGGATGCTAGACCGAGCTCATCAAAAGGGAAAGGGGATGGACGCGCCAAGGGCGACGACGAACTTATGAAGCCCGACCTTCCACATGTGTCAGCTGGACTACCTGGGGACGGCATAACGTACATCAACGATGATGGCAAGGAGGTCAAGATCGACAGGCCGGAAGACCATATCCTGTCGGGAAAGATGGCTTCAGGTTAATGAAGACGACGAGACCTCCAGAGTACACTCCCGATGAATGGGCAATGATGAGGAAATACTACACCGAGGAAGAAAAGGCCGAGGTGAAGGGTGGTGGCAAGAAGAAGAAAGACGGCCCCAAAAGTAAGGAATCTGAGATTTCTGCGCCGGCTGAGGCACAGACATTGCAGATGCCCGGTGGTAAGAGAATTCGAGCAATGCTTCGAAACCGCTGGGGTGGAGTTGAATGGCAGTACAATTGGGGATTGCGGAAGAACATATCAAAGATCAAGAACCCACTGGATGGGAAACACTTGGCTGAGCTTGATTGGGCCAGGATAGTTGTAAATCCTGTTGACGGAGTGGTTGTCCTCATGGATTCCAAGCAATCCCAAGACGTCTTGAGACGAAACGTTCAGCTTGAGAAAGAATTTGCGTGTCTGGTAGTAATTTACGCCTGGAAGTTCAAATCTGAGGAGCGGTCGAGGTCGACTCCAAATTGGACGAAGGCAGTTGCATCAGTCATAGAACATCAGAGAGACGAAGCTGAGACGATATCGGGGACAGATCCTACGGTCAACGCATCGACGGAATTTACCTGGTATGAATGGGAGGAGTCTGCTGAGGTAGTTTCTGGAAAAGTGCCACTCGCGTTGCCCGCAATAGGAGAAAACGGTGAAGCCAAGAAATACCCATCGTGACTTCTGAGCGAATACAGCACAGAGAGAAAGCCGTAAAAGTTGTACGATTCTTCGACGCTTTAGTGTCCAGACCGGTTGGCCGGAAAGAAATGCTGACCAACCCTGATGCGTTGGCATCAATGAAGGAAGAATGGTCGGGATTAATCGACCAGGGCGTCTTCGACCTTGGCGCAGTGCGAGAATATGACGCTGTGGCCAAGGAGGCAAAAGCGAAAGGGGAAGAGGCACACATGGCTCGCGCACATGGTATTTGTGTTGAAAAGCACTCACAGTTGCCTGTTGGTGATCCCAAGAGGAAGTTCAAGGGTAGAGGCGTGTTGCTGGGGAACCAAGTGAAGAATCAAAGCTTTGAAGCTGCGATGTTCCAAGATTTGGGCCTGCTTCGTTTGAAGCCTCGCGTTGGGCGGATTTTTTGGGTTGTCATGATGGTTGGGATGTGCAGATGGCCGACGCTGTTCAAGCGTACATCCAGGCCACACTGAGAGGCACGCCATGTTGGATTGAATTGCCACCAGAGGCTGTGCCGAGTGAATGCAATTGGGGTAAGTACAGGAGACCAGTCGTCCCATTGAGGAAGGCGCTGTACGGACACCCAGATGCGGGAACATTCTGGGAGCAGCACTGTGACGAATCGGTGCGCGCCGTTGGTTTTGAGCCCATCGGTGAGGAATGGCCGTCAGTGTACATTCATGAAAAGCTCCAGCTTGTTCTGGTTGTGTATGTCGACGACTTCAAAATGGCAGGGCCGCAAAAGAACCTTGCCCAGGGATGGAGCATGTTACGTACACGTTTGAAGATTGAGCCCGAGACTGGACTTGACATGTACCTTGGTTGTAACCAAAGCAAGGGAAACGTCACTCTCGGGAACGGACACCGCGAAACAACGGTGACCTATGACATGGAACAGTTCCTACGTTCCTGTGTCGACCGCTATCTTGAGGTGGCGGGCGATGTAAAGTTGAATAAGGTTGTCACTTCTGAGTTGCATGAAGAAACAAAGAATCACGTCTCACGGAAGCCTGCCAAAGAGGGGCCGTCAGTCGTGTGCAATTGGTGTAACAATCTTGTGCCCACCGACGGTTCTGCCACAGTGCCGGACCAGCGGGGAGGGACTCCTGAGTTGGCCACGAAGGAGCCCGTGCGTGGACACCTTGCTCCGCATGCCGCTAGCGTACTAATGAAGTTGCTGTACGGTGCGCGGATTGCCCGCTTCGATTTGTTGCGGCAAGTGAATCGCCTGGCACGGAATGTGCACAGGTGGACTGACTCCGATGATCGGGGTTTGCATCATTTGATGTGCTATGTGCATCATACGAAACATTGGCGCATGATCGGTTGGGTCGGAGACTCCATGGATGATGTGCACTTGGCCTTGTATGCGGACGCTGGCTTTGCAGGATGTGTCGACTCGCTACGTTCCACCTCTGGTGGCACTTGAATATACAAGGGCCTAATACTCGGTTTCCGTTGTCTGGCAGCTCAAAAAGACAGGGTTGTGTGAGTCACCCAACTCCTGAGGCCGAAATAGTTGCGGCCGATGTTGCCATGAGAGCCATGGGTATGCCTGCTCTGAAGTTGTTGCAGCGGGTTCTCAAGAAGTCACCGAACTTTGTGTTCTATGACGATAACAAGGCTATGATCGGTGTCGTGCGATCGGGGAGAAACCCCACGATGCGCCACCTTGAGAGAAGCCATGGTGTTTGCATTTCGTGGATGCATGAGATGTTCACACGTGATTACATGTATTTGGCGTATGAGGTCACCGACAGAATGGCGGCTGACATCTACACCAAGGCGTTCAATGATGGACGCAAATGGAAACATGCATGTTTGCAGATTGGTCTACTCGACCCGAGCTTGCTGTCTGACCCGGATACCCTCAAGGCGCTCACACCTACGTGTGATCCCATAAAAGGGACCATGCAGACTGCTTCGGGAACGGTTGACGGAGTTCCCACATTTCCGTACACACACATTCCGATCATGCCCCCGGACCTGTGGTGGTCCGGATTGACATCCAAAGAAGGATTGCATGAGCATGAAGGACATGATCCGGTTGTCGTTGCTAAAGGACCCAGATTGCGGCGTGTGAAACCTCCACTCGCGGTTGTGACACCATTCGGGCGCAAGTGGCTTCGTTCCACTTGGTTTTTGAGGAACGGGTCATGCCTCAAGGTTGAGGACAGGGTTGACCCTGGGTTACAGTGTGAGCGGATTGATGGGTGGGTTGAACGCGCAGTTTGATCCCGTACCGGTTGCTGTACCGGCGCGGGAGCAATCTCCACGACCACGACCAATTCATGTCGGGTCCGGGGATGTTGACATGCAGTCCGTGCTGGCCGCATTCGTTGAAGAGCTGTCGAACGAGCGCATTGAATTAAAATGTGTCAATGACCTTGCTTTGGAAACTTTGCTCCGGTTGAAGCTGCTTATGCGTTGTCTGCATACCAGTCATGAGCAATTTGTTCCTGGTCGTTGTTTTGTTCCATATCGCATTGCGGTGAAGCACAAACCACAGTTAGCGCCGGGTATTGAGCTCGCGATGGTTAAACATGACGGTGGTGTGCTTCGCGCTCCGGTGCATGTCTCGCTTCCTGGTATGAGAACTCGCACAGTCGTCACGTTGTACAGTGTTGACTTGGCTCGGCCTATTGTGCTGATGGCATGTTCCGAACCGCGTAACTGGTTCACTGCCCTTGCCCGACATAACGGGCCGCAGGTCGTGACCATCACTTTGGTCGATGACTTACTGAGCGAGTACGGGGGGAGAATCGCCAGACATGTGCTTACTAAACCTTCCGATTTGTTGTTCTTCGCCGGGCCTTGCACGGGGGGATCATCATGGGCACGCCTCAACAAGACTCGCGGAATTGACACCGCAGAGAAAATCGAGGCCAAACAGAAGGAATTTTGGAAATTGTTTGAACGGTTCGTTGAAATCAAACGGCATGCCATGACGAAACGCGCTGCGATTTTGTTTGAGTTGCCTGGAAGTTGCGATTATTGGAAGGATGAGAGACTGCATGAGGTTGTTCATGATGGCATTAGTCATGAGTTTGATGGGTGTCGCTATGGCTTGAAGCAAAGGTATGCGAAGAAACCCATGCCAATCAAGAAACCATGGAGAGTTGTTTCGTGGAACTTTGACCTTGGCAGCTCGTTGTCTAAGAAGTGTCGGGAAACCAAGGAAACCCAGTTGTACACGTCGTTAATTGTGTGTGTGTGATCCTCCGTCGTTTTCGTGCTCGAGCAAAGTGCCTTCAGCCGGCACCATTGAAACTCGCTCTTGCTTTGATTACGCGAGGGAATTCGCGGAAGCATCAAGCTGCTGCGTGTGAGATTCGCACCGACCCGACTGTACCAACGAGGAGCCGGGCTAGTCCCGAACCTCAGGTTCTAACGGGGAACTGGGCTAGTCCCGAACCTCAAGTTTCGACGAGGCGTTGGGCCAGTCCCGCACCTCAATTAGAAGCTGGGCATATATTGGGACTATTCTGTGGCTTTATTTGCAGCTGCCTATTTTGGGTTTTCCCGGTTCTGGAGAATATCATCAAGATGACTGCCAATGCGACCGTCGTCAATACACATGAATTCTTCTGCGTGCCTGTTGGGAAATCCAGGCAAGCGGCAATATTCTTGGAACCTCGTGAAGAACGCCATCGAGGAGGGCAAAAGAATCCCCAAGAGTTTGGAAATGGGCAGCGACCTGGGTACATGCATAAAGTGGATCGAGGACATCGGCGTTCCCGTCATCTACGCCTACTCAGCGTACTACTCTGCCAAGTGCCGCGGAATGATGAAAGGAGAAGGGCAATCCATGAGGGTTGCATTGGAGTTTATCAGTACGATTTTCGGACAACTTTCTGCTGACGAATGCATGCTTGGTTGGAGGGAATTCTGCAGCAAAGGGAAGAAGATTGTGGCGGCGCTGAACCAGCTTTGCGGTGAGGCATCGCTACTAGCAAAGAATCCTGAACTGCTCAATGTCACCAAGTATTGCATCGAGGGGGCAGATATGTTGAGATCCATCGCAGATATCTGGGATCTCGCATCAGGTGTGGCCGAGGACAATGAAGAACGGTCTTTCACAGCTGCATTCCACCAAGACACTCCGGTCGGGGAAGTCTACAAAGAGTTCATCAGTGATGAACCAACCAGAACCTCGTCGTCAAGGTGGAGGAGCTCCGAGGAGTTTCTGACAACTGCAGAGTTCGAAAGGCATGATCGAAGAATTGCGAAGTTCAGAGATCGAAGCTGGGGGAAGGTATTCACGTTGAGCGTGATCAAGGCTCCCAAGGTTGACTTCTACGGTCATGGCACAAGAGCCGACTACCAGAAGAATTGGGACCTTGGGCTGACCTACCAGAATGAGCTGCGCGCGTCGATGAAGAACCTGGCGTATGCAATGAGAAGAGATGAAAGAGCTCACCAGCACAACCTTTTGCGCTGGATGATCTGTGGGTCAACCCCCAGCGACATCTCTGACGCATGCATCGGGGCAATCAACTCACTCATGTGCGTTTCCTTCATCATGAGGAGGTTGCAGCCATTGGTCGGGGAAAGGCATGCTACGGATCAGTCGTACACAGTTTATTTCCGTCAGGACAAGTCCGAGCTGAGGGACCTCTATCGGGAGATCGAGGTCGCCAGGAACTTCCTGTGGTGCATCGACATGATCTACAAATCAACGCTGCCTGCGATGAACATCAACTCCATCAGCTTGGCGCCACACGCGGCTGACAGGGCCGCTGAGAACCAAGATCGGCGCAAGTGGGTAAGCTGGCTGAAGGAGATTGAAAAGAAGGCGGAGAAGGACAACGTGATCGACTTCGACCAGAACACCTACTGCACCGTTAACGAAGCCGACAGGGAACTGGAGAGGTACCCCGAGGACTTCGCGATCGTCAGCGTCGAGCTCCGGGCAAAGGAAACAAACCTCTGGTGGGCCAGTCCCCCAGCAGGGAGCTTCAAGTGGGGGGTCGTATGCAAGCGATGCCGTCAAGATCGACAACGAGATCATCGACTCCATATTCCGCATGAACTCCGGTGGTGATGATGACAGATGGACAATCATCAACCCAACTGCTGGGCTCGACACATACACCTCATTCAAAGGGGGTATTACTCTGAGTGGCGCAACTGTCAGCGTGAAGTTCAACATAGACGCCAACACAGGGTACCCAATCATACAAACTGTATTTGGGCCGTGTCTCGCAGATGGGAAGAACGCGACATATTGGGAGTGTATGCTGAGATGCCCGACTTCTTCGCTGGTACATTTCGAGGAGAAGACCAGCGCAGAGAAGATCATTCTTTCCTATGTTAAAAAAGGGAATGCGGCATGGCTTCAGCTGTATGCTTTCATGTGTGCCCAAACAGGATGCTTGATTACTGGACGCCTTCCGGGCGCCAAAGCCATCAACGCGTTGATCCAGGCAGAGAAGAACCCAGACAACGCACCTGGACGGTTGATCCGGATCATCAAGAAGCAGAAAAGGGGCCCCATTGGTGGGGCAACGATTCGCGACATGATGATTCAGAAGAAGAGCTTCTTGGTCCTGGATTGGCCCCTGAGGGCTGTCAATGCAAAAGGGAGCACGAAGACCTTCCAGATGATGGTCAACGAACAGGGATGGACAAACATCGAGGAGAGATCGTACTACGGTTCGAGTGAGCAAGTCTCCTCGTCCGCAGATACGATGAGCATCATCTCCCGATTGCAGAAACTGGAAAAGCTCATCGTCGAACGACGGAGGCGAGACATGGATGACTCACCTGTGTCGGTGCACATTTGGATGTCGCTCTATGACTGGGTGTGCATGAGGGGGTGTGGGTGGCAGGTGACCGCCAACCCCATCATTGACTCCTTGCAAAAGCGATATCCGACCTTGTCAACACGTGCAAGGGCTTGGTTGTGGTGTGCGTGAATCGCGACGTAGCTTTCCATGGAGGAAGAGGGGACTTGGGGACGATCGCCAACAAGGTGAGCGAGATCTGCAAGGCGGCAGGCGCGTTGGTGACCGAGAACGATCGCCTATGGCGCGTTGCCCACGCGCTCACAGGTAAGAACTACAAGATCCCTGGAAGCTCGAAACTGCAACATTTCCTCTTGAAGCGGTTGCTGGTGGAGAAATCCATCGACGTGATCGCGCCAAGCAACGCGTTTGTGTGTGAGCTGGAGGAGACATGCATGAGCGAGCCCGACCTTCGCTTCAATATCCCGAAGAACATGGAGGAGTCGAAGGTGAAGTTCGAGTACAAGCCGACCTTCACTGCTCAATCGAAACGGAGGCAAGAACGGCAGGATGAAGGACACGGCGGACAAGATGCGTTTGGGAACATCGATGTCAGCGATCAACGTCTTCGATGGTATGCGGTCACCGAGCTCAGTGAGTTAATCTGCGAACTTTGTGTGAAAGAAATGCAGATGAACAAGTCGAAGGTGCTCGGGTCAAACTCAAAATACAATCCCACTTCTTGCGTGAACTGTTGCGCGAACTGGAATGCGGACACGAACGGTGTTGTGAGATCAACCGAAGGGAGGAAGCTGTATACGCGACTTTTCGCAGAATGCGTGGTTGCAATCCCGGATCTTCAACATCTCATGGTGAACGTCAACAATGTTCAGGCCATGACCACGATTGTACGGGAACTTGCATATTCCAAGCTGAAGAAAGAGCTATCCCACGTGGGTTTCGTGAGCATGACAATGGATCAGGCAGCACAGTTCTACCGGGAAGCAATTGTGTGCATCCCGGGATGTGATCACGTGCAAGAATTCCGAGGAGTTGAGGAGAGGACCTCCATCTTTGTGATAGACAGAGATCTTGGCAACGTGGCCTATTCATCCTGGATCAAGAGCGTGCTTGATCAGGGGACGATGTATGAGCTCCTGGGACAAACTACGAATGAGGAGTCCTTGGGGGACATCGTCGAGATGATATTGGGTTTCTTTGAGGTGATGTCGTATTTTCAGCACGAACTTCCATTGTGGAAAGATGCATGGAAGATCAAGAGGGAGTTCGAGCATTCAATCGTACAACTCCTCGCCAGGAACGTGAGCCACACGACGGGCCAGAACCGAAAGCGGAACAAACCGTCCGCCCAGCTTGGGGCGCCCACGAAAGAAGTGTTGGACATCATGAACACGGTCAAGCCCAGACATCCGCGATCCCTGACGGCCGAGCATGCCACCCAAGGATCCAAGAGGAAGGCGACAGAGGGCGAAGGCGACGGTCTTGGTCAAGTGCCAGACCCGAGCCGAAACTCTCAGCCCAACGTTGAGAAAGAAGAGAAGAAGCAGCGAGTGATTGATGGGCGGAGAGCTGCGCTCGAGTTCCTGGTCTCAATGGAAAAGTGCATGGGAGAGATGGGAATTTGCATGAGATGCGCGAACCTGGCCCACGACGGCGACTGCAAGAACTACGAGGAGGCTGCTGGGAATGAGAAGGCGATGAAGAAGATCCGTGAGCTTCTCAGCAGCGATCATGTTTCCTCGGATGAAGAAATGGGGGACACGGAAGAACCGTCCTCATCGACGTCCAAGGGACGCAAGAAAGGGGGACAAGAAGGGGAAGAGACAATAGAAATGTATAGCTATACCATCAATCTGGTGGAGATGGCTGACACGGCTGTGGGAGGAGAGCTACAATGCGGTGGCGTGGACCTCACCTACAATCCGTGCGGGGACAACAGAACGTTCAAGACGACGCTAGAGCGAGGGTGTGACACCATCCCAGGTTACATCCCGAAGTTCGGCGACGTGAGCGATGTGCATATGCCATGGGCGTACGCATCTATTGTTGACCCCAAGTACTTTCCCAAGGGTGCCATCCTTGAACAAGTGGATGTGATGCAGCTTGGCAAGAGCGTCAATTTCTGCGTTGCTCCCTTTGACGGTGCTCCACTATGCAAGATTGGCGACGATCGCTCGGTATTTGCTACGAGAGATCAAGCAAACCAGCTATCTCACAACCTGTGCAGAGTCCTTCGACACAAAATCGGCAAGTGCCGAGGAAGTGTTTTCAGATGCGATGAAGGTGGATGGGTCGACATCGACGCAGTCATTGACGACCGGAATAACGACATATTCCCACCTGCAACTTCGAGAGCAAAACGATACATGGGCATCATGGAAGTGATCAAGTGGCAGGAATCCGGACACAAGAAATCGAGGTTTCAGGTCCTGGCAGCAAGGTTTCCAAGCGTCATGAACCCGAATGGTATGAAGGCGGCCAGGGAGGAGTTGAACTATGCTGGCCTGGATCGGGATGACATCGACAGGATGTTCAACAGATGCGATGGATGGTACAGGCCTTGGTGCATCCGAGTCACAACTGGTCACAGTGATTTTGGATTCATGAGCTCATCCGCACTGGCAAATAGGTATTCTGCAAGAATGGGTGATTCTCTCGGAGGAGCATTCCATGTGACGTATGTGGAGAACCTGCCGAGCATCGTACGCTGTGGGCTAGTCCCCGGCGGGATCGATGGCGGAAACAGGCTAGCATTGCACTTCGGAGCATTTGCTCCATGGGATGAGATGAACGTAGCAACGAAGGTGACGCTACGAAACGTAAGGTCGGGGGATCCGATTGCGATCATCTACATTCCCAGTGCAACCCTCGCGCGGTATGGAGCTGGAGTCGCGGCAAATGGGACATTCATGGTCTTTGACGTGATCCCGTTCTATGAGGCCTTTGACGTGATCCCGTTCTATGAGGCCAAGTCCATTTGGATTGGCAAAAGCAACGGAGGGAAACGCCTGGAGTACGAGGACGTCAAGCGAGCGTACTCAAAATGTGTGGAAAACGCGATGTTCCTACAGAACGTCGCGAAGATCAACGAGAGGATGCCTGAGACCGAGGCAGGTGCCGACAATCTGCACTACATCAAAGACATGGTTGATCGTGCGTGCAAACTGTTTCGGGAAAACAAGCTGGAGGAGTTTGATGCGCAGACCAACGAGATCAGGGACGAGATCAGCAAAGTCGTCATCCTGAATGACGAGACATGGGAAGGACTAAGATGCCGGATATGTCCGTCATGCGCGACCGCGATTCCCACATGCTTCTGTGTGTGCCTGGAATGTGGGGCGCAATTGATCTCTACCGGGAGATTCTGCATCCACATCAGTTCCGACGACGACGGGGACAACCAAAGGCCCAATGTTTCGGGTGAAGACGAAGCCAACCATGGTGCGGCAGCGCAGGAAGAGGATGATGAGGCGGAGAACGTTCCTGAAGACGACGACATGGACACGCAAGGATACACGTCCGGCTACATGTCTGAGGAAGAAGATGGCGGCTGGCAATACCGCGACAATGACTTGGCATCGCGGGATATCATAAATTCCCAGCGGATGGCGATTTGCCTTGATGAGCCGCGCGAAGCTCAATAAATGGCGGGATTCATCGCGCTGCAGATGTCAAAGATGTGGGGGATGTTCGAAGGTGGTGAAAAGAGAACGATCGATGCCGCGCTCGAAGGGAAGCTAGGCTGCCCATACCACAACGACTTCGAGAAGTACCCCAACATGACTGAGCACGATCAGGAAGGGATCCTGTTGCCGTCAACAATAGTGAAGATTAGCCGATCTCAGAATGTTCGGACAAGGACCTTCCGGTCGGCTGAGGAGCGTAATGAATACATTCGTCTGATGGTATGCAAGTGCGAGGGGCTATACATACTTTACAAGCTGTGGATTGCAGCGAGAATCCTCGACATCACCAAAGACGAAATGAAGCTCCTGGTCAAGGATCGCGTGCGCCCGGTGGGTGATATCATTTACAGATGCTTCTCCCTGGCTTTCAACTGTAAATATATATCGTTCGTAAGGGAAGGCTTGAACCTTGGCAGATATGGTTATTCGGTCAATGTGAGCGCCATTATTGCAGCCACTGACCCGAATAAATGCGACACACCTCTGCTGGATTGGTGCCTCCGAATGGGGCATTGGATACCAGAAGATCATCGCAAGAAGTGTGTCCGGGCGCGAGAAGCCCAAAAGAATTTGGACGAAGAGTTCCGTCGACGTACCCACAGACTGTCCATTGGGGACAGGTATGCGTAATGCAGATGTGGATTATTATTGCTTATGTGGTGTGGTGCGCCCACCAACAGCAATACATATATTCACTCCGATGTTGATTGCGGCACGATGTGGGCTAGTCCCCATCTATTGCTTGCGTCTCATCAATGTCATTGCGATGGAACGACTCTACATCATGATATGATTTCATGCGTCCAAGATGAATGGATGTGTATACATTTACATATTCCGATGACTATGACATTCCGGATATCATGGATGGAACTATTACCTCATGGATGATTTCCTTTTCATATATATATATATATATTATTCATGGTACCTGGAATGGCTATGTTTTGCATGTATTGCTCGCCAAATCTTCTTTGCCGATGATATTCAGATGGCTCATGACCGTGCGCTACTATAGATTTCTATGGCCAACCCATTTCTGTGGATGACGGCCGCGCGATGCGCAAATGCGGCAGCCGGGATTTCAAGTGGTTGCGTATTGGCTAGAGGCAAAATGTCTCTTGCATCTGAGTATAGGAATGTGCTACGATTTGTGGATGCATGTTTCTGCCTTGATTGGACCTGGCAAGTTTCACAATGAATGGACGGTGTAGCAATAGTGAATGAAAGAGTGTTCGACACAGTTTCGTAGCTGAAGCCGTGGCCATTGGAACGTTTTGTGGTGTTTGGACCGCATGATGAACAATGCGACCCAAATGGGGGATGTTAAAACCCTCCTGGCCCCGTGCCTAAATTGGGAAGCAGTTCTGAGGTCCGTGTTTGTGTTGCTTACAAGGTTCCATTGATTGCCATTTGGCTCAAGTCACAAGTGAGGTTCAAGATCTTATGTGAAGCTGCGTTCATACGTGATCGGCAATTGAGAGCGGAAAACACTTCGCTTGCGCTGCATTTGTCAGGACCACTGTTGTAACTATTATTCCTTCTCCCTTACAACAGTTACACGGGTTCGGCTATAACGGTTTGACCGTATACACCTTTCTACGTGGTTGGTATTTACAGCTGGAGGGTTCGGTGGACAGCGTCCCACGGGACGTCACCTTGCCGTCTCTTGACAAAATCTGACGGTGCTATCGGGATCTTCTTTCTGACGGCTATGACGAGGTGTTTTGATGCCGCCTTGCAGCTGGCCAAAACCAAGTTTCGGAAGATACGTTATTGATGTTCTTTGGACGTGTCCATGAATCTTCTATGTTTATTGGCTTTCTATGACTGCTCTTTGAATTTTTGCGAGTTGTCCATGCTGTTTCTATGTGATGGTTGTGTACTTGTTATACACATGTTAACAAGTGAGCAGATCATGCGTAGAAACCAAGGCGAGCGAGCGAGCGAGCGAGCGAGCGAGCGAGCGAGCGAGCGAGTGAGTGAGTGAGTGAGTGAGTGAGAGACTGAGAGACTGAGCGTGGGTGCAAGTGTGAGTGAGCGCGCGTGCCAGTGAGGAGAGGCGGAGGGAGTGAGTGAGTGCGTGCGCGAGTGAGCGAGTGTGAGCGCGGGAGTGTCACGTTGGCTTGATTCGCCGGATTCAACTTTGGCGCTCCATGCGCCAGGGGCATGAACGTCGTAATTCACTATGACCGAATACGCGCAACAGGCTTGGAGCTCTCAGCCATGAAGACCTTCTCGTGTCTAGGTTTTTCCGCACTTACGGGTATACAAGCTCTCAGATTCTGTTTGAAACGACATCCTGTTCTTGTTCAAGAGAAGTCTTCCAGATCACATGACAAGTCCCAAGCTGCCATAGTTGTTCCAAGCATTTTGCCCACCTGTTTTTGTTTTCCAAACCATTTTCTTCCTCGCGAGCACGCCCAGTCAGACATGAAGCCACCACGGACTCATGATTGTGCTGCACCCGCACAAAAACAAGGCCCAGTCGTTGCCAGGCAGCAAGGCGGCCTGGCATTCTACAGCCTCCTGACCATGGACGCTCTCCTTTTGGTCATTTTCAGCGCGGAGTATTTTCTGAAAGGCCGCGCGCTTGGGATGGCGTACATGTGCAGCCTTTTGGGAATCTTAGATATGATCCTTTTGCTGAGTGCTAGCGCCTACCTCACTCTTTCTGTGGCTGAAATACACATCAATGGCGCGCTGCTCGGATTGGTGCGTGCCGCCCGACTGTTGCGCATTTTGCGACTTGTGCACTTGCTGCAGATCCTCCCCGCGCTTGCACTGCTTGTGAAGGGTTTGGTTAGCACTATGATCACCATCATGGACGCCATGATACTGCTGTGCATTTTGTCGTATATTGGCGCCTTGATATGCTCCGAGATCCTTGGGAATGACAACGAAGTCTTACGCGGATTCTTCGGCTCGATTTCGACCAGCTTCCTGACCCACATCAAGCTAGTGTTGGTTGAGGGCTGGCCACAGATCGCTGCGGCTATGTTGGGGGACTCCAACATGTGGGCCGCTTACCTCTTCGTTTTCATCTGCCTCAGCAACTTTGCTTTGCTGAACCTGGTTACAGGGGTGGTTTGCGAGCGAGTCATGGAGCTGGCCCGGCAGCTGCCGCCCCCATCCGCGGTGGAGAAGGACTTTGAGTTCCAGATGCTGCGGAGCCGCATCTGCGAGCTTTACACAGCCCACCGGAAGCCGAAGCGGAACTGGCTGACGGAGGCGGAGACGGCCCGGCTCTTCCAGTCTGCTCTGGCCAGTGAGCTGATGGACGACATGAAGGTAGCTCTGCCCTCGCAGAGCAAGCAGCTGCGGAGTTTGCTGGATGAAGACGGGGACGGGAAAGTGACCTGTGAAGAGCTCCAGGACAGTCTAATGAAGATGCGCTGCAGTCGGTTTGACCAGGTCTCCCGTGAGATGCAGCGCTCAGTTCGCTTAACCGCAGGCAAGGGCCAAGCGCCATGGTTGTACCGATGCTTGAACCATGGGCTCGTGGGCCTTAGAAAGTGTTGGCAGTTCCCTCAGCCATCAGCTTGCGCGCTGATCTGGTGAAGTTGGGCTCGGGGTAGCAGGACTTCCTGAAGTCTGGGAACCCTTGATTCAATCTTTGGAGTGGGGGCTTGGTTTGCACCCACAAGTCAACTGCCGATTCGTCCAGGATTTTCCTTGTCCCTCGCCCCGTGTTACAACACGAGAGAGAGAGAGGCTGCGCTTTGCAGCTCTTCGAGCAGACGGGGGCGGAGATGGCGCAGAAAGTGCGCAGCGAGACCCTTGGCCATGCATTTTACGCAGAAAAACATATTTAAACATCATGTGTATGTATATAATATATTTCTATGTTCCAGGTTCTAGGAACATATACTAGGGTGACCCCGGCCCAGTGCCCCTTGCCCTGCAGCGGCTAATCATTTAGGTAGTATGTCTGGTACAAACGGACATTTACCTTCTCGTTGCGAAAGCCGTCGGAATGATGGCTTCTTCCAAACTTGGGATGTTTCATCGTCCGTACATGTGCTGAACTTTGCGCTGAGCACTCAAGTGAACACTACATGTAACAAATCATCGATTATTAGCTTTACCCTTGCTCAGTGGTGACGGAAAACACATTTGTCACCTCCTTTCAAAATTAATCCGAGTGGTGGAACATGCTGGTTTTTGAGCGGTGTTAAGGTAGTGTTCAAAGCATCGTTGAGTACAGTGTTCCGCCACTAGTCACTGGAGTCTCTGTCGCGTTTGTATATTGCGCTGTTTATCTGTCAAAGTTGAGTCGTTTACTAGTGTGTTCTCGGGGCAACATCGGACGGACAGCTGAGAGCAAATCTAAGTTTACTTGCGTATAGAAAATGTTGTTCCCATCGTCATTTGGGGTACACAGCGCTGGGCTGCCTTCGCGTTGTGGTACTCATGTCTTTAGCGTCATGCCTGTGTAGTTGCTGTGTCATCAACCGCCGCTCGCGAGCCCGCAGACCGCCTCACGTCTGATGTCTGCCCGTGTTCGAGCCATCTTGCCCTTCGCCGTACTTTGTAAAACCGAGGCCGCTCACTCGTCGACTGAGCTCACTCAAAAACCTGCGTTTTCATCCTTGCCCCGTCTTCTCACTTTCTTTCAACATTATTCAAGCCAAAGGGTGAAACATACTTCTGTTCGCGAGGCTTTAAAGTTTGGCAGTGCTCATCAATGCAGCTTTCAATGTGATGTTGAAAAACATGCGACGCCAAATGCAGTGCTCCGCCACCAGTCAGGTGCTGCAGCAACCTTGATTTCGCTTGCTGATGGCAATCAAGGCAAACCAGATAGCACCTTTGCAACTCCCCCCTCAGGCTGAAAAGCAAAAAGTGGCTCTGCGCGCGAGTCGCGTGACATTCACGGCGAATGATGTCATGCGCATGCGCAGCGAGCGTTGAAATTGTGGTTTTACACGATTACAAGCTATTCGCATCTATTCGCTGACAATTTTAGATTTGGCCACTCGACCCCTTAACTTCGCGGCCTTTGATTTTGCTTACGCCTTTCAAACTTCCGCTTTGGGAATAAGCAAATCTTGAGCTTTGCGGCTTCGAAACGAGCTAGGATGCAGGCCGCTGGACAGAAGGTGGCGAAGCATATGGAGGTGGTGGACACGTGCCTGGTGCAACAGGTGGAAGAGGAGGCCTCGCGCTTGTGGAGGGCCAAGGTGAAACGCCAGCAACGGGACCTCATGGAGGCCAGGCCTCGACTTGAGACTTGAGACAGCCGAGACTTGAGACTTAACAAGACTTAAGATTGCAAGGCCTCGACTTGAGTTATTTGATTTTCCAAGTCGATGCTTTTCCAGGCGAGCTATGCTATGAGGATGCTGAGCTACAGCGTTGCTGCCTTGCAACGAGAGTGCTCCGATGCCTTTGTGCCCAGCATGCCAGCCGTACGTGGGTGTGGTGGGCGTGGTGTGCATGCTGGCAGCTTGAGGCAGGCAGCGACACAGACGTAAAAACGCAAGGGGCCGAAAAGGCTCCGGCAGATCGACCTGCGAAGAGCCACCGAATGGCGTGCTCTTTGCGATTCAAACACTCTCTGGCGAAAGAGCTGCAGGTAGGGATCTTTGCGCACTGAAACCAGCGCTTTCATTCTTTGCATAGTCCATTGCTCATGGCTCAAGGTGCTTTCAAGGCCCGAACTCAAACTGCCAATGAGGAAACACATGCAGAAAGAGCTGGCGGTAGTGCTGACAGATGCCACTTTTTTCTTTTCTTTTTTAAATCTCTGCAAGAAAGTCTGCTTGTGGATCTTTCTATGCAAAGTGCGCCATGGGTGCATCACTGGGTGGCGTTGCCAACGGAGTGTGTTGCACCACCCGTGGTGATGAAGCAGCTGTACGGCTGGAAAGAAACAGGTTGCCGCCCAGAAATTACTTTAGAGCCTCCGGCTCAGTCCGCCGACATTGTCCTCTCCCTGTTCTCCTTCTTCCTCTCTCCCTTGTCTCCCTGGTGTGTTCTGTCGTCCTCTCTCCCTCCCTCCGCTCCCCATCCTCCCCAGCCCCCCAAGCCACTCTCTCCCCAATCTCCCTCTCTCGTATGTATGTATGTATGTATGTATGTATGTATGTATGCATGTATATATGTATGTATGTAATGTATGTATGTATGTATGTATGTATGTATGTATGTATGTATGTATGTATGTATGTATGTATGTATGTATGTATGTATGTATGTATGTATGTATGTATGTATGTATATGTATGTATGTATGTATGTATGTATGTATGTATGTATGTATGTATGTATGTATGTATGTATGTATGTATGTATGTGTATGTATGTATGTATATGTATGTATGTATGTATGTATGTATGTATGTATGTATGCATGTAATGTATGTATGTATGTATGTATGTATGTATGTATGTATGTATGTATGTATGTATGTATGTATGTATGTATGTATGTATGTATGTAATGTATGTAATGTATGTAATGTAATGTATGTAATGTATGTATGTATGTATGTATGTATGTATGTATGTATGTATGTAATGTATGTATGTAATGTAATGTATGTATGTAATGTAATGTAATGTAATGTAATGTAATGTAATGTAATGTAATGTAATGTAATGTAATGTATGTAATGTATGTAATGTATGTAATGTATGTAATGTATGTGTATGTAATGTATGTAATGTATGTAATGTAATGTAATGTAATGTAATGTAATGTATGTATGTA
>CAUJNA010000189.1:103893-191393 GCA_963377175.1 Effrenium voratum | reverse complement strand
TTGGGCCCCCCAAGCCTCATAATTTTTTGGAACCCGGAGCCCTCCGAAATGTCCCAATATGATACCCTTTCCAAGTAGGACTTTGCTTCAAACTAGAGTTGGATTTTTGAGTATGATTTAGTAAGGATATAGTTTTCCCATATGTGTTTTTTGTTCGAACATGTGTTTTATGTTCGAATAGAACCCCATTCCTAATCCTTCCCTAGCCACTTCTCCGTTACACGGCGTGGCTTAGAAGGAAGGGAATGGGCACTCACTAATCACTCACTTCTTCCTGTTGTCCCTCGCTCCCTTTGTTCGCGGGTAAGCAGGGTGTAGAAGTGTGTGAGTGAGTGGGTGGGGTGAACCGCCAGGAAAGAACTCACACAAGAGCGGTTGGTGCGGCTTAAGCTTGCCTGAATAAGTAAGTCATTACATATTGCCCTGCCCAAAGAAATTTCATTGAATTTTGCCCCAACTGGCAGACTGGTGCAGATTGAAACCGCCAAGAAAAGTACAGCTAACCCTGCTGAAGGCATCTCTTTCCTCCATGCGGCCTGAGTGCCTGACGTAGATTGCCAAACGCTTTATTCACTTCCAGGCGGATGTGGAACCCTGATTTCGGAGCTTCAGGAGCAACACCAGCACCAAGGCCACCAACAACCAAACGCCGCCGATCTCCCCACGAAGAACTCAGGGGGCCCTTTTGGGACTTCCACGATCCCTGCTTTGTTCTGGAAGAATTAAGCCGCCGAATGTGTCAACATGAAAAACGCACCTCCCAAACTGCCATCAAGTTCTTTCACTTAATGATCGAATATGGTCACCGTCCCCACATGGATTAAAATATTGTTCGGTTTCCTCACGAGGGGCAAAAGAAACTTGCCTTCAGCGACCAGCCCCCAATGTCCACTGCAGAAAGGGTGGGCCGCTCGCTCTAAAACACTGGTTGGGAATTCGATCCCACTCAACCGTGGCAGCATAGACGTGTGATCAAAGGAACCGCGCGCTGATCTTCCCTTGAGGTGTGTTTCTGTTCTGACACGTCGGAGCAGCCCTACCCCCCTAGCAGGAATATTTTCTCAAACTCCCAAGGCTGAATGCGGCAACCCCCTGGCCGTGTACCTGGACCAACCAAGGAGGTTTTCCCCGAATGTCCGCAACAGTGCATTCACGTGGAATCCCTTTCCGAGCGCGAATAATATGTTGCTTGCGGCGGGCAACAAAAGGTTCAACTGCTTTTGCTACAAGAGTCTCACGGGCAGCTCCGAGCCTGGCGCTGAAGCTTGTCATGCTCATGGGCCGGAGAACCGAGTGAATGCGCGCAATGCACCAAAGGCAAAAGGCGCGCATTTCTCCAAGCAAAGTTCCCGGCGATGTCCGTGCTTGGATGGGCGGCCTATGCTGTGTAGTTGGCGAACTTAAGCGACTTGGTAAGCCACGTGCAAGTTGCCTAACTTGAGGTAGTAAGTCCAATAAGTCTGACTTAGCGGACTTACAGCCTGGGTAAGTCCACTTGGCGAGTTAGAGGACTTAGCTAACGACTTAGAACTACTCAGCATCTACTTAGCTAACTCAAGCTCGCCAAGTGGACTTAGCCAGGTTGTAAGTCCGCTAAGTCAGACTTAGTGGACTTACTAACTCAAGTTAGGCAACTTGCCAGCGTCTTAGCAAATCGCCAAAGTTCGCCAATTACGTAGCAAGTTGGCCGCCCATCCAAGTACTTTTCTCGCTGATTTCCGTACTTTTCCCGCCGATGTTTGCACTTATTGCCGATGTCCGTACGTTTCCCGCCGATGTCTGTACGTTTCCCGCCGATGTCCGCACTTTTCCCGCCGTGTCCGTACTTTTCCCGCCGTGTCCGAACTTTTCCCGCCGATGGCCGCACTTTTCCCGCCGATGTCCGTACGTTTCCCGCCGATGTCCGTACGTTTCCCGCCGATGTCCGTACGTTTCCCGCCGATGTCCGTACTTTTCCCGCCGTGTCCGTACTTTTCCCGCCGATGTCCGTACTTGTCCCGCCGATGTCCGTACGTTTCCCGCCGATGTCCGCACTTTTCCCGCCGATGTCCGTACGTTTCCCCAACGCTCTTTCTATGACTGCATGCCCTTGTTCGAGTGAGACAAGTTCAATGAGCCTACGACAACATAAAAAGCGACTTCCCAAAGCAAAAAGAGGAGTGCCACCCCGGCATCCAAAGGTGAAACGTCACATCAAGCATCTGCAGTGTCCAGGGGACGAAGAAAGGCCTCACCGTCACCCAAGTTGTATTTCAATTAAGGATACAAGTGTATCTCTATCTGAGAGATTTTGGCTTGGCATCAGGGCCACCCAGGTTGTAAATCAACTTGGGATGCAAGAGCATTTCCATCCAAAGGATATTCAGGGCGAGTGAGTTGTGCTCTAGTTGAGGACCTAATTTGGCCAGGCGGGCTTCAAGGGGCCCTCAGGCCGCTTCTCGTGAAAGGATTTGCGCGCAAGAAACCTTTCACGATCGCCCGTCGCATATTCAAGTCTGTGTTCCGTCAAGTCAATTAAGGCGGCAGCTGTTTTACTCCGGCCCTTTGGGTAATGGACGCCTGATGAACTTTGCCATTTAAATGGCATGTAGTGTCTCTTTTACCTCTTTCCCATAAGGTAGTTCAGGTCTACATGTTAAACCTGCATTTTCATGCCGGAAGCCAATCCTTCTCAGAGATAGAATTCTTTGGCTAGTTTCTGCCGGAAAGATCCTTAGTCGGAGCATATCCTGCAGTTTAGTCACATGGATCGATTTTTTTTTAATCATAGTGGCCTTGCAGACGGTCTGCATTTTGGCCTCGTCACACAGGTCTGGCAGTCTATATTTGTTCTTGCCTTTTGGTTCTAGATTCAGGGCGGGCTGGATTTTGTGCTCAAACGGTAGGATTGCAAGAGCTCAATCCATGTAACCCCACATCCAAGTTCTTCTAGTTTTCAGGCCACCGCAATAAATTCAAGAAGCTTATGAGTCGTGTTAGGCCGTTGGGCCCCAGTAGGCCCGTGTGCAATCTTCCGGTGTCATTGCGGCAAGGTGAACTCTATGTCCGGCACCACTCTCATAGTGGGTCATCTTGCGCTGTACAGATTTCTAAGATTGTGTGCCTTGCGCTTTCAATTTCATTCCTTTTTTGCAGGCGCGGTTTCTATGCTACTTGGGTTGCAGCCCGTAGAAAAGCCTTGTATGCTTTTACCACGTTTTTCCAAAATATTGACATTTGTCATGAGCTTCCTGAAGTATGGGAGCAAGGTTTTCTCTGGCCCTTTTTGCAGTCGTGTCTGCAACAGCATTCCCAATCAATGGTATGCTTTGACGGACACCCCCGCCTGTCCAGGGTCTTGATGGCTCTTGACTTTATGCATGGCCAAAGGCATGTCATTTGGTCGCTCCTGGTAGGCTTCATGCAATTGCATTAAAGGTCAAAATGTTCGGCGATCCACAAACGTTTTAGTCAAGGTCTTGACCGAGCGTTTTGGCCATCTGCAGCGCATAGGCGCTATCCGAGGAAATGTCGGAGGGCACATTTATCTGATGGCAACAGTCACGCGTCCAGCTCAGCTCTGTTTATGCTCTGTGTTCCAGGTGGTTGTCCTACTTGTCGGACGTTCAAGACGGGTGGCACAATTCTCTTTTCAATGAACCATCTAGCTGCATCAGTTTGAATGAGGTCCACTACTAGGCCCATCCCGCCCTTCTTAGTGTTCTGGAGTCGTGGCACTATTATCACAGCTGCCATCCACATACATGCCCCATGTCCGTGTGGGATCAAGCGTGAAATTAGGATTATTATATGGCATATTGTGTCTTATATTGCAAGCTGCTCGTCGAAGTCGCATCGTGGCATTACGGCAGTTCGAGCGGCGTATCATTCAATGCTCAGTGTTTTGAAGCACGTCGGCAGTCGGCTGAGAGAAAGTGCAGCTTTTCATCTATGTTCCCAAGTGTCTTCTTGACCACACAATTCGCATGAGGTTGGGGTGTCTGACCACTTGGCTTTCATCAATTTGTTTGAACGCTGCCCGTCACCATGCAAGTATCATCCTTGTTTTGATTGGTCAATTTCTTCAGTCATGATTTGTCGAGTCAGCCTTAAGTTTCGGGGTGTCAGAGTTTTAAGGCCTTTTCTCGTGCCTATCTCTTTCACGACAACATCTGCTTTATTTTTCCCCATGCGTCGCATGGGAGACTCAAAATCAGACTTTTGAAAACCAGTTGTCCTTCGGCCTGAATGGTCCATCCCAATCTCCTGATGTGGTTGCATAGGGTGGATGCTGGCCCCCATTTTGTCTTTTTTGGCCGCGTCAATTCGAATTAGGTATCCCACAGCTGTCGAATTTTTTCCGGTCTCTTCTTGGCTAGCTTGTGAGCCACTCGCAGGGAATTTTCAATCAGCAAATTTCGGAGTCTATGGATCACGGTGTAATATGAGCAGACTAACCAAGGATTGGTAGTCTTTTTCCCGGCGTAGACACTCTTTGCAATTTTAGTACGTGAGGCCTGTATTAGTCCCCAGGTACGGATTGAATTTCACTGGCATAGAACATTAAGGCAGCACCGCGACCTTGATAAGCTTTGCTTTGTCCTCGCTCGCTATGGCAGTCTGGAAATTTTTGTCAAGTTTTTTCTCAGCCTTAGTGTGTCTACGCCTCAGTAGCTCGCTATTGCACTTTTTGGTATATCGCATCCCTGCTCCTAATCAGTCTCACTGTGGGTGAGACGAATTTGTTGATGTGTTGGCAGGTCACGATTGAGTGATTCTAGCTTATCGGTGCGTTGGATTAGTGTACCAACACCAGCTTTTGTCTATGCAACAACTTGTCTCCAGGCATTGCAAAAACTGTTATTACGGCTTAAAGCTTCTTATGGGCTTCAGGGTTCTGTGTAAGCCATTCTAGTTATCAGCATAGCCATAAAGTGTGGTTTCTTTTTCAGTAGTCTGTTGCGAGAGGTGTGTTACCAGGCAAAGCTCCATGCACAGGCAACGACGCCGGATCTCCTTCCGGCAAACCTGTGGTACTGTGCATGGGCGGCGATAGCGCGTGTACAGTCACAATCGGCGTCTGCTTTGGCGGAGGAAAGATTCCCAGGCGTCTATGACCGTTTGTGAAACTCCTACCTTTTTACAGCACAAGTGTCGGTCTGCGTGGTAGGGCATTAAAGAATTTTTGCAAATCTACACAATGCCGCTTAAGCCAGTCGCATCTAGTGTGCAATTTCCACCTGTTGCTGGATATCATACCAGACATCCGACGGTCCCTTTCCTGGCATAAAGGTACAAAGTGTGTTTGGCATCCATTTTGCCATACACCCACGTAGGCGTGCGCTTTGGCCCAAAGCCTGTATATCACGAGAAAATAGTTATTGGCCGTGTGTTATGTTCATTGCCCAAATCAAGTTTTTTTAGCTACATGACACGTTTTGCTTGGCATAGGATGTCTGGCCATCCTTTCGTAGCAAAAGGTTTAGTCATTCACGTAGTTTTTCTTGTGCGCGGGGGAAGTCTGATTAGTCGTTCCTGGAGAAACCGCAAGCTCCTCTGGGTGTATTCGTTTTTGTCTTCAACAGGCGCATTTTCCAAATTTCTTCTTCGGATGCATGACTTTCATGCTCGGGATGCTGCGGTATTTCAAAGTTTATCAGATTTACACGTCGGCCCAATTTGTATCCTCAAGGACCCCTGCTGCTTTGTCCCGTTGCCACCAAGTATTCCAAAAGGCAGCAATTTTTGCATTCATGTCTACTGGGGTCGTGAGGCATTGAGTGTATGCCACTTGCACGATTGCAGGCAGTTCACGTTTCGTGGCCACGGATAGGATATCGCCGTCGTAGTCCTCGACCGTCACTTATGGTGGTCAATGTAGATTTCCTGCCTTCGCTGTAGGTTTGCATCTGCAAGGCGAATTTTGCACACTCCCTTCTTTTTGTTCCGAAGTAACTGCCCTTCACGCTCAACCTGAATGAGGAGTTGATTGATGGGCGGATGCTCACACTCACGTATTAGGAGTAGGTCATTTGCCCCCTAATGCTTTAGTCCATATGAATTGTGGCTTTAAAATCCTTAAGTCTTTGCTTCTTCCGCGGTTATGAAAGTCGTCTGTGTATTTTTTGAAACTTTCATGTATTGGCACAAGCTGATCTAAGGATGGCATATCCATAGGCGCGTCGTCACAGAGGCGGTGCTTAAGCAGCCACACGTGAAAGGATGGGGCAAAACCTCCAGCTTTAAGAATGGCTTTCCACTCTTTTAGGCTTGCAAGTTCCAATGGTCATCTTCTGTCGGTCTGCTTTGTATGGCTTTCACAGGTTTATAAGCCAATGCATCCTTCGCACCTGGCGTGTCACATGTTGGCTTGGAAGCTATGTGCATCACAAGGTGGGGTATATGCACCCTGGTCGATCTTAGGCAGTGTAGATCCTTGCACATTTGCAACTGGCGTCTTGGCGCACTTGTTTTTCATCTGCTTCGGCAAGCTCGGCACTATCGAAATTGGATCCGTTGCATGCTGAAGTCGTATGGCTAGTCGAGCGACTTCTCGACCTCACCTGCCCAACCACTCAGGCGCGGTCAATGTCTGAGTATGTGGTGTGGGTTTCTGAGCGTTATAGGCGTCTTCCCATCCAGGTCCACACGTACGCGTCCCATGGCTTCGGAGGTACCCACTTCTGGATACTGATTGTGTCGGAAGGTAATCTGAAAGTGGCAACGAAAGGGTCATGTGAGTCAAAAAAGTGCTTACCTTTAATCTCCCCTTTCACAAAATATTGAAGGATTTCACTCTTTGCTAATATTACTTCATTGTAGGTAGCATCTCTGCACGTGGGTCCGCCTCCTGACTCCCAAAGCAGGTCAACAAATCCGAGTTTTCTCAATGCGGCCAAATGGGATGCGTTGTAATTCTCAAATTTAGTCTCCGTTAATTATGTACTTCCTTTGTGTCCTGTGGCTGATTCAATGGCCCAGCTAAGGAGTATATGATTTATTGCTCGTGATCTTGGCGACCACGTGGAACACCATATAGCATGATGATGTAGATGTCAAAAGCTCCTATCTTGACAAAAGCATCTGCAATTCTTCCGCTTTTGAGCCATGCAGCGTCTACGATGCCAAACACTTGTGCCAAAATGCTTTTGGGAAAAGTGCCAACATTGATTGAGCACATCCAGCAAACACATTGCCCTTCCATGTCTTGCCAAAAACATGTCAGGAGCACCTTCAGCACCTTGAAGTGAAACAGCACGATGCACGGAGCGGGGCGTGGCACGACGGTTCCCAGAAAACAACTGGAAAGGAATAACCCCATAAACCTTACAACAAATTAAATTGTAAGATTTATGTTTTGATTTTATGAGATTTTATTTCGGGAATTTTGGGATTTAGGAAAATATTATGTGACATTTATGTGTGGTTTTGTGTTGTGGGGGGTTGTGATGAAACAATGTTGAAATACTATGTGAAATGGGCGGTTGAGGGGATTTCATCTGAACTGGGGGCTGTCTGTGTGTAGGTTAAACACCCCCGGTTTTGCTACAAACTCCACAGGCAAAAAATAACGCGCTGGAAAAACGCTCAAGCTCACCAAGCCAGGGTCCACGGGGGGGGGGTGCTATATATATATATATATATTGGCACACCACCCATGAGCTACATTTGGAGCGTGCGGTTCATCTCACCCAAAAACACTTGTATTTACAGAGTGGTTTGCGTGTTTTGGACGCGCGCAAATATAAGGAACTACTAGGCCGAATGTCGGTCTGCGACGAAGTCCTTCTGAAAAGTCAATCAAGTAGCAAGCGCTGTGCTTTTCGCTGGCATCATAGCCACTGGGCGCGTGGTGCGTCCATTGTAATTGCTGGCGTCATGCGATATTGGCAAAAGTTGCTTTGGCAAAAACCCCTTTTTCAGCAAATTTCGAGGCAGTAAGTGTGTCTTAGTTGGCAAAAGCTTTGGCTAGCCTCTGCAAAAGCACATGCGGCTTAGGGCTCTTCATGGACCTCCAGAACACCCACTGATAGCACCTTAGGTGCAAACGTGGGTTCATCTTACCATGCGCGCCATGGCGAGACTTTCGTTGCAGCTGGCTTGGGAGAAGCGTTTTCAAACAGCTTCCAGTCAGCGTCGTGGCATTGAGTGCCACCTGTTTTAGGGACGCGTCCAAGTGTCGGGGTGTGGGTGTGTGTTTGCGTGTCTGTGTGTCTGTGTGTGCATGTGCTGCAGCGAAGTTTGGCCGCGCGCGCTAACAACGTTGGCTATCCAATGCCGCCCCCCGACCCCCCCCGCCCCCGCGATCCCCCCTTCTTTGCGGAAAACCATGATTATTTTTGAAAACTGCCAGGCGCCTGGCAGCGCTGTTGGCAACTACTAGGCCGAATGTCGGTCTGCGACAAAGTGCTTCTGAAAAGCCAAAGCAAGCGCTGTGGTTCTGTTGTCTTTAATTGCACAGTATGCAAAACCTCCTGTTTCTACCGTTGTTGACTACAAAAATAGCCACCAAACACCTCAAGCCAAACAAACCACACAATGAAAAGGAAACTAAGCATTCAAGATGCGCTTCATTGCTGAACTTGTTCTGCTGTGTCTCTCCTGTTGCTCTTGAATTATTGTTATTAAAGTCTAGGATGCCACTGCCGCAGCTCTTGCTGGAGTGGTATTGCTGCGCCCCTTACTCATCAAAAAACCCGAGGAACACCAAAAGAACCGAACGAAACCAAACAGTCCTCGAGCAAAAACAAACAAAACAACAACATGAGACTGGCTGGTTTGGCCTCTGATTTTTGTGTTTGGTTTTCTCGAGATTTTTGGGTTTGTTGGTTTTGGGGTGCTCAGAAGCTGAATAAGTTCGAAACGTTCTAAATGTTCGAAAAGTTCGAAACCTTCCAAATATTCGAAACGTTCCAAACCTTCGAAAAGTTCGAACCGTTCCCACCGTTGGAAACGTTCCAAACGTTCCAAACGGTCGAAGTTCGAAGGGTTCCAAACGTTCGAAACGTTCAACATTCCAGACGTCCCAAAAGTTCGAAAAGTTCGAAACGTTCACAGCGTTCGAAACGTTCCAAACATTCGAAAAGTTCGAAACGTCCCAAACGTTCGAACGACTTTGGAAAAGTTCGAAAAGTTCCAAGCGGTTGAAATGTTCCGAACGCTCCAAGCTCGAAACGTTCCAAACTTTCGAATCCTTCCAAACGTTCCAGACATTGGAAAAGTTCGAAACGTTTCAACCCTACGAAACGTTCCAATCGTTCCAAGCGATCCAAGAGATCGAAATGTTCCAAATATTCCAAACTCTCGAAAAAGCTAGAAACGTTCGCAGCGATTGAGACGTTCCAAACGCTTGCGACGTTCCAAACACTTGCGACGTTCCAAACGTTCCAAATGTTCGAAACGTTCGAAACGTTTCAATCGTTCAAAACGATTTGAAAAGTTCGAAACTTTCCAAACGTTCCAAACGCTCGAGAAGTTCGGGTTGTTCCAAAAAATTCGAAACGTTCCAAACGTTCGAAACGTTCCGAACGTTGCAAACGATCGAAACGCTCGAAACGTTCGCAACGTCTGAAACGTTCCAGACGCTTGAAACGTTTCAAACGTTCCAAACGTTCGACCAGTTCCAATTGTTCCAAACGAGCCAAACCTTCGAACAGTTCGAAATGTTTCAGTCTTTGGAAACGACCGAATAGTTCCAAATGATCGAAACCTTCGAAAAGTTCGAAACCTTGGAATTCCATTTGAGAAGCTCGAAACGTGCCAAGGGTTCGAAACGACCCAGACGCCCCAAACGCTCGAAAAGTTCGAAGTGTTCCAAACGTTCGATATGTTCCAAACATTTCGCGGATCGAAAAGTTCCAAACGTTCCAAACGTTGGAGAAGCACGAAACGTTCCAAACGACCGAAACGTTCCAAACGTGCGAAGTTCGAAACGGCTGTAAAGTTCAATACGTTCCAAATGGCCGAAACAGTCCAAACGTTCCACTCACCCCACAAGTTCGACGCGTTCCAAACGTTCGAAACGTTCCGAACGTTCCCAACGCTGGAAAAGTTCCAAGCGTTCCAAACGACAAAAAAGTTCCAAACGTTCCAAGTGTTGGAAAAGTGCGAAATGTTCCAAACGTTTGAAACGTTTCAAGCGTTCCAACCCTTCCAAGGGAGCTCGCAACCATTCCAAGCATTCGAAACGTTCCAAACGTTCCAAACATTCGAAAAGCTCGAAACGTTGGAAGTGTTCCAAACGATCGCAAAGTTCGACACGCTCCAAACTTTCGAATTGTTCCCATCGTTCCAAACAATCCAAATGTTCCAAGCGTTCGAAACGTTCGGAGCGTTCCAAGCGTTCGAAACATTGCAAACGTTTGAAAAGTCCAAAATGTTCCAAACGTTCCAAATGTCCGAGAAGATCGAAACGTTCCAAACGATTTGAAAAGCTCGAAACGGTCCAAGCCTGTGAAAAGTTCGACACGGTTGAAAAGCTTGAGAGGTTCAAAACGTTCCAAACGATACGACTGAGAAGTTGAAAAGTTTCAGTCGTTCCAACCGTCCGAAAGGTTCGAAAAGTTCGAGGCGCTCGAAAAGACCGACAAATCCAAACACTGTCGAAAAGTTCGACGCATTCGGAGAGTTTGCAAAGTTCGAAACGTTCCAACCAATCGAACAGTTCGAGTAGCTCGAGGCTTTCCAAACGTTCGAAGAGATCGAAAAGTTCGAAACGCACTTGACCGTGGAAATCCGTGAAAACTCGTGAAAAAGCGGAATGGCGCTGAAAATCCCACAGGGTCCTGAAACGTCGCACTTGCGGTCGTGGCCCTGCAAATTGCGGTCGGACAGCTGTCAAGGAAGTTCGAAACGCTCCACACGTTCGAAAAGCTCCAAAAGTTCGAAAAGTTCGAAAAGTTCCAAACGCTCGTAAAGTTCCAAGGTTTCGAAAAGTTCGAAGCCTGCGATACGTTCCAAGCTTTCGAGGAGTTCCAAACGTTCTAAAAGTTCGCAACGTTCCAAAGTTCGGGGCGATCGAAAAGTTCCAAACGGCTGGACTGTTCCAAACGTTTGAAACGTTCCAAACATTCGAAGAGTTCCAAACGTTCGAAGCGTTCCAAACTTTAGAGACGCTCGAAGCGTTCGAAATGTTCCAAACGTTCCAAACATTCAAACCGATTGAAAAGCTCTAAACGCCGTTTATCCGAAATTGCGCAACGGACAACTGCAGCAACAAACGGGAAGTTGTCGTATGTGTACGAACGCTCTCCTGTGTGTACGAATGCTCTCGAATGTGTGCGATCTGCTTCGTGCGCGCAGACCATGCGTGTTGCATTTGGCGACACTGTCTGGCCACATTATACAGCTTTGTTTTCAGACGCAAAGCCAGACGACGCGCTGGGCGTGTCGTGGTGGTTTTTGCGTCGCGCAGTTCTCATCTGTTCTAACAAGCAGAGAACTGCAAAAACACCCGGCCGTTCAACGCAAGCCGCTTCCGCACACACACACACTGGGGAAGCTTAAGCTCGTATCTGGCTTAAGGGAACGTTCAAAATGAAATGTTAAGCAGGCATTGCCAAGCGCATGTTTGGACACGATGCCTCCTGCCTTATGGCTCAGCCTTATGCCATGCAGTGAAGAGGCCTCATACTGTGTGGCAAATCGGTTCCTTCTGTGTCCAATGATGCGAGTCGTGATTTGGATGGGCTGAACGCAAGAAAGACGAAAGATCAGTGGCCAGGTCCCGGAAGCAATTTGCCATGCCGTGACGGCGTTCTGAAATTGTTAGACAAGAAGTTGTATCAGACAAGAGCTCAACGTGCGCCACGTGTGCCCAGCGTGTGGTAACTTAGAGCTTACGCGCTTTTGTTTGGAGGTTTTTGGCTTAGCCTCATGCCGTTCGACGGAAAACATGAGGCGAAAAATGCCTGATTTTCAGCCTCTTATCTTACACTCAAACTTGTTGAGTGCCAAGCAGCGGTCTTCTTAGAAGTTGTGTGCTCTAGTTGGGCCTCAAAGTTGGAACCCCGACGGTGTAAGCGTGCGTGCCTTGGAAGCTCAAGAAAGCAGGACGGCAGGAAAACAGGCAGGGGAGGAAAGGGCAAGGAAGAAAAGGAAAACAGGCAGGAGCAAAAAGAAGCACAGCAGCTGTCAGCATAGCAGCAGGTAGGCTGAAAAAACGCTACGGACAAGGGCCTGGAGGGCTGCCTTGCGATTCCGCTTTCGAAACACTCGCGTAGAACTTGCGCGAAAGCTTACGAGCCAAGATGACGAAAAACATGTGTGTTTTTTGGAGCGACCAGCAACAAGCCACCACAAATTTCAAAGGCGCTGATGCCGTTTCTGCTTCGAGCCGCCACACTGTTCAGGGTGCAAATCCCACTTGACCGAATCTTGTGAACTGTTGTACTGCAGTTTTGACTTGGGCGGCCGCACGCTTGTTCAAACTTGACATGCCGAATTCCAAGCGGCGGCCTACTTACCCGGAGACGAGTTTATTTTCCACATGCCTTAGGTCCTACTTCGGCCGTAGACTTTGAAACAAGGTGGGAGTTGCTGCTGAATCGCTGCAACATATTCTGGGCCTTTTGGGCTCGCGTCATTCCCTGGCTCCCGACGCGCTCCATGGAACGCCAAATCACTGTCATCTTGGCCTAGCCCGAGTCGCCAGCCAAACAGTGGCCCGAAGCCGTTGCGTCGACTGCCCAGGGCTTCCTCAAGATCAAGCAGAAGCTCATCGCCAGCGCGTGTCTTGCGGTCAGGTGGAGCTTTTGAGGTGCTGCAACGTTCAGGGCTGCAGCCTATGACTGATGCGAGGAGCGCAATGACTCCGGCTTTAGCCCGCCTGGCCATCTTTTGTAGATGGATGTCCACATGGGCAGCAATTTGGTCAGCCAAGCTCGTCACGCCCGACTTCCTAGTCTGGCTATACTTCACGTTCAGAGCCCAGAACGCCGCGGCGCCCGCAGAGCAATAGTAGTAGTGTGAGCAAGTGGAACGGCGCGCGCCCTTCGCTGCTTGCGATGTTGGGTCCCTGATCACCCACACTTGCTGCGTGGTGAACATGTAGCGGCTGGCGGGCTGCGCCATGTCTAACAAACAACAGCTCACGCTTTCTACATGCTCCTTGTGGCTGGATGTCATGTGGCTTCATGCTTCATGGGTCACTATCAAGACATGCGTGTAGACCATTTGACACGGCGTCCTGGGAGCTGCGCAAACGTGTCAAACGTTGAAGCTCAACCGTGTGCGGCGCTCAAGGCGACAATGGTCACCATCAAAACACATGTACATAATCTGACAAAAAGGAAATCCTGGGAGCCGCGCGAAACGTGTCGAGCAAGATACCGCGCAAATGTGTCAAACGTCTGAAAAAGAGACTTCTCAAGTGTGTTAGACACCCTTGAAACTGCACAAACGTGTCAAACGTCTGAAAAGAGACTTCTCAATTGTCAGACACCCCGGAAACCACACCAACGTGTCAACCAAACGTGTGAAACGTCTGAAAAGGCTTCCTTAAAACCAAAAAAAGCTTCGCTCTTGTCAGACGCCCTGGAAATCACAAACGTGTCAATCGTTTGAAAAGTGACTTCTCAAATATCTGGCTGGTCGTTGACATGCTTTTTATGGCTTTTGGGGGGGAACTTTTTCTGCCGGGAAACTTCGTTTGATCCTGCCCTTCTGCCATGAACATGTACGGGCCTGACGCTGATGAGCTGGCGCACTGTCTAGCAGTGTGTGTCACTGAGAAGATGTATGATGACATGGTTCTCAGACACGCCGTCCGCGCCCTGCGGTTTATCACAGATTGAATTGGGCGAAGAGTTGCGTCGTTTCCTTTGGCAATCGTAGCTGCTGGTATGGAATGTGTTCTCATATCGCAAAGGCGCTTGCCTTTCAGGGACGGTGTGGATGCAAGCAGGGGCCTCTTGTGAGGGATCTCCAGGGCCTATGCCCAGTCAAAGCCAGACCGCTGAAGCGCAAGGGCTTTGGAGAACTTAGTTGTCTGAGATTGGGGGGACGGAAGAACCCATGCCATTGGAGATGTTGCTGGACGATGCTTACTTAACTTTGCACGATCTTGTAAAACCCAGGCGGTGAGACTTGTTGGAAAGAGCATCTCGGAACCTTGGCAGCCTTGAAGTTTGCAAAGCGCAAGAGATAGAGTTTATCACATGAGCCTTCTCAGAAAACATGCGCCGCTTTGCGCAGCTGATGCAAGAATCATGGCTTCTTGTGCCCCAAGAACAACCGGGTGAGGTCCAAAACCCTCAGCAAGTGCTACGGGGCATGCGGCCAAATCATGCAAAGCGTCCTCGCCAACAAACAACCCAACCGACACACACTACAAGGACGGGCTGTGGGTGGTCGACGAGTAATGCCATGATGGAGCCCATGAAAAAGAAGTTGCGCGACTTTGGCCTTGCCCGCCTGCGTTCCCGCAGCGCCAGTTGTTTGCTGCGAGTGAGAAACTGCGACCTGGCGCGATCTTGCCATTGGATCGACGCAGAATTTCCGGTTATGGCCGTATTCTGGCCGGCCATGTCCTGATACAGGACTTTGAACTGCTTCGGGAATACTTCTACGAACGAAGCCCCCTGCCTTTCCCGGGAGCAGGCGTACAAAGACTGCGGAAACGCAGTCTTTCCAGGTGCCCGGCAGCTTAAACGAAGCAGTTTTGAAGCTTGGCTGCTTGCAGGTTTGCAAGGCACTGTTTCGGACCCACAGGGCGGTGAAACGCTTGGCGTGCGGGAAACAAGGCTCGTGCATTTTAATCAGGGAGCTTGCGACACGGCGGATGTGTGCTTGTATGTGCAGGTGGCTGCCTTCCTGTTTGTGACACTGCGGTTGGTCCACAAAGATGCAGGTCGAGCAGAGGCCAGACGAAGGAGCTGAAGCTCATGCTCACCGAGGACCGGGGTGTCTTTTGCTGCTTTTGCGCGGCAACTGGCATGACACCGATGCGCCAGAATGACCCGCTAAATTACGCAGCAAAAGAAGCGCTCTTGGTTCGCAACGTCCACGGCTTGCCGCCGCCGCCAGGTGGGGCCACCGGGTTTGGCAGCGGCTGCTGCAAACTAGGATGCCTGAACCAGCTTTTAGTTTACTTCTGAGCCTTGAACCCACTGTTCCTTGCCAGGTACTGCCGGCATCGGGCTGAATGACGTTCGGGACTTGTAGGGCAGGTGGTGGACTGTGTTCGCCAGGCGCAAGAAGCGCAGGGGGCGTACCCGATCAGTTACAGCCGGAACTTCGGGCTTCCGCAGAACCGGAAGAGGATCTTCATTTTGGGGGCTAGAAGGTCGGTCCACTAGAAAGGGAGTGGCAGACCGAACCAAATACCCACGGGCTGCCAAAAAGCCAGCTTCCTGACACGGGGCACTTCCTTCAGAAGGGGCTTTCCAAGAAGGTGAACGCCAACGGGCTTTCGAGAAGCAAGCAGAGGAACATTATCGCCGGCAGGTGCTCAAGGCCAAGTGTGTGCTGGGCTCGGGCCATAGCATCATCGACTCAGCTGCCGGAAAGAAGTGGCTATTCTCCCACCCTCACATGTATTCGAGCCTCTGGCTATAACTTCTGGCTGGACAATCTGCAAGATGTGTGGGATTGGCTGTTGGTGTGTTGCTTTGATGTTGGTGCTTGAGGCTACGCAGGGCTTCTGCGACTTCCGCTGGCCGAAATCCGTGTCCCGTACTTAGAGAGGCAAGATGCTGGGCAATGCCATGTCGCTTCCTGTCCGAGTCCTGCAATCATAGTTTGTTTGCTTGCGTGCTGAGTTGTTCTACTTTGGTTCGGGCATGGAAATATTCCCTCAAGGATGAGCTGCTGAATATGCTTTGGAGTGGCAACGGCCTCTCAAGCACAGCTGCAACTATTGTCCGAAAGAATCTGTCCACACGCGCCTTGCGGCGAACCGTGGTGGTTGGGGGGCTTCTCCAGAAAAACCTTCAACAAACGGAGATCGACCCCAGTTTGTTGCTTGTATTTTTTCATTGAGCCTTGGGTGTTTGCTGATCTGGTAGCGCTTTGAAAATTGGCACCGGGGCACCTCCCCGGCCTGTCAGCGCCAAAGGCAGACCTTCGGAGTCGACAAGGCTCGACGGGGATTCCCCGTTCTTTGCAAGTAGCGCGCTTTCCCTGTCAAACGGAACAGGCGACCTCCGTGAGTCTGTCTTGCGCTTCCCAGCCGCATCAGCGTCCCAAGCGAAAAGGTTGGAGCCCTTCTTGCATCTCCTTTGAGGTACTCCACCTTTGACAATGCAACTCATCGCGGTGAGCAGGGAGTTCACCAGGTTCTTTTGCAGACTCCTGAGTTTCCAGAATAAAGTCCTTATCTTCCGACTCAGACCAGTAGCTGCCTTCTGCTTGTTGACCGCTGATGGGCGGATGGCGTTTTTCACAAGTGAAACGCTCTCCAACACATCTTCGTCATCATCTGGCGCCGCCTGCGTCTCCGCAGTCGGGTTGTTGTCATCTCCTGTCAGCTCTCCACTTTGCATTGACATCTTTGTGATCCAGGATGCTCTTCAAAGTAAAGTGGATCCATTCGGGCCCCGAAAAAGCCGTATGGATCTACTTTTTCACGTTCGGGGCCCCATGGATACATTTTTTCGGGACTCGAGTTGATACACTTTTCGGGAACCGAATGGATCCACTTTTCCGCATCCACTTATCCGGACCCGAATGGAAGTGCTTTTCTAAATTCAAATGATGAAACCTGTTTTTTTACACGTGCAACATTTGGATTTGCTCCAGGTTTCAGGGCGCATGTCCACGGACTCGGGGCCCAAATGCCAAAATCTTGCCGGCCCCAAACGCGTCACTTTTTGAACCACGAAAAAAGGTTTTCTGAGTGGACTAACGAAGGGTTGATGTGGAACAGTTCGAGGTAAACACAACCTTTGTGTGGTTCTGGGCCCCAATGGATTTACTTTTCGGGGCCCGAATGGATCTCTTTTCGGGGGCCTTACTCGGCCCCGAAAAGTGAACCCGTTCAAGCCTTGAGTTGAAATAAATAAAGTAAACTAAACAAACAAATTGATCAGGACAGAAAATTAAAGAAAGACACAAAGAAACAAAGCAAGAAAGGAACCAAAGAGAGAATAGAGTATATAAAAACTCCACTTGGCCCGAATGAATCCAGTTTTCGGGACCCGAATTAAGCCCTTTCAGCTCAAGCTAAACAATTTTCGGGCCCCAAATTCGTCCACCCAGTCAGGGCCCGAAATGATAGCTAGTTCGGGCGCCGCTAAGGTGGGTAAGGTTTGGCCGTGTTTGTATGGAGCATTTTTGTAGCAGCAAATGTGGACCGTTTGATGCAACTATACGTGACTTCAAAGATAATCTCTTTCGGGCTTCAAAATGTATCAGCCAATGCAGTCTGGGTTCCTTGTAACATGCCAGTAATTGTGAGCCATCAGCATGAACCGTTTTGCGCCTTGTTTCGCCAGCAGCCAGTTGCAGCATAAAAGCCTGGCCGGGTGCCAACATCCGATTTTGGGATCTGGCCCGCAACCATCACTACGAGACGCAGTTCATATTCAGCTGGTACGCGTGCTGTTGTATGCGTTTTGTTGCGTCGTGTGTGCTTCTTGCACGCGCGCGCAACACGCGCAACACGCGTGTTGTGTGCGTTTTGCGCGCTGTACATGTATCTTGTTGCGTCTTGTGCGTTCCGTATGTCTTGTTTCACGCATCGCGCGTGTGCTTCTTGTATGCATGTTGATTGAATGTTGTTGGTGTGTTGTATGCGTGTTGCGGCTGTGTGCATTTTGTATCCTCTTCGTATGCGTCGTGCATGAGTCTTTATACGCATGTTGCATGCATTTTGTGCATTGAGTGCGCATTGGGCTTGCAAAATTGTACGCATGCTGCTTGCGTGTTGTACGAGTGCTGTGTGTTTCTCGTGTGCGGGACGCACTTGCTAAGTTCGCCTGGGCCAACATAGTAAGTTTGCCCGGAGAAGTTACTAAGTACGCCCAGGCAGAGGTAGCAAACTCTGCCAAGCACCTTACGTAAACTCGCCAAATTCCCCGTCGAACATGGCTTTGTCCACCTGTACGTCTGCCGCAAGCTCGCCAATGCGCATGGCGAGGTTCCTATCCACATAGCGTAGCGAGGGCTACATAGCCGTCTTGGTGCGCGCCGGGTACATAGTCACCTGCACGTCTTTGCGCATGTCCTCGGAGCTCGTGCGTCTGTTCTGAGGCAGTTTGACAAGTGTGCAAGTTTTCGGGGTTGTCGGGAATCTCAGGTCGAAGTGTGCAGTTTTGGAGCAAGTCAGCACACATGGCACGTTGCGGGTGTGCTTATCATGTGCCAGAGTGCGTGCAGCTCTGACGGGATGCGCGTCATCGGGTGTGCTTATCATCTGCCAGCGCGCGTGATGCGCGTGAGCGGGTGCGCTTGTCATGTGACAAGGTACGCGCAGCTCACAAGTCACGCGCGTGAGCGCGTGTTCTTACCATGTGCCAGCGTACCTGCGGGTTTGACGTGGTGCGCGTGAGCGGGTGTGCTTGTCATGCGCCAACAAGCGTGCAGCTCTGACGTGACGCTCGTGACACGGTGTGCTGATCATGTGCCAGCGTGCGTGCAGCTCTGGCGTGATGCGCGTGAGCAGGTGTATGCTTGCCAGGCCAACGAGCGTGCAGCTCTGAGGTGATGCGCGTGACAGGGTGTGCTTACAGCGCGCGTGCAACTTGAACGAGATGCGCGTGAGCGGGTTGTGCTCATCATGTGTTAAACTGTTAGTTCGCGTGCAGCTCTGACGTGACGCGCGTGAGCGAGCAGGTGTGCAGGGGTGGAAGCCGCTCGGACATGCGGCTAACTTATAGATGAGATTAGAGGACGTCCAACCTGAGATAGCTTGCGTGCTAAACTGCTTCAAGCGCGCCGTCGATAGCAACACCGCCGAGCGTCCAAGAACGTTCGAAAAGTCGAAACGATCGAAAAACATGAAAATTTTCGAGAAGTACGAAACGTTCGAAACGTTCCAGACGTTCGAAATTTTTGAAAATTTCGCAACGATCGAAACGCTCGAAACGTTTGAACAGTTCGAAACATTCGAAGCCTTTGAAAAGTTTGAAACATTTGGAAAGTTCCACACTAACCTTTCGCGCTGCCAGCAGCGGTCTGCGAAACACGCGCAGCCCACATACAGCGACGTCAGCGCAGTGGAAATTTGCTACGCCGTGGCTAGATTTTCAGGCTTGGCTGGCGCTTCTTCACGCCTCCAAAAAATTGACTGTATTCGTCACCCCGAATTCAAGCGTCAAACCCTGCTTGGTCAAAAAGCACGGCCCCTGCGGAACATCCTGGAAAGGAACGGGAGACGGCCACGGAATTCATCGAGAAGACGGATGAAGAACAGGAACCGTTTTCCGGCGGAGAAGCGACAGTGAGACAGAAACCAAGGTGAGTATTGCCAAGGGATGTTTCCCTGCATTCCCTGAGGACGACCCAAGTCTGTTTGACCGCGATAAGTTTCGGCCGCCTGTGCGACATTGCTCAGATCATCACCATCGCGCGCCCCAGAGTTGATTCACGTTGTGTGTCACAAGGTGCGAAGATAAACGGCCAGCTTCAGTAGAACGCAGGTGTGAACAGCTACCGGCGTCAAGCAATGAGCCGAACGCGGTGATTTCAATTCACAGAAGAGCTCACACATGATCTTCACCAAGAAACTACACTGTGTGTTGCTGCGCCGAAAATACGCCAGATGAGTTTGACGGCTGATCAAGACGCCGCGCAGAGGCCGCGCCAGCGGGAGTCAAGGGATGCGAAAACACGAGCGCCAGCGCTGAGGAGCGTAATGGTGCTTGGATCAATGATGAGATCGTTCAGGCCACGTGCAGGGTCAGGGTGGCCTTTTCTGCGGCGCGGCGGCGAGAAGAGCTTGGCGAGCCTTGCGAGCCCAGCAAGCAAGGCGGAAAACCCTGCGCAGTTAAACCCTCGCAAAGGACTGGAGGGCCAGCTGTTGAAGGCTTGAAGGGACAGACCGCCTGCCGGACAGGAGGCAGGAAGACTATCCCGCAAGCGTGTGGAACCCTGCCGGCCGCACGAAAAGACTGTCGTTCACAAACACTGGATACAAAGGTATGTGCCCATGAATAGTGTAAAAACACATCTTCTGGTTGAGTGTGCGCAATCCATGATTTATTTCGGTTCAGTGATTACCTTTCTCCACATAGACATCATTTGACATCTCCTTCAATTTTGCGCAAGGAGGAGGGCCTGGACGAGGAGCTGCGGGCGCAGCTGCGGGGCGGGTTCCCAGAGCTGGCAGAGTGGACGGGTGTTGCCACTCTGCGTCGCATCCTGCGGGCCTCCCAGGGGTCCATGGCCCAGGCGGAGCCGAAGCGGGGCGCCGACAGACAAACAGACAAATGTGACAGACAGCCTGTGGCCACACAGGCAAAAGCCTGAGGCTCCTGCCAGTGGCCGGGCCAGTGTGTGTGTGTGTGTGTGTGTAAAACGGTCGCGCGAGAAAAGCTGTTGTGCAGCTTGGGTGGAGATCATTCGAAGTAAAGTAATTTGTCTTACGAAAGTATGAGTAAGGGAACATCCAGGGGCGTTGCGTTGCCCACTTGTGGCAGAGGGCGAGCGGAATGCCGCTGAGTTTTGGAGCTCCGCAGGTGTCAGGCAGAAGGCAACTTCGAGTCCAACAAATTCAAGCCATGTAGAGGGGTTCTCAAGAATCACAGTGGGAAAGCCCTCTCCGACAGTACTTTGGACTGGATGGCCAAGCGAGCGCTTTCCAGGCAGTGCCGATGCTGATGAAGGCGATTGAGTGCCGCGTGAGGGAACGCGAGCTCTTCCAGTGCATGCGCTGCAAGGTACGGGTGGCTGCGCGTGAGCTGCAAAAGGATGGCGTTGCTTGCCAGTAGAGTCGGCGAAGCCGGTGGGCGGAAGTTTCAATAATATAAAAGAACTGTAGTTCTCTTTCTCTTTCTTGTCTTGATTCTTGTTCTGTCTCTGTCTCTGTCTCTGTCTCTGTCTCTGTCTCTGTTGACCTTGCGTAAGTGCAGCGCCTGCCACGAAAACTGTACCCCGCCTTGCGAAAGTGCCGCGCCTGCCACACAATCTGCACTTGGCCTTGCGAAAGTGTTGCGCTTGCCGCGAAATCTGTACCTCTCCTTGCAGAAGTGCAGCGCCTGCCACGCAATTCAAGCCTCAAGAAAACTTGGCCTTGCGAAAGTGCTGCGCCTGCCACGAAATCTGTACTTGGCCTTGCGCGCGTTGCCGTGCCAATGAGCCCGCTCTCCGAAGGTGTTCCGAGATCGCTCCGAACGTGGTATGCGCGTGGTCCGAGCATGAAACGCGGTCCGTCCAGGCGCCGCGAACAAGCTAGCTTTCAGCTTTCCGGACATGCCTCTCCCACCACACGCGCGCACATTTTTCTTCACGTGCTTATTCCTTGTCTCGTCATTTGTCTCAGAGAGCTAGCTTTCAGTTTGTTGCCGTAACCGTCCTGATCGCATACTGCTAGAGGCTTTGGTGGACTAAATCTTGGTGATGAGCGGTGCATGACGTCCCCAGCTTTAAACAGATCAACTTGGCGCATTTGACGCCTTCGGACTTTCGACGTGGAACCTCGGATCTATTTCATCGGCACTCCATTTCAAGAGTGGGTTGTTTTGGTTGAAGGCCGAAGGGCAAAATTCCCTTTGCCTTGTGGGGACGCAAGGACTGTTGGTCGAGATTCTTGGTGCCACGTGTGCCATGTGACGCATAATGCTCACGGGCCACGACAAACGGCTTGTCCAGGTGGCGTGCGATATGAGAATCATCGGCCGCGACAGAGAGAACCGGCCGGCCATCTACATGAGCGCCAGAAGCCAGACAGAGCCGCTGCGATTGCTCATACCTCAAGTATTTTTGGCCTTTGAGGCAGGATGAACGAAATGCAGGTAGCCTCCCACGGATCCTGGAGTGTAGATAGGGTAGAGGTTTCTGTCGAGTTTCATTTTAGTTGAGCACTACTTGTGTTGATGCGTCCGGCATTTCTCTGCCACTGTTCAGGCAGCTTCGAGACTTGCGCAGGAGGATGGTCAAGCGATCCTTGTGGCAGATATGGTGCAGCTCCTTTCTTGGCTTCAGCGAGGGGAAGTGTCAGGCAGACGCTGCCTTTTTCGGGAGGCCAGTGCTTTTGATCCGGACGGTTTCATTCTGACCATCAAACCTTGGTAGACGAAGGCAGCGAGGGGTATTCCCAGCCATGATTGGGTTGGGCAATCCTTTAAAACCTGCATATTCATGTACATGGATTGGGTAGGCTTTTTTTTTGTGCTAGGTTTTGTTACGGCTCACATTGAGTTGCCTGCCCGAGGCTGCAAACGCACCTGAACATGGACCCCTTTGCCTTCAAAGATCTGGCCAACAACTTCGGGGTTGCTGGCACTCAGTGAGAGAGTTCTCGATGCCAGCAAGTCCCTTGGAGTGTGGAAACGTAAGTTTTGAGTGATTGTGAGTGTCTGCGCAGAGCTGAGCCCAGAAGCCGAAAGGGAGTGTTCCGGATTGTCATTTTTGGACAGATACTAAGGTCTTTGCCGATCGTCTCAAATGCATTCTGATTGTGGACTTCTCCTTTATCGCACAGGCCTGGGTTTTTCCAAGCAAAGTCCACCTTTGACTGGCAATGTTTGCGCAGGCATTTTGGGCAACGGTGCGACCGTTTCTCAGTGAGTGCAAATCTCGGTACTGAAGCAGCACATTTTAGGCACTTGCGCTTTTTGCTGCAGCCAAGGAGGACGCAAAAGAAGATCAACTTTGTCAGTGAGGCAACCACCCACCTTGCTCCCCTTTTCCATTGTGTCTCCTCCCGGGTTGGGCTGCCACCGGGCTTCGGGCTACCCGGGCTGCCCGGGCCGGGCTACCCGGTTGCCAGACCGCTCGGATGGCCAAGGCGAAGGCTCGGCAGTTCGTGAAGGAGAACTTCTTTGGCCCCACCAGGGACAGGAGCGAGAAAGCTTTCTATCGAAAGGAAACGGAAAACGAATTTAGAAAGGCTTACGAACTCCGTGCCCCGCAAAATCGCAGAGCCAAAAGTGGAGCCATTGGCGTGGAAGGAGCACCCAGCGGCCAATTGCACTGCTTGCGGCCCACGGTTGCCGTGATGGATTTTAGATGGAACTCATTTTCACACCCATCAATTTGTTCTGGAGTTGCTGGGTCCAGCGAGCCGGAATATGTCAACAAAAGGTCCACTTCATTGGCTGCACAAAAAAAGCTAGAGGGGCAGAATAGCGGCGCTCGAGGATTCTCAGCTCTTTTGATATCAATCGAGACGAGCCGCGGGCTTGGTCCATCGAACCGTCGAAAAGGGGCATCAGACCCAGAGAGAGAGAGCTGTCTAAGGTTGAGCACGCAAGAGGACAGGTTTGCACATGCGCCAGACATCTCAGAATGCAAGCCGACAGTCGCCATGCGTGTGTGTTGCAGGGTTAGGCGTTTCAGCAAATGATTTCAGCAAATGCGTGTGGATGTGGATGAATGCTTGTGGGAGCTTGCTGACCTCGAACGGCCCTAGCCCTTCCATTGAGAGCGTTCGAGTCTTGCGCATGCCCCAGGCTCCGGACGGCGATTTGCGATGTTCCGTTAGGGGAGCTGCGGGCACCTGATGAGGCCCTCTCAGTTTGTTTGGCTCTCCAGCTGCCCACTTCCCATGAACGTCATGGAGCGTTGTTTTTTTTTTTGCCGCTCTCAGAGCAAACAAGACCCACGATATCATTTGAGTCAGGATGCATCCAATTTGTTGGTCTGTCAGGCAGGATGAGGACAGCGAGGTGTTTGGCGAAACTTGATTGCAAGACCGGAAAGTTCGTGGGTTTGCTCCAAACGCATTCCTTCCAAGGACGAGTATCTCTCGGACTTTTTACCATGCTATCACTTGGCTCCTGCCGCAAAGTGGAGGAGTTGAGGGCTTGGGAACGTGCCGGAGCTATACGAATCTTCTTCAAAACAGTGGGCCTTGTTCAGTTGCCGTTCTGTTTGCTTGTTTCATTTGGCAGCCCCGAGCTTGTATACCTTGGCAGTTCATTGGCAGTTCATTGGCAGTTCATTGGCAGTTCCAGCTCAGCCAACCCTACCTAGAGGGAGAGGCGCAGCCAGCTCGATGAAAGCATTGGGAATCACCCGGTGAATTTCAGAAGATGCGACCGCACTTTCTCGGCGCTTTGGCTTCCCCCAGCTATCCCTTTGCTTTGCCTTCAAGAACTATTGGTGTTGAGATGAAATCCCCGTGTCTGTCACAGGATGTATATGTAGTTGGTTTTCCATTACACAGCAATAGCACCCCCGAGTTTTTGTCCAAGGTTTGGCAGGGCAAACCGTGGCAGTTTCCCCGGTCGGTCGGTCGGTCGGTCGGTGGGCCGCCTGGGTCGATCAGTCTGTCGGTCAGCCGCCGCCAGAGGTGAGGGCCATCCGCGTTGCATGAACATGTCACCGAAGCCATCGATGCGCGAATCAGCAAAACGCCTGCGAGCCTTGCCCTGCCTTGCCCTGCCTTGCGTGCTTTCGGACCTGTGGCCCCACATTGGTAGCGGAGCACCAAGGCTCTTTCAACTAAGACCAGGGCCAAACTAGGACTGGACGATGTACCTCTGATTCTTCTAGTAATTGAATTTCACGCCCAGGCCCCGTCTGAAACCGACTGAAACTTCAGTCGAGCCTGGGTTCAAGATTCAAGAGCACCTAGAAAAGTTTGGCCTGCAATCTGGATTGAGCCAGATTGAAAGTTCAATCTGGCCTGGATTCAAGATTCAAGATGCAAGATTCCCTGGAAAAGTTTGCCTGGAACCTTGAATTGAATTTCAGCCTAGATTTACAAGGCTTGAAAGAGATTGAAATTTGAATCTGGGCTTCGATTCAAGAATGTTGGACAATTTGGCCTGGAGTCTTGAATCTTGAATCTGTGATTAAAAGAGATCGAAGGAGATTAGAATTTAAATCTGGGCCTCGATGGCAGCCGACTGACAATTGAATTGTGCCTAAAGCTTCCAGAATACTCTTGGAAATGCACTTTTGTTGCTGCTTCCCCGAAAGACCCCCCAAAAGGAGAAAACGCAAAAAATTCCAGCGAACTCTTCAAAAAGGTAGGTCCCTGGAAGGGGGGGGGGGCGCCACACATAATATATATATATATATATATGTACATATATATATATATATATTGGGAGGGGGTCTTAGCATATATATATATATATATATGTACACCCGCAGGACGGATGGTTCGCCGCCCCTCATGGACGCATCTCGCAGTACCGTAAACGCGCCGCGCCAGTCGGATTCGCGTACTTTCGGTCACTCCAGCGCGCAATTGCGGCACGCCTCAGCCCATATGCGTTGCTATCGTTGGAGGGTTATTGTTCAGTTGTTGTTTGCCTCACTTTGGGCTGGCTTTCTGGCTATTGTGTGTTTTTGGTGAGTCTGCGTGGCTTTTCCCACCCTAAACCAATCCTAAGCAACCACTCAACCCACCTTAAACCACAACTAAAACCACCCTAAGACACAACTAGACCAACCTCAAGCCAAACCTGAAAACACCCTAGAGAGGCTCCAGCGAAACCCTAAACCTTCACCAAATCCACCCCAAGTCCAGCCGAAGCCAATCCTAAGCAAATCCTGAAGCAACCCTAAGCCAGCCGTAAACCTACTCTAAACCAACCCTGACCGCACTAATTCCAACCTAAACCAGAACTCAACCCACAACCCGCTCCACTGACGGAAGGTGCTTTCTTCCTAGGTTGGGCGGTTGTTCTTTTTCCCCAGGCTCGGCACTAACGATGCAGTGTTCAGTTTGCTCTAACAACATGCACCTGTTTTACCAGCCTCAACATCCCCAGCATCGTTTTTGCCACCCAGCATCGTTTTCAACGCCCCCGCGGGTTTACGGTTGGTTTAGGTTGGCTTAGGGCTAGACCCTTGCTTCGTCGCAGCGCTCCAACCGGGTGCCGCATCAATCTCAAGCTCTTTCCACTTCATTTGCAATGTTGCCAGGTGAGAAATTCCCGCAGTTGCTTGAGTTGCACAGCAAGTCCATTTGGAATGCCGCGCGCTCGGATCGCTTGTGTTTGGATGAACTGAGCACGAACACTCAGAAGGAGCAACTTGGGTGTCAGAACCGAGGGTGAGCAGTTGCATTTTGAAACGCAGCAGCAAGGATGGAACCTGAGCCGTGTCCGCGTCTCAATATAGAAGCTGTCCCATCTGTATTTTGAGCACGGCAAAGACGAAGAAGATCAAACCTGCAAGTTTGACGAGCTACTTGCCATGTGTAGGCCAGGTCACGCGTGTCTCGGGGTCGCGGAACGCAGCCTTGAAACCTACCAACCTGAAACCTTGTAGTCTTGCAATCCTGCATCTTTGCAACTCGCCAACCTTGCAGCTCTGCAAGCCGGGGGTTCGTGCCGTTTGCAAGCTGCAACAGCAAGTCCCAGGTAAAAATGCCAGCATACTGAGGGAACAGTAGCAGAAGGCTGGAAGATGACCTGTGTGGTCAGCGAGAAGCCCAAACTGCACAGAAGCTCACACGCCCCCGCCCAACCCTGCAAGTCTGCTAGTGAGGAGTTTATACGTGACGGCATGTTCAAAGTGGCGTTCCCAAACAAAGCGGTACAGGCGACTTCTCCATGCCGACTTGTTGCCGTGTTGGCCTGCCGTGCCCCAGCGGAGTCCGTTGGACCTATTTGCGTTCAGAGATTGAGATAGGTCGGAGGAGCGCAAGCGCATATCGGGGCAGCGTCTTGCAATTGGAATCAAGCGGCCTTTCTAAAGGAAATGACTTGCTGCGCAAACAGTGTTGACCCAATGCCTTAGACGCCGAACCTCTTCCCCCCCCAACACTGGTGCTTGGGAGTTTTTCGTGCCTCATGGGCTCATGGGCTCATGGGCTTGTGGGCGTGAGAGCCAAGAGCCGCTCGCTTGTTCGCAGCTGTGGGCCCGCAGCCATGGCGCTTGTCCCGGCGCCCGAAAGCTCGCCCAGGGCGCCCAGTTCCGGCTGAGTTTTCTTGTTGTCTCTTTTTTTATCCCCCCCTTTTTTTTCTTTCTTGTTTTCTTGTTTTGTTTTTTGTTTTTTGTTTTTTGTTTTGTCGCCGGGACACAACGCTTGGTTGCTCGTGGTTTGTTGGTATCCCTCGAACGACTTGAGTCGACACGTACTTCTGTGACGAGTTGTGAGCTGAATCTGCTTTCGAGTCGTTCGCATACCTTGACAGATATCGTGACAATCTTTGGAAAACGTTATCAGCTTGTCGCTTGTGCCAGTTGTGAATGAGTGCTTGGTGGGGGATCAGTTTGACTAGCAAGCCGAAGATGGAGTTGCCCTCACTTGGCATGTGGCTTGAACCGTCGTTGGGTCAAAATGAGGCTTGCCGCAAAGAGTGCGGTACAGGGGCGGTTGATTTGTTCATTGGTGCATTGATAGACCGCCTCTGCGTTTTGAGGTTGCGGTGGCTCTTTTTTTTGCAGTGGAAGCACATCCTTAATCATGTTGCCATTTTGCACCGCACTGTGGTACCTTTGTACAATCTGTGCATCACTACTTGATCAATTCAAAGACACATTGCTAAATTGCTGTAAAATGTTTGCCGCTCTGTCTTGTAGTGCGCCGTACCATGAAGGCTTCATGCACTTCTCATGACACATCAATCGCAGGCGCATGTGCAATTCAATTTGGTTTCGTGTTGACTCGTGACGTCTCTCTGCATTTCTCCATACAGTGATCTGCGTCAGTACTCAAGTCTGTGAGATCCTTAGGACACAGCCACCGGCCACAATTCATATTTCATGGAGTTGACAGAGCCCATGTGCCGCGCAAGTCAAGTTTCGCCCGACTCAAACTGCTTTGAAGGTCGCAGCATCAATTTTTGTCTGTTCCTGCGCATTGTGGCGTTTGTTGCATTGCTGGGTGACCCCCTCCTCGATTGCGCCCAGAATGGAGACCGTACAAGAAATGGTTTGCACTGTGTGTGTGTGTGAGAGATTTTGGGCTCACAGCATTCCAATCTGGTAGCATGTCAGGTTTTTGTCCTCGCTGAACGTCGAACGAAAGAGAGCGCTGGACATACAGAAGAAGCGCGAGGCACGCCAGCATCTTGTTTTAGCATGTTCTTTGCTCCGAGTTTTTTTTTTTTTTTTTTTTTTTTTTTTTTTTAACAAGGCAAGGCAGCTTTAGCTGCTTCAGAAGAGAGACCATTTTGCGGAGCTTCAGGGGGAGCATTAGAGTCGCGCCAGGACTTGCTCGAGGACACAGAGCACGGATCTAAAATCCTGGGACTGCACCACGACCTCCAGGCACACTTTGGGATCCCAATGACTTGGGAGAAGGCTTGGTAAAGAAAGATTAATCCCAGTTCACATTGGGCTGACTACAAACTTCCACCGAAACCGTAAGGGGCCAATAACAACTATCATCATAACTGCTGGCGATGATGCGAATGCATGGTAATAATTATCAGCATCCCTTATGTTGGGTAAAAACATGCATCATCAAAAACATCATCATTGTCGCTGCTCTTCTTTTTCATATATGCTTTAAGTGTGCCGTTAAACCCGACAAAAAATGCGTAGTCATAATTGTCATAACAACGTGCGCTGTCAGCAAGGGGCCGGCGGCACAGGGCGGCAGCCCTTAAATAACATCGAAACGTTAGGTGGGCCCGATGGGCCCCCTGGTTTTGAGGGTGCGTCAGAGGAAGTTGGGTTGCTTCCAAACTCCAAGCACTGCTAAACCAATTCAAAACCAATTCTCAGCCATCATTTGCTAAAGAGCTATCCAAATCCAAACAAACGTTCAAAGAAGATGTCTTGGAGGGAAGCACTTGATAGGGAATAAGAAAACAAGTTTTAAGGTACACTCCATGCAATTGAAATAGCAGGACAATACCAATATTTCTCCAAATGCTGACCAGTGCTGGCAGTGCTAAGCAATCCTAAACCAATACTAAGCCAAAACCAGTTCTAAAGCAAATCTAAAACCAGGACTAACCAGTGCAAAAATACACTAATCCAATACCAAGCCAATACAACACCAATTTCCAACCAGGACTAGCCATTACGAAGCAATACTAAACCAAAACTAAGCCTGTACCAAACAAAAAGGATTGAAGAAGACCAAAGACCACTGGGGAGGCCGGTTCCGACCCAAATTTGAGGGGCCCTTTGAGGGGAGTAATAATTCCTGCAAATGTCTGGGACCTTTCCAAGTTTTTTTGAGGCCCGAAAGCGTGATGTCTGAAGTGGCCTGGATATGGCAGAGGTTGAGACCGCTCGAGGCTTCGTGAGTTTGAGCCCGCTAAAGCCTGCAAAGGTCCCAAAGAAATGTGAAGCTCAACTTAGACCACAAGCATGTCTGCAAAGGTCCGTCAACCAATCAACTGGACCTACACTTAGACGGAAACACCCGACCTTCCATCAACCTTGCATTTTTAGCATCACCAGTAGTTGTTCTGATAATTATGACGACGCATTCCCTGCATCTCAAACAAGCCACTGCGGGATAAATTCGCGTGACAATAAGCACCTTGTTGAATTTTACAAGAAGTGCCCCGGGTGCGTGGAAACTCGGGCAGCAAACCATGTTGGGGGCCATTTTTTCTTCTCAAGACTTCGATGTATTGCTGTGGATGCGAAGTGTGGACTTTGTGCCATCGCTTCGTCGGAACACCTCGGGATGCAATCAGATGGTGATGGTGATGATGATCATGATGATGATGAACTATGCACCCCCGGCATCACCAGCATGACAATCATGACTACGCATCCCCTGCATCTCAAGTCAGGTCTAACCGCACACTTGAAAGCTATGTGAAAAAGAAGAGCGCCATGGTTTGATGATGAACATGATGATGAAAATGATGATGAACATGATGATGATGATGATGATGAACATGATGAAGAAAATGGTGGTGGTCATCATCATTATCATCATGTTCATCATCATCGTCATTATCATGTTCATCATCATAATCCTCATCATGTTCATCATCATCATCATCATCATCATCATCATCATCATCATCATCATCCATCCCCAGCATCAGCAGCAGTTATCATGAAAATCATGACAACGCATCTTCTGCATTTCCAGTCGTGTCTAACGGCACGCTTGAAACATATCTCAAAAAACAACACCGCCAAGGTTTTGATGAAAATGAATGATGATGATGATGATGATGATGATGATGATGATGATGATGATGAACATGATGATCAAAATGATGATGAAATGATGGACACGATGATGAAGGTCATCATCATCATGTTCATCTCATCATCGTGTTAATTCATCATCAGCATTTGCATCATCATCATCCTAATGATAATCATCACTACGCATCCTCAGCATCACCAGCAGTTAGCGTCATCACTCTGCATCCCCAGCCACGGTTTTGACGATGAACATGATGAGGAATGATGATGATGATGAACATGATGATGATGATGATGATGATGATGAACATGATGATGGTGAAGATGACGATGATGATGATGATCATCCTCATAATCATCACTACGCATCCTCAGCATCACCAGCAGTTAAATTGTCATGACAATCATGACAACGCATCTTCTGCATTTCCAGTCGGGTCTAACGGGACACTTGAAACGTAGATGAAAAAGAAGAGCCACGGTTTTGATGATGAACATGATGAGGAACATGATCATGCCACCATCATCATTTTCATCATCACATCATCATTTTCATCATCATGTTCATCATCATCATCATCATTTTCATCATCATGTTCTTCATCATGTTCGTCATCATCATCATCATCCCGATGACAGTCATCACTATGCATCCCCAGCCTCAGCAGCAATTATCATGACAATCATGACAGCACATCCTCTGCATTTCCAGTCGGGTCTAACGGCAGACTTGAAACGAATGAAAAAGAAGTAATGATGATGATCCGGATGATGTGAAATGATGATAATCATCACTTAGACAAGGACAAAGACAAACCCTTCCCATGCAACTTCCCTTTGGAGAAAGGGGTCGGCGGATTTTTGGGGGTGCTGGGCTCGCATGAGCTGGTGTCAATGCGGGGACTTTTTATTTCGTGCTTACGGCTGTGCTAGGGCCTCAGTCCAAAGCCAACCTTTGACCTGCTTTTTCTGGATTTGTTCCCGGTTTTATCATCCCACAACCTCAAGCAGTCTTCGACCAATTTGATTGAGCAAGTGTTTGAGCCACATGAGGAAGTCCTGCGCGTCACCCTCTAAGTCACCATGCCAAGCAAGGCAATTGTCCAAGATTGAAAGATAGATGCCACATGTTTTGTAATGTTCAGGTTTAGGGTGGATTTGGGTTGGGAGGATGTATGGCTGGCTTCCCTCCCGGCCTTCGCCTGACTCAAAGCCTTCAATGAAATCCGTCGAAGGTCGCATATGTCTCAAATCATTTAGAGGGGATCTCCCCTACGTGTGTGCCAGGCACTGGCAGACGTGCTGGATGAGAGGGTGGAGAGCAAACTTGGTGCGAACGAGAAGGAATTGGCCCCAGCATGGGCTTGACAAGGTTTGCTAGCATCCCAAGACAAGAGTGCTGCTCCAGTCAAGACATCGACTTTCGCGCAAGTGGGATGTTCAATCCTGCGGTGAGGATCGGACAACCACAATTGAGGCAAGCATCGCCATGTTGCGCATTGAGCAACTGTCCAAGGCCTTCTTTGTGGCTTATAAGAGCTTCATGCCCGAGACCCAAGCTACGGCGCCGGAGAACCTCCTGAATAGACAGATACGATTGCGAGATTGCATGGGGTGGAGCGAATAGATCATTTGTTCATTGTGTAACAGCACCCAGGCTTCCAGAGAATTCAATGAGCATCAAGCCAGACTGGAGTTCTGTGAGTTGCGGTGCACAACGTGTTGCGGACAGGCAGCTCGCTTAAGGCAAGTGGCCTGTCATTTTCTAAGTGCCCGGTTCTGCGTTTAATTTGGATTGTCGGTGAACTGCTTTACAACTGTCCACCTGTGAGGGTGATTGCGAGGTCGGTCGCTAAACAACTCTTTAGGTTGTTTGTTTTCCGTACATGTCATGGGGCAAGTCTCTCAGAGGTTCACAGTACAGAAGGAGTTCAAGGAGTTAAAGCAGAAGGCCCGGCATTGGAGCGGTTTCATTCATGAGATGTCTTAGAACCAGAAATAAGGATCCTGCCTTTTGCAAACCAAAAGGGCAATGGGCTTAAGGGACCATTTCGTGACCAGACATGCCATATGGTGTTTGTGGCGAAGGCAGATGAGGAGGAAACAAAGACGAGAAGGGATGCCAAGATCCAGTGCCTGGAGAAGGCGATCGTCCAATTGCACCGCTAGTGGTAGTGATTGCCATGAGGAGCTGGACTGGTTCATGAACGAGGCGCGCATCGGTGAAGTTGCAGAGCAACTGCCGGATGTTTCCCACGAGGCCCTGCGGTTGGACGAGCTCGTCAAGAAATACAAAAAGGACAGGCACTCGCTCCTCAAAAATATTGCGTTGGCTGCTTTTGACTCCAGCTACCAGTTGTTTGAAGGTATTCCACTTTGAAACAGAATCGCCTCAGGTGCTTTGTACTTGAGCTGTTTCACAACGATCTGTCAGGAGTTGGACAAGTGGAAGGGCAAGGCCGATGCTGGGCACCCAGCCGTTTAGCTGATGGCGCATGTTCCATGAGTGGCGCTGAAATTAAGCGTCCCAGAAAAACATGTTTATTTCTGTAAGCTCCTTACCCTTGACTCAATAGAACTAAACTGTACAGTTGGTCGTGGGTGCCGCGCATTTGCAGGGACTCAATAATCGTGAGCCGGGGTGCCCATGCCTCCCGAGGCGCTGGAGGATGACAGGCAGTTCCTAGAGAATCAAATCAAGCAGGCGAAGAGGCCGGCGATTGGCGCCATCAAATGACTTTGCAATGCTGTTTCTTCATCTCGAGACAACAAAGGCAGCCAACCATTTCTGCATAGCGAAAGCTGGCGCAACGCTGTTGAAATGATGTGAAGCGTCAACGCTTTCTGCAAAGTTGGAAGCGAGACAGACAGGCACGCAGTGTGTTTGGTTAACATAATTGTTGAAGCAGTGGCACCCGCATCCATGTAGGGCACCCCAAATTTCCACAGCAACACAGCCCAATCTTCCCACGACTGCTTGGGCAAACAAGTAAGAGGCCTGGATGCTTGACGAGGACAAACAAGTCCTTGCGCAGTGCGGTGGAGCAGGACTGGGCTTGAAAGGGCTGGAAAAGGGTGTCCAGTGCCTATGTCTCTGTATTTTCTTGCCTCCCTGTCTCCGTGCTTCCGTGTTTTTGTGTCGCTTTTTGTCAGCTGGGAATCTGCGAAGCTGCGGGGTAAGCGGTGCTGAAATCATCCACGCAACCCGAAAAGGAGGGGGCAGCTCCCCATTCCGAGACCTTGCTGGTTTGAGATTTGCTTGATGGTCTGCTTATTTGGGAAAATGGGAAAAATAGTTGAGACTTGGGAGACTTTCACATGACGCCCTCAAGAGTCGACTTCTTTTCATCGTGGGCTTTGTGTTTGGCTGGACACTTAAACTGGAGAACGGAAAGCCACTGACACAGAACCGGCAAGCCGCGCGGCCTCGCCTATTGGCTTTTTCCTTATGTCCGGCCGAGTTGGATGCATCGCAGCCGACAGCATCACAAGTTTTGATGAACTTGATCAACATTATCATAAGCTGTTGATCTTGGGTCAAACCCTCGCCCAGGCACAGAGCTCTGCCTACTCCGCACTGGCTGAGAAGCGCGCGGCCGAGCGGTCAGAAAGCTTCGGAGGTTTCACAGGGTTTCCTGACAGGTTTGCTTCATTTCTCTTCTTGGAATCTGTGGCAGTTCATTTTTGTTTGTTTGCAGTGCCTCCCGAGCAAAACAACATTGCACAGCACAGGCAAAGATTCATCCAACATCCCAGTGACATGAGCTCTTGCACTGTCTCTTTCGTGGCTTAGCTTGTGGAAGGGGTAGGGAGCGGGAACAGGGAACAAGGACCGATTCAAAAGCCAACCTGGAGCGACTCAGCAACCAAACACGTGAGCGATTCACAAACAAAGCTGCGCGCTGCAGAAACTATGGTCCACGATTCAGAAACCACTTGATGTGCGATTCATAAACCAACAATGACCGATTCAGAAACCCAAGCCTCTTGATTCAGAAGCCAAAGCAGGCAACATTCAGAAATCACAGCATGCGCGATTGAGAAAGTAACGGTGCGATTTTCAGAAGCTAAGGAGGAGAAGCCCACTGCGGTAGCAGACTCCAATGGCCATGGATCTGTTTCTCAGCCAAAATCTGATGACCTGAAGGGTGACACTGTTGTGGAAATCCCTGGTCAATACAATACATAAGAGTGTGCTGAGTGCGAGCGCAGCGAGGTCTTCTTCTATGGCGATTATGAACTCTATGGTAGAAAAAAGGGGGCTAGAGCCAATAATATGCATACGTGATGCAAGCTGATTGCCCAAAGGTCAATAGTCTGCGAAACACAGAACAAAACAAAACAAACACACATTCTTTCGACCTTTGGCGCCGAGTAATTATATTCTCAAGGCTCTTTGCCGCAGCCATATTTTTCCTATGTGCGTAGCCATTGAGAAATACTCGGATCGATTTCGATCACATCAGAAAGGTCAATCTATTTTGTGGCTCGGACACGTCGGATTGTCTGATATCTACATGATTTGTACAAACTAAGTGCATGAGAAATGGCAAGCAAAAGTTGACACCTAATTATGTCAAAAGACTCTGCGTCTGTGTGGCTGGAAAAAGATTAGGACTGATGTGTCCTTGTGAAACTATCGACTAACTCCCTTCAGGAAAAGATACCGTTTAGACGATGAAGTTGATGGAGCCCAAGATCTTGGTATATGCCTTGGCCTGGTCTGACGAGTTGTTGACCTTCTTGATGCCCAATGGGAGCTTGGTGGGTTAGTTTTCTTGGAGCATGATTTTGCAAGTGTCAATTGGGACCTGTCAACAGACGTAGCTAAAATTGTCAAACTGCTCACGGGCGAAACGCAAACGTGTCTCAAGTGGCTCGGGAGAGTTTCAAGCACAATTGACAATTGACTTGAGGATGGATTGCGTTGACAGTTGGCTTGAACTTGACCACTGGCTTGACAGCTGACAGTTCAACGAGCAAGTGGCATGTTCACTCAAGTGGCGAACCTTGCTACAATTGAGGCCACTTGTGAACGGATGGTAGCGCGAGGTCTGAGGCGCGGGCGGCTCAAGCCCTTGGTCTGTTCAAGGCGATCGCGTGGAGAGCCTTGCCGATCATTCGCGAAGGGGCGGCGTGCAGGTTGATGTTGTTGATGGCAAGCCATTGAATTTTGACGCTTCCGAATTTACAAGTGGCCATTGTGGACAAGTCGTGTGTTGTGTTCGTGAAGTGGCACGGGGAGTCGCAGAGAATGAGCGCAGTGGTGAGCCTATCCCTTCCAGAAAGCTAGCCGCAAGCCAGCTAGAGTAGTCAGGAACAATTTTGCAAAATTCCATTCTGCACGCTTCATTTTGTAAGATCCCAGTCAACGCAAGAGTCCCAGTCGAAGCCCAGACGCCCTGCTCCTCCTGCTGATCGTGGCGAGCCCGCGTTGCTTTCTCTACCTTGCAAGCAAGGCGCCATCAGGCCCAAACGGTGCCACCGTCCAGCGTGGCGATGACCGCGTCGCGTGGACATGGAGGATGCCGCAAAGTTTTGTTTGGCAGCCAGCTTGCTTGACCAGCGCTCGGTGGGGGTGTCGGCGCCCGCGTGGTGCAGATCCGCTGCTGGTCCACTTTGTTTGGGACAAGCTCTTCCGGGTGGAAAACGACTTGGAACTCAGCAGGCCAAAGACGCAGAACTAGGTGATGCTCAAAAGCAACGGAAGATAGTAACTCTTTGGTCTCGACTTGGAATCTTTTAGCGCTTCTTTGGTTGAAAATCTCTGTGTGTGTGAAATCGAACAAGTTTTGCTTGTGCCAGGCGCGAGCAGTGCTCTCCTCTTGGACACATGAGCTGTATGGAGTTCCTTGGTAGTTGGCGTGGTTGACCTGTCCGATGGTCTCGGTTGTCTCTGCTGCCGGCGCTGGTGCTCAAACACTGGGTTTCTTTGGTGATGCCTCGTCTGGAAAGGCAGTGGCTGGCAGCGATGGATGTGCGTAGAGTATGATCTTGGTTTTCGATTCCCTTGGTTGCAAGCGCGTGACCGCTATTGGACACTTGCGCGGGTTGCTGAATCATCCCGAACGCCTTGCTTGTGATTTTGTCACATTGAGGAGTGCGGGTGAGATTTCGCATCTGATCAATACTCAACAGAGCCGGAACTTGTCCTTGTTCAAGAATGTCAGTGCACGTCAGCATAGGTGGTTTGGTGGTATAGAACAGTTTGGTTTTATAGAACAGTCGGGAGTCCAGTCAACCTTAGAGGTTTGACCATTGGCGAAGGTGAACCTGGTTCTGCGCGGGATGTACTCGTACTTCATCCGCGCAGGATATGGTGCAGTCGCCTTACTACATTTCCCCACTGCAAGCCAACTGCCCATGTGCTCTGTGCAAAGGTTGTCGAGGATGACATGGGTTGGATTATCGGCCTGCTTGATGAGTGTTGCCTGCGGAATCATGCCGGCCAAGCCATTGTGGGTGACCGTACTTCTGCAAGCGTCAACTTTTCCTGTTGAGTCTGCGAGATATGCCATCGGTGCGGCTCATGCAAAAAGAGTTGCTGTTCCATTCTGTCGCCCGCCATGCGCTGGAGCTCCAATCGTCCGGGCAAGGCTCTGCCGATATGTCGGCAGGGGGCTGTGTGGCTTCCTGCGCATAGGCGCTGTAATCCACGGCAAGGGTCTTGGCTTTGCCTTTGCCTTTGTCGTCGTTCTTGCCGGGGTCTTTTCCTTTGTCCTTGTGGTTTGTTCCAGTGTTTTCCTTTTCGTTTCTGGTTTCGGGGGTGGAGTCATTGGCCTTGTGGTTTCCTGAAAGGTTGCCCCTTCGCTTGCCCTTACCTTTACCCTTGCTAGACTTGAGAGTCCGACGCTGAAATCTTTTTAGGGCAAAAGCATGGTCGTTCCTCATCGTCGAGTGGACAAAATCCTTCTTCACCTTCATCATCTTCTTCCCAGAGCCTTTCTTCTCCTTCGTAGTCACCTGGTTCAAGGATGTAGAAGGTTTTGGATCGGTTGCGCCCGTTCAGAGGAGAGATGTTCTGTTCTGGATGAAGGTTGTCGCGCGCGGTCTTTACGATGTTGTATGTGCACTCAGGAAGTTGGAAGACACCTGCAAAAGCCTGTGTGTGCTGTTGTCTTCTTCCTTGACCTGGTGTTCGCCCGATCTGCTGAGCCCAGGAAGACTGGCTCGGGTGCTATGGGTACTGTGGCGGTTTTCGGCAGTCCCTGGAGAAGGGTTGCTATGTCATTGGCCCTTTCATTGTGTTGGTCGCGTTTTTTTTCTGATTGGCGCGGTTGATGGCCTGAATGTATTCAGGGCTTGTTCGTGTGAATTCTGGTACTGTGCTTTCAGGCTCGTAGTCTTCTAAGAAGAATCTCGCAGTTGCTTGTGTTGTTCACGATTTCATTGTTTCCTCTCTGGTGGTTGAGAAATCAGTAAAGGCATGCGTTCCGGGTGTTCTTTGAGAAGTAGCCGCGTAGGAATGTAAAAAAAATCCTAGCCCATTGTCCGGATCAACAAGCCTTTCATTCTCCGACAGCTCGCGGTGCGCGAGGGCGTCGTCTGTGAGCCTGTTCTTCAACAACGGACCTCGCCGCTGCGGCTCGATGGCCGTGAATGCAACCCAGTCTCTTGCCTGATCTTCGCGCCGAAACCAATTAACGCGGGCGTCGTATTGCGGAGGCACTTCTGCGTTCTTTGATATGTTGGTAGTTTCTTCGTAGGACACATGTCCGCCCTTACGAAAGCTCGAAAAAGTCGCGGCGGACCATCTGCTCCACTTGACAGCCTTTTTTCGGAAAACCTCCAGTCAAAGGATCTATTCTGACGAAGAATGAACATGTAGGGAAGGGGTAGATGACCAAATATGTAAGAAGGCAGTGTTTTTTGGTTTACCTGTAAGCCAAGAATGATCACCACCAATCAGCAAGTGGAAGCAGCTTTTTCCTCGGAAAGTGCTATCATTTGGGCTTGAGCCAAGTAGATGGCAGCGAGGGCTGCTCATGAGTGGAATTCTCCAGCCCGCGTTTGATGGTTTCTTTGTTTGATTGTGTGGCTCAGCCTGCTGACCCGGTTCTTTCGTTCATTGCTGAGACTGTGTTGCTTTCTGCCCGTTTTCCACTGGAATTTTCTGCTTTGGAATCTTACGTTGAATTGCGGTGGTCTTGGTTGGCAGGTCGTGCGCTTTGTGGGCTAGTTTGTATTGGTTGAGAACTGCGAATGAATTCCTAAATCTCATGGCTCTGGTTTTCGCATCAACCTTTTTGGTTTCCGAATCATTCTTGGTTTGTGAAGCAGACCTTTTGTTTCGTTGGTGCCCGAGTCATGTTTTGAAACATTCTTGGTTTCTGAATCAACCCCCTTGGGCCCTTGGTACCCACCATTTTGGTTTCTGCAGCAAACCTTGACCGGGAACAGGCGTTTCATGAAAAAGGGTTTCATCCCACCCTGCGTTCGTACGTGCTTCCCAATAAAGAAGAGGGGCGGGGCGCACCCCTTTCCTTTCCTTGCGTTCCTTTCGTATTTTTTCCTAGCATCCAAATTCAGAGTTTGGAGAAGATAGCGGGAGCAGGAATGAAAGAGGAAAGGATAGACGGCGAATTCATGACCAGAGAATCCGTTTCTCGTTCCCACCCCCACCTTGCCAGGTCCAGTTAATAATACGGCTGGATTTGGGGATGGAGTGAGGGGGTGAAAGGAATTGCATTTCTACAGCCGACCTAGCACACAACTCACCCGCCTTTGCCCGCTACAGTCACAGCTGTTTTGGCTTGCGGCCGGTGGAAACTATTGGGGAAGGCTTGTGGGACAGGGAACGCAGAGGAGCGAAACCGCTGAGCCTGTTTTTGGCCACGGTTCGAAAACATTCCAAGGGAGCGCGTGCAATTCTCACGCAGCGCTTGTCCAAGGCAGTCCTCCCAAGCGCAGGACGCGAGCCGACGGGTTTCCCAAATATCAGTCTGTCCAGACTTTGTTTAAAAAAAAATTGGTGGTCAGATGTTGGCAGCCGATTTCAAGCCATGGCTGATCGTGAAGCACAGTCTTGTCGCCTGAAGGACCGCCCAACCGAGGATGAGCCCACGCAGTGTGCCGACCTTTGGAGGGGGGCAGGAAGCAGGCTACATACAGCCCAGCGGGTGAGAGCTTTGTGCCCCGCACTCCTTCTTGAACAACTGCATGTGCTACAGAGCTGGATGGTTGACCTCTTGTTGACCCAGAGTCCAGCTGCCACAGGAACTCGGAGGGATGCTTCGTCAAAACTCTAGACAATTTGGGCTTCGAGGGATGAGGCCAAAGCCAAGCAACTGACAAGAAAAGAGGCTCCCAACCCAGGCAGCCGCCAACCGAAGCCCTGAGGCACCGCTTATAGCGGCCTGTCGCAGGCTCGTTGGTCAAGTGGCAACGGCTGCGTGATTTACCTTCGGCGCCACAAAGGTTGCACGCGTAGGGGAGTTTCAAGACACCCCTTGGCATGTTTCTTTCCTTGTCGCGTCGTGGATCGGGCGTTCGTTGTTTACTGAGCTCGCTGCGCTGAACCTTGACTCAGGGTGGGTGTGACCCCAAGAAAAGTTTTGAAATGACAGCCTCGCTAAGATGGGGCGGGCTTGTCTCAGAACCGAGTTCTTTTTGAAGGAACTGGAAGAGAAGTACCAGGCCACCGTGAAGCCCGGTGCCCGGAGTGGATTGATCTTCCAGATTCAGATAGGGAGAAGCGCTGGAGTAGCGGCGTGTCTGGCGTATGGTCTCGCTGGGATTTCTTTGGTTGCCGGATTCTTTTTATTGCCCAGGCGGCTGAAACAGCAGCTGGTGCAAGAGCAGAAGCAAGCGGCCAAGGCGAGCAAAGCAACTCTATCGTTTTGCTGCCCACAGTCAGACCTGTCTTGGTGCTGCGTTGTATTTTGGGCGCTTGGTCTGCGCGCGAGCAATCTTTGCCGAAGTTGCCACATTGCTCGACCCAAAATGCCCATTGCCAGTTGCGGGCTGTCGCAGATCGGCAGTTTTCGGAACCTTCAGAGCTGGAGGCGCGACGTGTTTGACGCTTTGGTGCTTTCGGTTGTCTATTTTGTTTTGGCGTCTCAAGTATTTCCAAGAGGTCGTGTGCAGAGACGTTGGCGTGTTCTGGGACAGTGTGGCTGCAGAGTGTCAGGCCTTTTTCGTTGACTGTGTGGAGAAGGCCATCCGGTGTGGCGGATCATGACGCGTTGAGGTACCGCTCTTTCCACATCCTAGATTGTGTTGCGTTGTTTCAATCGTTCATCCAAGTAAGTTAGAAGGAGTTGACGTGGTACGGCAACTGGTTGAAAGCTAGCTCTCTGACAAAAGGCAAGAGAATTAAGGTCGTGGTTCCTTGGGACGGTCGTTGGCCTGATCGCGACGCCTGGTCGGAGCACCTTCGGGGCACGTTCGCGTTCGAACGCTCTCGGAGCCGGGCCCATTGGCGCAGACGATCGCGCTTTTCGTGACATCAGTTTGCGTGGCAGGCGCAGCCCTGTTGCAAGCTGATGTCAAAGTGCCTGAGCAAAGCAGGCGTAAGACCCGACGAATCCTTACCTGCATACTGAGGTTCATGGATGGCGTTGAGGCCAGCTCGCCCCAACTTGCCCCACTAGATAGATGGGTTGATGGACAGATAGATAGACACAGGCGCAATTAGGTGGATCGATAGATAGATGGCAAGATAGACCATAGATAGAAAGATAGATAGTTTAGTTGGTTTTAGGAAGATATGACAGACAAAGATAGATAGATAGACAGATAGATAGATAGATAGATTGCTTGATTGGGTAAATGAACAGGTAGAGGGATAGAGTGCACAGAGATTGGACGGATGGATGGATGGACGGAAGGATGGATGCATAACTACAGACAGGTTAGCCACGTGGATTGGATGTGATGTTGCGGGGATGGATCACTCAATCAACAGACGCAGGCGCAGAGCTTTTGCAATTTGATTTACTCAGCGGTGTTGACGCTGCTGCAGTCATGGCAGTGACGCCGCTGGCCAAGTGCGCCAAGGTGAAAGAAGCTCTGGCGTCCCCGGGCTTCAGAGCGCGACAGCGCCTAGCTTCCACAGCGCGCTGTCTCAGGTAGCGGCGGTGTTCAGAGCGCGACAGCGCCTGACCCATTTCACCGCCTGCTGGGCCAGGAAAGGCAAACGCACCCTCAAAAAGGCCGCGTGAAAAGAAGCAGAGCGTTTCCGCGTTGACTTGCTGCCAAATGGAAAGGGAACGTGCAGACCGACATATAGGTAGATAGAGGGACAGATAGATAGACAGCTAGATACAGAGAGAAAGAGAGACATCTCGATCTAGGAAGGAAGTAGAATGACAGGTAGATAGATGCACAGATAGATAGACGGCAAGATGGACAGAGAAAGAGAAAAAGAGAAAGAGAAAGAGAAAGAAAGGGAGAGCAAGAGAGAAAGGAAAGAAAGAAAGAGAGAGAAAGAGAGAAAGGAAAGAAAGAAAGAAAGAAGTAAACAAATAATTAAAGGAAAAAAGAAAGAAAGAAAGCAAGCAAACAAGCAAGCAAGAAAGAAAGGAAGAGAAAAGGAAAAAAAAGGAAAGAAGGGAAAGAAAGAAAGAAAATAAGGAAGAAAGGAAGAACGGACGGACGGACGGACGGACGGAAGGAAGGAAGGGAGGGAGGAAGGAAGGAAGGAAGGAAGGAAGGAAGGCAGGAAAGAAGGAAAGAAGGAAAGAAGGAAAAGAAAGAAGGAAAGAAAGGAAGGAAGGAAGGGAAGGGAAGGGAAGGGAGGGAGGGAGGGAGGGAGGAAAGAAAGAAAGAAAGAAAGAAAGAAAAGAAAGAAAGAACGAAAGAAAGAAAGAAAGAAACAGGAAAGAAAGAAAGGAAAGAAGGGAAAGAAACAAAGTAAGAAAGAAAGGAAGAAAGGAAGGACGGAAGGAAGGAGGGAAGAAAGAAAGAAAGAAAGCGAGAAGGGAAGAGAGAAGGAAAGGCAGAAAGAAAGAAGAAGAGACTGCAAGACAGGAAGAAGGAAGAAACAAAGAAACAAAGAGAAGAAGGAAAGACAGGAGGGACGAAGAGAAAGCAGGGAGAGAAGAAGAAGTAACAAAAGACAGATGCAAAACAAAAACAATCGAGGAAAAGAAGAAAGAACGACAACAACAAAGTGTGAGGAAGAGAAAGTCGAGAAACAGAAAGAAAATAATGCGACAGAGAACTTTATCTCTTCCGGTGAAACCGACACGCTTACCGTGCAGCAAGACACGCGAGGAGATGCAGAGCGAGACGCGCGAGAGCCTGTGGGCAGCAAGAGAGCGCGCGCAAAGCGAGACGTGCGAGAGCCCACTCGTAGCGAGAGACGCAAGAACGCACGTCGAGAGCGCGCAGAGAAAGATGCACGAGAGCCGGCGCCTCGCTAGTGAATTATTCCTATGAATCCGCTTGTGTAAAGTGGCAGGGCGGGCTCGGAGCGTGGCCGTCATAGGTAGTGTGCAACACCAGTTTTCTTGACTCCGCAAGGGTCCTCACCCCTCGCAGAACCACTTTCAAGGGCCTACACAGCCTCCTCATCATGTCACGGGCTTTAAAGGGGTTGGAAACTTGGACCCTTGAAGCTTGGAGGGCCCGACCAGCTTGAAACTGTTTGCGGAGAGACACGCATGGCAGAAAGGCTCGCGGCATTGCTGGCTGAAGCCACGCCGTCTTCTTTTCTTTCAAGCTGCGGCCCCTCTCTAGGTGATGACTCTTGGGGAAAACCATCAATCCAAAGTCCAAACTCAAATCAACAAGTCTTTGAACAACATTTGATCTCTTTCCGTGGGGGCACGTGTAGTTTTTGGTTTGCAAGTTTCAGTGTCATCTGTTGGAAAGGTCCCCACAAGTGCTGGTGCAAATAAGGTCTGTCCTGCGGTTGCTTCCGTTTTTCTTTTGCGGGCTCTTTCCTCCGGAAAGGTCCCCGAAGGACAGGGGTGGGGCCTTTGGTTTGCCTTCGTTTGTTCATGTTGCCCCTAGCTGGGATGCCTTCATTTTTTCAATTTCCGTTTTTTTGGAAGGTCTCCACAAGGGAGGGCTGGCGATGCCACCGGTGCAATCAAGCTCTGTCCTTTTGACGTTCCTTGTCCTGATTCTTGCGTGCGTTCTTTCGTTCCAACGGCCCCCGCAGAACTAAAGTAGTTTGCCCCGTTTGTTCATGTTGCTGGGGATACTGCTTGTTTGCAGTTTCGTTTGTCTGGTGATGCTGGTGGTGCTGAGCTGGAGATGCTGAGGATGTGAAAACGTTGCTGAGGGTGGGAACCACTCCGTGGTACAAGCCCCCCGCCCCCCCCAAGATCAGATGCGTTTGTTGTACATATCCAGCAAGCAGTCTGTCGTCGGCATTCCTTAGCTCCTCCTGGTATTTTGGGAGGGTTTTGTGTTTGATAGGCGGCCCAAGCCTCCGAAGCAGTTGCGCCTTCTTGAACCAAGACTGCACGACGACACCAGGTTCCAATGAACGGGAACTTGAAGCCGCCAAGTGACCCGTCACATCTAGCACAAGGAGCATCAATGCAGGGTGCAAATTGAAGGTGGGGTATCTCCCCACTGTCTGCCACAGGCAAGGGCGGTTGCGCGAAAGGGGCGCGCAACACTTCCACGGCCGAAAGCCAGAGCAGCCGGGCCTGGCCGTGATGCCCCTGCTGCAGCAAATAGTCCACATGGCGCTTGAAGTCGAGGTAGGCGCCTGTGGATAAGATAGGACGATCCGTGTGAACGGCCAAGTTAACTCCTGGAACTGCCAACATTCGACAAGTAACCCTTGCCGAACCCGCAAAAAACCAGAAGTCAAAAATAGCCAGTTTGTTTGCAAAAGACCGAACCGCATCAAGCCTGTACGTTCTTTCTTCTCCAGTTTTGATTAGTTTGCAGAGCTTGCTCCGTGGTGGCAAGGTGCGCCAGCCGAAGTGAGAAGCAACTTTGCAACATGAGGATCACGCGCCGAGTGCCGAAACTGAATAATTGCTACAGTCAACAACTTTAGTCGCACCAATGTTGAGGGAGCCTTTGAGTTACGTGGGGGAAGGTGCTCTGGGAGGTCGCGTCAAATTCTGTTTTTCAATTGTGTTTTGCAGCATGCTTCGTGCAATGTTGCGGCATTGGCCTTGGTTTGTTCCATGCGGGTCGCAAGGTGGCCAAGTGTGATGTGTCGGTGTTGTGAGAAACGACGGAGCAGCGTGGGCTTGTGCTGCTTTACTGGAAACATATCGCTTGACTGGGAAGTGTTGCTTCTGCTCCTCCTGCTTGCTGCTGCTCCTCTCCTCTTGCTCCTGCTTTTGCTGCTGCAGCCTCTGCTGCTTCTTCTCCTGCTCATTCTGCTCCTCTTGCCCCCGCTCCGATTGCTTTTTTGCTGCTGCTCCTCCTTGTGCTTCTCCTGCTGCTCCTGCTCCTGCTCCTGCTCGGCGCGCACGATCCCCGCAGAGGGTTCGCCCAACATGTCGCAAGTTCACACGGCGCCACAGCGAGAGCGCTTTGACACTTACGGCCCCCGCAAAAGGTTCATCGAGCGCATTCGCACATTCGCACGGCGCCACACGGCGCGATCCTCGCAGAGGGTTCGTAGGGCTTGCTGCAACAGTTGGATCGGTTTGTTCCATGCAGGACGGGTGTGACAGGGCTTGCTGCAACAGTTGCTTGTGTTTGGAGAGAAGGTGTTGACCCCTGACGCCTGCGCATTTTGCAGCATGCGCTGTTCAAACGCGCGTCGCCGCGGCTTTTCCTGATGCAACTATCCTGCGTTCCGCGTTGTAGAGCAAGGGTTGATGCGCGCTGCTGTGACCCCGTCGCATCACCTTCTTCCCATAGGCGCGTAACATGTCACCAAAAGTTGATGCGACGCAAGTTTCTCCTTGATTTGGTTTCAAGAACGGGCAAAGACCAGGAGAATCCATGCCGGCCATCGATCGATGATCGACGACAGTACCCTACAGTTGTGCGTATTGCGTGTTGAAAGAGGCCCTCCCAGAGACCCTCCCTGGCCAGGCGAAAGCTGACATCACGGAACGGCGGAAAGCCGCCTTGGAGCAGAGCCGGGCTTTGCGCAGCGAGGCGAACGGGGGCAATCCAGCCCTGACGTCTTGGCGCCCTTCACAGCGCCTGATGTACCTCCAGCCTTTCGCCAGGCAAAGTCCCGCGGCTACCCTGAGACAAAGTTGGTGCCCAGCCTAGTACCTTTCAGCCGCTGTGGCCAGACTAGGCCAACAGAAAAGGCTTGCAGACTGGTTAGTGTGGTTAGTGTCTTGAAATTTTGATTCAAAGGCGAGCCGTCGGGTATGAAAGGAAAGCGGTACGGGGATTGTCATTGGAGGCTCAAACGCCGACGCTCGATGACTTCACAGTCACTGATCGGCGCAAGGCTGGCCCCGCCGAAGAGACTTTTCCCAAACAATATTTTCTGTTGGGGTGCTTACTCTTCTAAAACAGAACGGGCCGCGCGCTGCCAGATCGCGCCGGGCCGCATGCTCGCCAGTGTACGCATTTACTTGTCTCCCAGTAAAAAATGTGCCTTCATGTGTCTCCCGGTGCTGCCACACGCTCCCCAGTGTGCGCATTTACTTGTCTCCCAGGATGTGCCTTCATTTGTTTCTCAGTGCTGCTGGAGCATGTGCCTTCATTTGTGTCCCAGTGCTGCCAGCCGGGCCGAGCGCTTGCCAGTGTACACGCTTACTTGTCTTCCAGTAAGTTCCTCGGGCCGAACGCTTGCCGGTGTGCGCATGTACTTGTTTCCCCACATACTTGTTTCCCAGCGCGTGCCTTTTTTGTTTTGTCCCGCTGCAAGATCGCTGGGCCGCATGCTCGCCAGTGCTCGCATTTGCTTGTCTCCCGGCGCGTGCCATCATTTGTCCCCCAGCGCTGCCTAACCGACGGGCCTCACGCTCGCCATATCCGCGTCTGCCGTCGGCGCACAAGAGTGTTCTTCGCATAAGCGTATCCATTGTCGGCGCATAAAAGTGTGTTTGTTGGTGCACAAGCTTGCGCACTGTCGGCGCGCAAGAGTGTTCCTTGTTGGTGCACAAGCGTGCCCGCCGCCGGCGCGCAAGAGTGTAGCGTGTTCACCCTCGGCGCGTAAACGTGTTCAGTTGGCGCAGAAGCGTTTCCACGGTCGGCGCGCAACAGTGTCTGTTGTCGGCGCACAAGTGTGTTCACTGATCGTATCCAGTGTCGGCGCGCGGGCGTGTTCCCTGTTGGCGCCCAAGCGTTTTCACTGTCGCCGCAGGAGGGTTTTCCCCGTTGGCGCATCATCGCACCCCGTGTCGGCGCACACAAGTGTTCGTTGTTGGTGCACAAGCACGCGCACCGTCGGCGCGCAAGAGTGTTCCTTGTTGGCTCGTAAGCGTGTCCGTTGTCCGCGCATAAAAGTCTTCGTTGTCGGCGCACACACGGTTTGCGCGCAAAAGGTGTCATGGTTGACGAGAAAGCGTGCTCATTCGCGAAAAAAGTGTTCACTATCGGCGCGCAAAAGTGTCCGTACTTGGCTCATCGCGTTCTTGGCGCGTAAAAGTGTTCTTTGCTGGCGCGTGCGCAGCGTGCTGGCCAGGCTAGCGCGTGAATGAGTTTGCAGCGTTTGCGGCGCTCAAGGTACTTCGTGTTTGCTTGTTGTGCGACGGTCTTCTTCATGTTACCAGCCCAGCAACAGCTTTCTTCACTGTGGCTTTTGCAGGGATACGAGCCCTTGTGGACTCACCGAACGAGCGCTGTAGAAGCTGAGCTAATCGAAGTGTACGGGGAAGCGACAGCTTTCACGGCCCGCGTCTTTCCCGGGATAGACGCTTTCGAGACAGCGCGCGCGCTGTCGGGGCGCAAGAGTGTTCCTTGTTGGCGCATCATCGTATCCATTGTCGGCGCATCATTGCGTGTGCCAACATTCTTCTTGCCCTGCCCGGCGCCGAGCTGGCCTCCACAGGAATAGCGAAAGCCCCCGGGGGCGCCCAGGGCTTCTGAAAGGGTGGGGTGGCCCGAAATCATTTTCCATGACACGCAGCCCGAATCGGCCCATTTTGCCAGCTATGCATTTCACTGTCTACTCTTTGCACGCATGTTTGCACTTCACTCTGTACTTGCCCTGCGCATGCCTCCATGCAGTTCACCGTCTACTTCCTCTGTGCGTGCCTTTATGCATCTCACTGTCTACTTTCCCTGTGCCTCTACGCATTTCACTGTCTACTTTCCCTGTGCATGCGTTTGCGCACTTCACTCTGTACTTGCCCTATGCATGCCTCTACGCAGTTCACTGTTTACTCTGTGCGTGCCTCTACGCATCTCACTCTCTGCGCATGCATCCATGCACTTCTCTGTGCCCTGTGCGTGCCTGTGTGCGTCTCACTGTCTACTTTGCGCACTTCACTCTGCACTTGCCCTGCGCATGCCTGTGTGCATTTCACTGTCGACTCTGTGCATGCCTCTATGCAGTTCACTGTCTACTTTCCTTGTGCATGCGTCTATGCACTTGCCTCAGTACTTGCCCTACGCATGCCTCTATGCATGTCACTGCCTCTACGCGCTTCACTCTGTGCTTGGCCTGCGCATGCTATGCATTTGCTCTTTGCATGCCTCTATGCGTTGCACTGTCTACTTGCCCTGCGCATACCTCTATGCGTTTCACTGTGTGCTTTCTCCTCGCATGCCTCCATGCATTTCACTGTCTACTTTCCGATTTTGTAGCCGGAGCTGGGGGACGTACTTCGCGTACCATCGTATCCAGTGTCGGCGCGCGCAGGTGTTCCATGTTGGTGCGTAAGCGTGTTCACTGTCGACGCACAAGAGTGTTCCTTGCTGGTGCATAAGCGTGTTTACCGTCGGCTCATGCAAGTTTCTCTCCTCGGCACGCAAAAGTGTCCTCTGTTGGCGCACAAGCGTATCCATTGTCGGCGCACCTTGTTGGCGCACAAGCGCACCCACTGTCGGCGCCCTAAAGTGTTCCTCGTTGGCGCAAAAGCGTGTCCCCTTTCCGCTGGTCCTTGATGGCGCAGACGCGTGTCCACCGTCGGCGGTTGCCGCACAAGCGTTTCTATCCTCGGCAAAAGTGCCCTGTGTTGGCGCACAAGCGTATCAATTGTCGGCGCACGCAGGTGCTCCTTGTTGGCGCGCAAGCGTGTCCACTGTCGGCGCGCAAGAGTATTTCTTGCGGGCGCACAAGTGTGCCCACCGTCGGCGCACGGGAGTGTTCCTTGTTGGCGCATCATCGTAGCCAGCGTCGGCGCGCGCAGTGTTTCCCGTTGGCGCGCAAGCATGTTCACTGTCGCCCCGCAAGAGTGTTCCAAGACCCGCGAGGTGCATCATTGTGTTTTTACACCCCCAGACGCTGGGCGACGCGCAGCAAAGATTCTCTTTAGAAAAGGGATCTGAGCGCCCTTGGCCCGTTTGGGGCCGAGGCGAATTATAGCCCTGCGCCATTCGTGTCTCCCGTATCTCGCTTTCTCCCTTTCTGCAGCGCGTGCCTTTTGACGTGCTTGGAGCCCTCGTGCTGCCGCACCATGAGAGCTGAGAGCCTCTGAGCCCAGGACGCACATGCGCTGTCACATTGCGCGATAGCCATGTCTCATTGTGCGTTGCTTCAAACGAATTCGGAAATTGGTCTTGGAGTCTTTCGTTCAACTCGCCAGACTTCAGTGATTCAGGGTCTCGGCATGGCAGGTGGTCGAGCTGCTCCTGAGCAGTGAGCATGTGCTCCAGTGCCGTTGGCTTGTTTAGGCTCAGATTCGAACAGCTGAGCCCTACAGAAACGGGCCGGTTTCAGGATCTGTGTTTGTTTTCGGGAATGCCCTGGTGGTATGTTTCCCATTGCTGACATGTTTTGATCTTGACGCAGCCTTTGTCCCATTTTTGCCAGACTGTGCCAAAGGACTTCCAGTGCTCGTGCTATCTGGTTCTCTCCAATGGGGCTCTGCCAGTGTCCGATATCACCACTTGATGGGCCGCCATGAGGGCTAATAACGTGCCTCATCTTGAGTGATTTATGTGGCTGGCAGTACGCGCACCGCCTAGCAGAGTCAGCAGAGTCAGCAGGGTCAGCAGGGTCAGCAGAGTCAGCAGAGTCAGCAGAGTCAGCAGAGTCAGCAGAGTCAGCAGAGTCAGCAGTTTGCGAGTTGTATGTTGCATTCGAATCATTGTAGACAGACTGTTTGTCCAATGCCTGCGCAGCAGGTTTCTGTACGACAAGCTCTTCCCAGTGAGATCCTTGGGCTGAGGTGTTGAACCTCTGGCGTTTTAGGGATCAAGACATGGCTATTGGGGTTTTGCTATCGCTTTTGCGATTGTGCGCATTTTGGGCATCGCTATTGTATTCTTGCCTCCGTTTTGCGAACGGTCTGTGTGCGCTTTCCCGGCCCGACATTTTCTCGATCGCCGAGGAAGCCTCGGCTTGCTAAGTGTCTGAGCTCCTTCGGAGCGAGATATGCGCATCTGCGACTGCCGAATTCACATCCCGATGCAGACATGTAAACTCGGATCCGATTCGCTTCTTTTGGTATAAACAATTCCCCTAAGCCCCAAAAGCATGGCATGAATCTGTGCTTAGTTCGTTTCACCGTGGGCAGTTGCTCTCGTTTCACGTCGCTGGAAGTACAAACATTTCGCTGCTTGTGTTGCGAGCCGTGGAGGCCTCTCAAACATATGGGCTGTGAAAGATTAGTCAACGATCAACTTGAGGCCTCGGCAAACTCAGTTGACTACGTCGCAAGCATGCCAACTGCATTCTCTTGCAATTTGCCGTGCGAGCTGCCTATGCTTGTGAGATTTGTCGCCCAAGACACACGGATTCCGCGCAATGGCCAGAGAGATTAAACATAAGGCGGACTACGATGAGGCGATCAACGGGGACCGACGCCTGGCAATGATGAAAGTGTTCCGCAATTCAATTGGTGACCAAGTCTACTTGCAGTGTGTGTGTGTGCGTTCATTGTGGACAGACTTGTCGCCGGGACACGGTTTCTGTCTCTCCTTCGCGTCGCGACATTGCCTGGTTGGCCTCAAGGCCCGGTGGTGATCCTCTTCACTGCTTCCTGGTGACCTCCCTGCAGGACATTCTCGCCTGAGTATGAGAAGTTGTCTGGGACCTCAGATTCACTTCTTTGCGACTCGGCAGAATGTCTGGGGCAGAAAATATTCAAATCGAACTGTGGCAAGGCCTTCTCATAGCGTGCGAGGAATAGGTCAGTTGCAGAAGTTGTAGGTTTGCAAGGAACAAGCATGCCGCATGCAATCTCCGAGTAACTGAACACGAGCTTGGCCTGGAATAGCTCGAGCGTGGATTTTGACTGGTTGTATTCTTTGTTGCATGGTCCCAAGTAGAAGCTCATATTCCGTTCCTAATCAGCACCTCCGCAGTTCGCTGCATTGTTTCTCATTGAGGCAAGGTTGATGTTGACAACTCAGACGTCGCTTGGCTGTACTGGCAACTGCTTTGCCTTTTCACGACCCTTTGACGCTCACAAAAGGCTCTGTTCCCAGGCGGCGGACATCTGCCAGAAGCACGACGTATCGTGTATGCCAACATTGGTCCACATCAAGGCAAGGTTCACCAAGCTGAGGTTCAAGCTGAGGGCGGTAAAGGAGCCTGAAGTGCCAGGGCAAGACGCAGGTAGACAAGATGGAGGGCGTGAACAAGGGAAAACTTGCCGAGTGGGGGGTGAAATAATGGCGAGCTGCAACACAAGTTGCAACAAGGGGGTCTTACAACGAGATGTCATTCGAAGTTACTTTGGTAGAGTGAACCCGTGATTTAACCCCCCTGCATCACCAGCTCGAATGCTGCAAAGATGACTTTAAAGCACCATGGAAACCATGTGGCTTCAGCCGATACAGAATCCGGATGGCAGAACTGTTCAACATGTGTGCAGTGAGTTTGCGAGTTTGGTTCCAGCCTCTCACCTGCAAGCTCCAATGCCTTTGCTGATGATAGCGATGGCGCAAGCATGCCAAGCCATGCCTGATGGAGATGTTCAGTTACATAATCCCCTGGACGATTACATTGGTAATGTTCAGTTTGCTTCTTCATAAACACTTACTATGTTTGCGCCCATGTGACAGCAGCTTGAATGCAGAGGCGGGGCAGAGGCTGTGCAAAGAGCTTTGTATTGCTGCGCGTTGGTTTTCAAAAATTGGCTGCGAACAGGGTTCTAGGTTGAGCAGTCAGGACTTGGTCTCAGAGTCACATGTGCTCACCTTTTGGCCCAAGTGACTGAGGCGAGGTGTGAAGCAGTGTGAATGTGAAGGCAGTGTGAAGGCAGATGGATACCCATGAAGCAAGAGCTTTCCATTCAAGTTCATGTGTCAAGAGCATTTCGTTCATGTCTGTTGATGTCATCCGTGCTTCCAGAGCATTTCTTTCATTTCGCTTCTCTCGTTTCTTTCCTTTAGCTTTTTTTTTCCTTCTCTTTTCTCGTCGAAAGTGAATCTTTTCTCTTTTCTCCTTTGAGCCTTCGGATCGGTCCTTCGGTCCTTCGGTCCTTCGGTCCTTCAGCTTCATGTTCGCCTGGCGGGGACCCCAGTGGGAGAAGAGATGGGAGCCGTGGCGGAGCCAAGGAGCCAAGGAGCCAAGGATCCCAACATGTTGGATGTTAGTTTCTGTTTGATAGATGTTCGAATGTTTCTAGTAGATTGAAGGAATCTGAGGTTCGAGGGGCTTGCCAGTGATCCAGCGGGCAAACTGAGCAATTGAATCAATTTGACCAACTGGGTAACTGGATGATGTGTGTTAGCGCCTCAAGGTAAAATGGTTGCTAGTGCTAACTTCTGTGCAAGGGAAGACAAAAGTCATTGTCCGATGGACACATGACTCATGAGCACCCCAGACATCTTGCCATCATCCTGAATGGAGACTGAGGTGGCTCGCGCTGCCGGTGCTGGCACGGGCACAGAATGATGATGATGTTGGCCACTTTGCAGTGTGAGTGCATTTGCAAGCCTAGCCCCAGGCCACCTGATTGGAATGTTTTGAAAGGGCTTTACAGATTGCGCTTCCTCGTTCGCAAGAGGTGCCACTAGCTCACATGTCGCTCAGGTGGTTTCTGCCCTGATGGAAGTTGCGCCTGCCTCAGCATAGCATCGGCTTCCAGCCGGCCAGACCTTGACCGGCGGTTGATTGGATGGCTCTGAGATTAATATTATTAACCTTATTAACTTTATTAACTTTATTAACTCTATTAACTCTATTAACTTTATTGACTTTATTAACTTTATTCACTATATTAACTTTATTAACTCTATTAACTTTTTTTAAAACTTTATTAACTCTATTAACTCTTTAACTCTATTAACTCTATTAACTCTATTAACTCTATTAACTCTATTAACTCTATTAAATCTATTAACTTTATTAACTCTATTAACTGTATTAACTTTATGAACTCTATTAACTTTTTTTTAAACTTTATTAACCTTATTACCTTTATTAACTTTGTCAACTGTATTAACTTTATTAACTCTATTAACTCTATTAACTCTATTCACTTTTTAACTTTATTAACTCTGTTAACTCTATTAGCTTTATTAACTTTATTAACCCCATTAACTTTATTAACCTTATTACCTTTATTAACTTTGTCAACTGTATTAACTTTATTAACTTTATTGACTTTATAAACTTTATTAACTCTATTAACTTTTTAACTTTATTAACTCTATTAACTTTATTAACCTTATTAGCTTTATTAACTCTATTAACGTTATTAACTTTATTAACTTGATTAACTCTGATAACTCTTTTAACTTTATTAACTTTATTAACTCTATTAACTTTATTGACTTTATTAGCTTTACTAACTTTATTAACCTTATTACCTTTATTAACTTTGTCAACTGTATTAACTTTATTAGCTTTATTAACTTTATTAGCTCTATTAACTCTATTAACTTTATTAACTTTATTAACTCTATCAACTTTGTTGACTTTATTAACTTTACTAACTATATTAGCTTTATTAACTCTATTAACTTTTTTAACTTTTTTTAAAACTTTATTAACTCTATTAACTCTATTAACTCTATTAACTCTATTAACTCTATTAAATCTATTAACTTTTTAAACTCTATTAACTGTATCAACTTTATGAACTCTATTAACCTTTTATTTTTTTAACTTTATTAACTCTATAAACGTTTTTAGCTTTATTAACTCTATTAACTCTATTAACTTTATTAACCTTATTAACTCTATTAACTTTATTAACCTCATTAGCTTTATTAACTTTATTAGCTTTATTAACTTTATTAACCCTATTAGCTTTATTTACCCTTTTACCTTTATTAACTTTGTCAACTGTATTAACTTTATTAACTTTATTGACTTTATAAACCTTATTAACTCTATTAACTTTTTAACTTTATTAACTCTATTAACTTCATTAACCTTATTAGCTTTATTAACTCTATTAACGTTTTTGACAGTATTAACTTTATTAACTCTGATAACTCTGTTAACTTTATTAACTTTATTAACTCTTTTAACTGTATTGACTTTATTAGCTTTACTAACTTTATTAAGCTTATTACTTTTATTAACTTTGTCAACTGTATTAACTTTATTAACTTGATTAACTCTATTCACTTTTTAACTTTATTAACTCTATTAACTCTATTAACTGTATTAACTTTATTAACTCTATTAACTTTATTGACTTTATTAACTTTACTAACTCTATTAACTTTATTAACTCTATTAACTTTTTTTTTTTTAACTTTATTAGCTCTATTACTGTTTTTCACTTTTTTAACTTTATTAACTCTATTAACTTTATTGACTTTATGAACTCTATTAACTTTTTTTTTAAACTTTATTAACTCTATTAACGTTTTAACTTTATTAACTCTATTAACTCGATTAACTTTAGTATCCTTATTAACTCTATTAACTTTATTAACCTCATTAGCTTTATTAACTTTTTTAGCTTTATTAACTTTATTAACTTTATTAACCCTATTACCTTTATTAACTTTGTCAACTGTATTAACTTTATTAACTTTATTGACTTATTACCTTTATTAACTTTATTAGCTTTATTAACTTTATTAACTCTATTAACCTTATTAACCTTATTAGCTTTATTAACTCTATTAACGTTATTAACTTTATTAACTTTATTAACTCTGATACCTCTATTAACTTTATTAACTTTATTAACTCTATTAACTTTATTGACTTTATTGGCTTTACTAACTTTATTAACCTTATTACCTTTATTAACTTTGTCAACTGTATGAACTTTATTAACTTTATTGACTTTATTAACTTTATTGACTTTGTTAACTATATTAACTTCATTAACTTTATCAACTTTATTGACTCTATTATATTTGTTAACTGTGTTAACTCTATTGACTTTATTAACTTTATTAGCTTTGTTAACTATATTAACTTTATCAACTTTACCAACTTTATTAACTCTATTTACTTTATTAACTGTGTTAACTTTGTTAGCTGTGTTAACTTTATTAACTCTATCGACTTTATTAACTCTATTAACTTTATTAACCTTATTAGCTTTATTAGCTTTATTAACTTTATTAACTTTATTAACTGTACTAACTTTATTAACTTTGTTAACTTTATTAACTTTATTAACTTTATTAACTCTATTAACTTTGTGAACTTTATTAACTTACTACCGTACTGAGTCGTACTGTTCTTTGTTGCACGCTCTGAGTTTTATCGGTCGTGCGGGTCATGCGACCGAAGACTGGCTTTCCAAAGACGCCGTGGTAGGAGTGCATGTGCAACTTGTTTGACGCTGTACACTGGAAGGAGCCATGGTTTCCAGGACTGTTGTCCAGTCGGCTTGAATTAGCAAGCCAAGACACATGTCCAAGAAGCGTGTACAGCTGCACTGATCATTGCCCCAGCAGCTCAAGCATGAGCCTGTCACAGCCACACCAGCAAGAACTAGACAGGTGGCCTGAAAGCAAACAACACATTGTGAAGGGAAAGGTGAGTGTAAACCCAAGCTGCATTATTCCTGAAGCACACGTGTAGTCTAGTTTCGGCCAAAACCTGATGAATACCTTCGAGTAGGGAAATTGGCAATGCCTGTGTATAAATAGTTCAATGCGTCAGCTGCTGGCCAATTGGTTTCCGTTGGGGCAACTACGCAAGCTGAGACAGTGCAGACATGGAGGGGAATCTTTGGGCGCCGGAAATGTTCTGCTTTTCTGGCGCGAATTGGGTTATCAAAGTCTGCTTTAGCTGTGGTTTGCCAGTAGGAGAATGAACATGGAGGAATTTCCAACCATGCCAGTTGAAAGCCATTTGTTAATCCGGAAGGAGCAACAAGCTTCGTGCCCTCAACTAGCGAGAACAAGCAAGGACTCAGCAATGGCAACAAGGGGACGCATCCTGGCTCAGGTATCAATTGCAACTACTGTGACGGGAGCTGTCCAACCCTCAGACATTTGTTTTTGACAATGGGTGGTTGTAGTGTTTTTCATGTTGTGGAATGGCAAGAGGCGCCTAGAACCAGGCCAATCTTGTTTGAAATGGCAAGCCTTGGAGGGTCCATCGCCCGAAGTCGCCTGGACTCCCCGCCGCCGAAGGAGGATGTGCAATTTCTCCACCCATCACTTGTCAGGGCGTTCGCCAACTTGAGGCTTCTCTACCTGCAGCTGCAACACGGAGCTGAACACGTGCTGTTGCCAAGCTCCCCCAGGGTGCCCATCGCTTTGCTTCCATTGATGGAGGAAGTGGCATTTCTGACTCTGAGTCCGAGTTGGTGAAGGCAATGACAAGTTTCAATCTGAACTTCCGGCGTTGGAACCTGAAACCAGGTACTATGCGCGAGGCTATGAGAAGATTCCTTGCTACCTCCTCGGGCGAAACTCGCACTGGATGTTAGAGATGGACTTAAGCAACCAGTGGAGAGGGCTGCTTGGTTTTCCGTTTATGAGCCATGTGCCCAGTACAAAGATATCCGGCTGTCATGAAAGCAGTGCCACCTTCAGACACAAGGGTCTGCACTTCCTGGCCTAGATTGCATCTGCCTTGAAAGCATTGGCTGGTCTTTTGGTTTCGCTTCTGCCCGCTTGCCAAAGAATGGGTTCCACCTCAACATCATTTCTCGCTTGAGCAACTCCTATTTACTGGTAGATTGGGCGACAATGCCGGGAGCCAAACAATGCCTCAACGATCTTGTTGCTTTGCCTTTCGTTTGAGAGGTTTGCCATCTTGCCTTTGCGATTCTGGACCGGTGTCGTCGTCTCGTCTCAGGCCCGGGTGGGACGTATCAAGACTCCACCGGGAAGACAAGCTGCAAACTGCCATAGCCTTAGAATTTTGGTTCCAAGGAGCCGAGAGTCGGGGTTGGACAGGACTCCATTCGCACCCTCTCAACCTTTCGAACCCCATAAGCCAAGGTCGCCAAGCTTTACAGAAACCTCTCACAGGATTGGATCCAAGGGGCTTGGTGCTTAGGTGTAGCACAGATGCTACAGAGCTCTTTGACGTGAACTACAGAGGCAGAATTTGCAGAATGGGTAAAGGACACTGGGGATGTGGGTTTGGCTTGTGAGGTAAGTTGCCTTCGACACATGGGGGCTTGACTGAGTAGGAGTTAAGTGGGTTAAAGGAGCTAGTTTCGTGGGTTGAGGGAGTTTCGTGCATTCTTTTCTTTGGTTTTTATCGACTTCCTGGAAAGCGCATTGTGTGGATTTTGTGCTAGCGCTTTGGTGGCAACTGAATACTCCCCAAGCCAAAGCCAACACTCACGTAAAGAATGTTAATGTTGTTGTTGGTGCTGGTGTGGAAGATACTGGAACGACGCCGACAGTGCCTTGGGGTACGATGAATAAAGCCCTTAAGTCCCCAAGAAGAAGGCAGCGAACCAAAAACAAGACGCGAGACAAGGACCAACACTTTCGTTGGCTGCCAAGCTGCTGTTACCATGTTTCAAGCGCTGGGGCACTTCACATGTTCTCACGCCTGCGAAGCCCCTCAGTTGCCCTCCAGACTGGGCGAGGCGCCGTAGATTTGGTGGCCTGCGAAGAGGTCCCGAGCTTGAAGGTGGCCGAGCGTCTCTGCGCCCTAAATTTGGTTTGGACAAAAGACGCAAAAGTATTCGGCCAAAAGTGCACCGGCCTCCCGACTGCAAACCAACCTGAGGCTGTGTTGCTCAGATGTCAAACCTGCCTAATTGATTGACATATCTTGGTCACAAGAAGGTGTTGCACAGGCTGGCTCAGGAGCACGGGATAGTCATGGTGCAAGGCGGAAGTCCAACAGGGACATTTACATGTGTCAGACCGCAATTTTCCTTACCAGGCTTCTTTCGTTATTTGTAATGCAATCTGCAAACCAGGCCAGATTTCACCTGAGGAGCTCTCTTCTTTTGCTCATGACTGCTGGCTCCGGGGGCAAATGCAGAGAGTCTAGGAGATTGAAATTGCTGCGCGATTCGCCGAAGCCATTTGCGGGGCGAGGACTGCCGCGCCTGTCTCTATTATTGTATGAATTTCGGACGTGAAAACTCAGTATGCGCGTGATATTTTATCCCACACCCATGTCCTACAAAGGCTCCATGTAACCCCTCAAGTGCCACAAAGCAGGATAAACCTATTGCGTCACAAACTGACTATCCCTCCCACATGCTGAGAATGCGGAGGATGCAGCCAGAGACCGCATCAAATGTCCAAGCCCAAAATGTAAATCAACTTCGGTCGCACGGAAAAGCCAGCCAAGTACTGGGGTGCATGGAATCGCGGGGATGCAGCGTGCAACAAACCACTTTCCCAGAATCAACCATCAATAAAGTTCAAATACCCGAAATATAGACTTCTAAAGCACAACAGTGCTTGCCCCCGCCAAGACCCCAAGCATGCCAAATCCAACATCGCTCAAAGCAGAAACACAACATTGATTGATATCAGCAGATGCAAGTCATGCTGCCAAGACATAATGTAAAACAGGGTTTTGGACACTCGTCAAATTGCGCCAAGCCAAAAATGGCCGCCCCGAAAGCCTGCGGCTTTAAAAGCCATTTCCGAAAGAGCCAGTTGCGGATTGCCCTCACGCTCGACTGTTGCCGGATTTTTAAAAATCGACGAGTGCGCGAAATTGCATATTGGAGATACGACAGGCGACAGCATTGCTTGATGGTTTGTGATTACCTCTTTGTTTGTAATTCAGATCATCCAGATCCTGACTTGCCCACACTTCCAGCTTCGGCAAGCATCACTCCTTTGAGGGTCTCGCACTGAGGCCAAATGCAGCTCCCGCTGTGGCAATAGCACGGATTGCGAGGCGATGAATCACAGATGGACTGTGGGGGTTGTGATGCGAAATCACTGGACTATGTCTATGGAAGCCAAATCTGTTCTGAGCTAGAACGATACTCTTCACATATGGGATCGTCCAAAACGTCCTTGTACTCAGGTATGAAGGGGAACACCTTTTTGTCTTGGTTGGTTGCTTGCTTGCTTGGTTGGTTGCTTGCTTGCTTGGTTGGTTGGTTGGTTGGCTGGCTTGTCGCATCCCCAGCATCGCCCAGGCGTTGCCTATTGGCTCTGATTGCAGTTGGGAGTTGCTGGGGGTTGGTTTAAGCCGGGGGGTTTTATGCTAACGCTCCAAAACCAATCCTAAACTAGCCCACAACTCACGAACTACTTTCCGGAAGCAACCCTAAAGGCACCGCTTAACCAGCAGCGCACCCAACACAAATCAGCTCCGAGCCAACCCCAAGTCCACCTAAAGTCAACGCTAAACCCGCCCAACAGCAGCCTGAATGTCAGCCCTTCGCTTCGCCTAAGTCAGCCATCCCAAGACCCACCCTCATGAAGAGCCTAACCCCCCCCCGCTTAAACCAGCTCCAGCAACTGCCAACTGCAATCAGAGCCACTAGGCAACCGCCGCGCCAACCAGCCTAGGAACAAACCCATCCCTAAAAACTATAAAGCACCTCCACCGCTGCCCTCAGCGCAAGCTTCGCGACGGAGGTCGCGAAAGTTACTTGTTTTCGCGAGTGTTTTGTGTAGGGGTGGTTTGCTAAAAGCAAAAACAGAGGGATGAACCATGTGTATTTGCCGAAAATGCGCGTAGAATGCACACAGCCGAAAGTTGGTCGGAGGAAATATGGCGACCTGAGGATTGCCGCAGAAAACATAGGTCGCTGCAAAGGCAACCCCCAGCAGAAATCAGCTTGTTGCTTTTTGAAGCTTTCAGTTGGGCGCAACTTCCCAGCCGGATTTCGGCAACGGTTTGCGGATCCGCCAAAGTTTCGCAAAAGTCGATGGGCCTCCCGACACGGGTGGCCAAGGGGTCCTCTCCTGTGCTGCTGCGCGGCTTTCGAGCTGGGGCTGCGGAAGTGCAATTTGCACGCTGCCTGGAACTGACAAGTTGCACGGCTGCTTACATGTGCTTCGCGTACGGCTTTCGTGTTGAAAACCGGAACTGCGGAATTAATGCTACTTTTGTGCCCCTCGAAAGCTCCGCGATGGAGGCCGCGAAGATGGCGTTTCCGGGAACATGGAATTTCAGACAACCGCCATATGCTGAACAGCTTGGCTTGAGGAAAGCATTCCAACATGTTGAACCAAGAATGAGATGCGTGTCGGAGGTGTGAGAGGTTGGGCGTCCGTAGACGGACAGTGCACAGGTGCAGTGCGTCTCCTCAGTTTTTGCCGAGCGCTCAGCAGCCTCACAGTCCAAGTGTGGGATCAAATGATTTGAAATTCTGGAACGTGAGAGATTTGCACGTGCTAGAAAAGCATTTGTGCATTCGGCGTAGTTGGCCCTTTGTAACTTCGTCCTTACATGGCCGCAGTGTTTGACTGCCAAACTGGCCAAAAGTGATGCTCGTAAAGTTGCAAGTAGATTTGTGCTCAACACATGCGGAGCAGGGGGCTCACTTCCTATCTATCTCCATTTCTTCAGATGTCGCGTCAGCATTTTGTTTTTGACCGGAGCTGCGTCCCAAGCGCGGCAAACATGTTTTTCTTGTTTTTTTCTCCTCGTCCTTGCCTGATCACCGGGTCGGGGTTTGATTCGAAGTCGCTGGACTTGCGAAGTTGATCTGAACGAGTGAGCGATGATCTTCGTGGTGTCACACCACCAAAAGAGGTCGGACTGCGTTTCATGTGCTACGGTCGTGTCACCCATTCAGACAGAGACACAAGCGCAGGTCCAGGCGCATGCAGACGCACATAGAGTCATGCGTGCGCGTGCGCATGCTGGGGCTACGGATGGTCACTACCACGGCAGGAAGGGTTTTGCCAACCAAGCAAAAGGATCTGTTTTGAGATTCAAATCTGGAGGTTGAGACTGCGATGATGTCGCACCCTGAGAACATCACCTTTTGCGCCCGCGGGCCCAGCCGATACCTTCTACCTCCCTCCAATCGGAACAATCAGCCCAGTTGCTTGGTGAGTTTGTGCATGTAGTTGCAGCGTAGAAGAAAGCTTGCACCAGCAACCCTAACGTTTGGAAACAATGCGTGACTTTTATGATTCAAGATGTTCACTTGAAGGGAAAGCGTCTTTCTGACTGGTTAGATTATGCAATTTGCCCACTCCAGCCATCAACGTATCCCAGATGATGCTGGGATGCCAGCTTTCTGAATCCAGCCGGGCCCCAACCAAGTCAAATCACATGGGGTCGCGCGCGCGCGCCAGCGTGCCAGAGGCCCAGAACGACCAGCCGAAAAAGAACAGCTCGCAAGCTAGCCCGGAAACGCAAACGTAACAACACACTGTAAATAGCAGCGTTTTGTGGCCGGGGGCGCGTGCGCGCCGCACGGCCCAAAAGCGAGGTGGAAAAAAGCGAGGGCCGCGCAGCGCGCGAGCCAGCCACAGCAGAAGCAATACCCTCAGAACATCAGCCCAACGCGCAGCGTGGCATTTTTTGACGGTGTGTACGGCGTTTTGTAGGGAAAGGAGCCAGCGCCGCCGGCATGAGACTTGCTTGCACCCCTTCGGTACCCTCGGAAAACCAGTGTTTCATGGGCTGCGACTCTTTTGGGAGGAAGTCTTGATGATGCAGACCAAGCCCCGCTGAAGCATCACCCAGGCCCAACCCCAAACCCTGATGATGGCTAGCAGGCAAATTGCCTAGCGGCGACATGCAATCCAGGAGGCGTAGCCGGATTCAACGGCTGCCGCCCAGCGCCGCCGACCCCAGATGGCTGAAGTGGAGAAGGGGTCTATGTGAACACCGGACCCTCTCTTTGAAGCCGCCAAGTCTGCAGCAGTCCTGCGGACGCCAGCCCAGATGATAATGATGACGATGAGGACGAAGATGACGATGACGACGAAGATAATGATGATGATGATAACGGTGGATCATGATGACAATGGACAAAGTCCTGTGTGGGCCAAATTGTCGTTTGTGCAGGATCCTGCATGGACAAAGTTGCCCAAGTCGGACCGCGTGCAGATGATGTGATGATGAAGACACGAAGATGACGAGGATGATGATGAGGAAGATGAAGATGATGTTGGAGATGATGATGGTGATGATGATGGATGACGATGATGAACGATGAGGAACAAGGATGGCCATGTTGATGATCATCACAATGATGACAATGATGTAACTAAATGACCAGGACTGGGCACCAACATCCCAGGCGTTGTCTATGATGATGATCATGGGTGTTGATGATGATGAATGACGAGGATCAGGAAGAGGATGACGATGAGGATGATGGTGAATCACCGCTATGCATCCCCAGCATCGCCAGCAGTCACGGTAATCATGACTGCGCGTCTCCAAGTGAAACGTATAGCAAAACGACAGGGGCGATGGATGATGATGAGCGCCAAGCTGATGATGTGAATATGATGGATGGCAATGAGGATGATGATGAGGATGATGATGTAAACGAACACCATTACTACTAACATCAGTGCTGATGACAAGCATCACTACGCGTCCTCAGCATCACCAGCAGTCATGATGATAATCATGACTACGCATCCCTTGCATCTCAAGCCAGGTCTGACGGATGAGACTGATGCAACATATCATCATTACTACTAACTTCAGTTCCATGATGATGATCATCACTATTCATCCCCAGCATCACCAGCAGACATGATGATCATCATGGCTGCGCATCCTTTGCGTCTCAAGCCAGGTCCAACGGCACACTTGAAGTGTAAAAGTAAGGACGACGATGATAATGATGATGAGCAGCATGATGATGATGGTGGATGATAAAGAGGATGATGGTGTGCCATGATGGTAATCATCATTATGCATTAATCATGACTGCGCGAGCGTGAGGATGAGCGGGTGAACTATGATCATTACTACTAACACCAGTGATGATGATACTCATCACTATGCACCCCCAGCATCACCAGCAGTCATGATGATAAGCATGACTACGCATCCTTTGCATCTCAACTCGGGTCTCACGGATGATAATGATGATGATGAGCACCAGGCTGATGATGATGATTATGATGGGCAATAATGAGCACGATGGTGTTGAGGAGGATGAGGATGATCATGTAAACTATCAGCACTACTGCTAACATCAGCGCCATGATGACAGTCATCACTGTGCATCATCACCAACAGTCGTGATGAAATTCATGACCAAGCATCCTTTGCACCTCAAGCCGGGTGTACATCAAACAGGTAAGGAGCATCCATGTTGGTGATGATCATGAGGATTATGATGCAAACGACCATCATTATTTTACACACCAGCGCATCCCCAGCATCGCATCCTTAGCATCTCAAGTCAGGTCCAACGGCGCACTTGAAACGTATACCAAGCATGAGTCGAACTATCATCATTGCTACTAACACCAGTGGTGGGTGATGATGGTGATTATGATGGATGACAATGAGGACATTAGTTTCATCATGACTGCTGGTCACGCTGGGGATGCATAGTAGTCATTTCCGTCATAGCACTGATGTTAGTTGATAATTAACGAATAACTAAAAACATATATATATATATATTTCGATAGTATCGATAAATAACTAGTAGCTTTATGTGCACATATACACAAGACAAGTATTTTTTCAATTTGAATCAATTGTCAGCGAAGAAAAATACAAACATGTTTTTTGCTCACTTTTTTGTTCGTTTTTTGAAATACAAAAATCAAACATTGTAATAACAATGATAGCTTACATTCATCATCATCATCCTCATCATCATCCTCATCGTCATCCATCATCATCATCACCGCCATGGTGCTCATTCATCGTTATCATCGTCGTCCTTATCTTTGTCAAACGCGTTTCAAGTGTGCCGTTAGACCCGGCTTGAGATGCAAAGGATGCGTAGTCATGATTATCATCATGTCTGCTGGTGATGCTGGGGACGCATAGTGATGATTGTCTTCGTGGCACTGAGGCTAAGCATCCTTTGCATCTCAAGTTGATAAGGATCAGGATGATGATGATGATGATGGTCATGATGATGATGGATGTTGCCGAGGAGGATGAGGAGGATCATCACTACCCAATATCAAAAAGGTAAGGACGACGATGATGATGATCCATGATGATGATGAGGGTGATGATCATCACGACTCATGCCCAATACCAGTAATGATGATAAACATCACTCTGCGTCCCCAGCATCCAGCAGTCTTGATGATAAGCATAACTTTGCATCCTTTGCATCTCAAGTCGGGTCTAACGCCACACTTCAAATGAATATGAAAAAGACAAGGACAACAATGAGAATCATGATGATGAGCACCATGATGATGATCATGATGGGTGATACTGAGCATGACGATGAGCATGATGTTGCCCCAAGTCGCCGTCGTCATCTTTACGTTTCAAGTGTCCCGTGGGTTGACCCTGAGATGGAGGGCGGTTATCATCATCGCATCCCCAGTGCTACCAGCAGTCGTGAGGAGAATCATGACTAGGCAGACCCATCAAAGCTACTGGCAGGATCAACCCAGTTAGATGATCGCCATGATGATGATGATCACGAAGAAGATGATGATGATGATGATGATGGTGGTGGCGATGATGATGATGATGATGGGCGCCATGATGATGATAATGATGATGATGATGATGCTGAAAGTGCCTAGCGTGAGATCTAACATTTAGGCAGCATCACCAACACGTCCCGTATGTAAGAAAGACAAGGACAACGAGACAAGCTACTGGCAGGACCCACCTAGTTTGATCACCGTGATGATGACCATGATGATGACGGTGGTGATGATGATGATGATGATGATGATGATGATGATGCACGTGATGGATGATGATGATGATGATGCTGATGATGAATCTTCCTTTTCCTTTGTGCTCATGTGCCAGCAAAACCCTTCCCATGCGCCTCAGCGTTCAGACACCCATAACAAAGAAACGCTGTGAATCTACCCTGTTGATTGCACTCAGTTGTGGCGTGTCGGCCAGTTGTTGGCTGAATGGAGCTTGCCGTGAGTCTTGAACATGGGCTATGGGATGTCCAATCGATAGACCACGCTGCTGAGTCCGGATTGGAGCAGCCCGTGGATCCACAAGGCGGGCTAAATGTGCCACAGTTTAGCTGGGAGCCCCAGAAAGCAAAGGGCAGCACGTTCGCCCAAGCTTTCAACTTGAGTTTATGCGGAGGGAGCAAGTTCTGAACCCAAAAAAACTGTGTCATGCTGAACACGCGCAGCCAAACGCCTACGCTGGCCGGAGCCCGACGAAACTTGGTTTTCACTTGTTTTTGAAGCAGAGGGACTTACGCGCAATGCGGGGGAAATCGCGCACACGATGCACAATCTGCCAAAGCGTCGGGAAAGCCTCGACGCGACTTGGAGCCCCTTGCGTCAGATGCAAGAGACGCAAGGTTTGTTTGAGCCTTGTTTGACTCTTGACCGGATGTCGTCATGTCGCTTGTCCAGGATGCTCTTGGCAGAGCACTCCCAGCTCAGCCCCGGGTTGGCACATGGAGGCGATGCCCAAGCCGAGAGCGCAGCTGAATTTGGCACAGGACGAGTTCCACATTTATTTGTTGTGTGAGTGTTGCCTAGTAGCTTTCTTTCTTTTTTGCTTCTTTGATTGTTTCCTTGCTTGCTTTGTCTTGCTTGCATGCTTGTGCCTGCCTGCCTGTTTGCGTGTTTGTGGTTGTGTGTCTGTGTGTTCTCTCTTTGTCTGTCTGTTTGTCCGTCCGTCTGTCAGTCTGTGTGCCTGTGTGTCTGTGTGTTTGTCTGTCTGTCTGTCTGTCTGTCTGCCTGCCTGCCTGCCTGCCTGCCTGCCTGCCTGCCTGCCTGCCTGCCTGCCTGCCTGCCTGTCGGTCTGTCTGTCTGTCTGTTTGTTTGTTGTTCTTATTTGTCCAGGCCAGCGAGGCAGTTCTGGGATATTGACTGAGCTTGACCTCAGAACATGACCTTCAAACGACCAGGCAGGAACATGGTAGTTAAGTCAGATTTGTTCCTTCAAAGCAGTTGTGTGCTTTTCTTTGGTGCGTGTGTTAGAGTCACGCGCTGCATTGAGATCATGTTTGGTTCCCTGTGGCACGGGAGAGCGGCGCAAGCCAGCTAACCATATTTTAACGCCTCCGGCTCAGGCCGCCGACATTACAGGCCTGCTTTCTTATTTGCGTCCCTTTGGAATTGTCCCCTTGCCCCCCTTCCCCTCAAAGATTTTTGCCCCCCTTTCCCTGCTGAGATCCATTCCCCCTTTCCCCCCTAAGGCCCTTTCTCCTTCTGAGATTTTTCCCTTTTTCTCCCCAAGATATTTTCCGCCCTCTCCCTGTTCAGATCCTTTCCCCCCTTTCCCCCCTAAGGCCTTTGTGCCCCCCTGAGATCATCTCCCTTTTCCTCCCTTTCCCCACTTTCCCCCTAAGGCCTACTTTGCCCCCCCTGAGATCTTTTCCCTTTCCTCCCTTCCCTGTTGAGATCCTTTCCCCCCTTTCCCCCCTAAGGCCTTTCCCCCCGCTGAGATCTTCTCCCTATTCCTCCCTAAGATCCTTTGCCCCCTTTCCCTGTTGAGATCCTTTCCCCCCCTACCCCGAAGGCGTTTCCAGATCTTCTCCCTTTTCCTTCCTAAGATTGTTTCCCCCCTTTCCCTGTTGAGATCCTTCCCACCCTTTCCCCCTAAGGCCTTTCCCTTGCTGAGACCTTCCCCCTGTTCCTTCCTAAGATCTTTCCCCCCTTTCCCTGTTGGCCTTTTTTCCCCCAGATCTTCTCCCTTTCCTCCCTAAGATCTTTTCCACCCCTTTCCCTGTTGAGATCATTTCTCCCCTTTAAGGCCTTTTCGCCCCTGAGATCTTCTCCCTTTTCCTCCCTAAGATCTTTCCCCCCCTTTCCCTGCTGAGATCCTTTCCCCCCTTTCCCCCCTAAGGCCTTTCCCCCCTGAGATCTTCTCCCTTTTCCTCCCTAAGATCTTTTGCCACCTTTCCTTGTTGAGATCATTTCCCCCCCTTTCCCCCCTAAGGCCTTTTCCCCCCAAGATCTTCTCCCTTTTCCTCCCTAAGATGTTTTCCCCCCTTTCCCGGTTGAGATCCTTTCCCCCCTGTCCCCCCTAAGGCCTTTCCCCCCCTGAGATCTTCTCCCTTTTCCTCCCCAAGATCTTTTCCCTCGGTTGAGATCCTTTCCCCCTTTCCCCCCCAAGATCTTCTCCCTTTTCCTCCCTAGGATCTTTTCTCCCTGTCCCTGTTGAGATCCTTTCTCCCCCTTTCCCCCCTAAGGCCGTTTCAGATCTTCCCCCTTTTCCTCCCTAAGATCCTTTGCCCGAGATCCTTTCCCCCTTTCCCCCCTAAGGCCTTTCCCCCCCCTGAGATCTTAAGGCCTTTTCCCCCCCTGAGATCTTCTCGCTGTTCGATCCTTTCCCCCTTTCCCCTAAGGCCTTTTCCCCCCTGAGATCTTCCCCCTTTTCCTCCCTAAGATCTTTTTCCAGCTTTCTTTATTGAGATCCTTTCTGCCCTGTCCCCCCTAAGGCCTTTTCGCACCCTGAGTTCTTCTCCCTTTTCCTCCCTAAGATCTTTTCCCCCCTTTCCCTGTTTTTCCACCCCTCCCTTTTCCTCCCTAAGATCTTTTGCCACCTTTCCCTGTTGAGATCCTTTCCCCCCCCTTTCCCCCCTAAGGTCTTTTTTTCCCCTGCGATCTTCCCCCTTTTCCTCCCTAAGATCTTTTGCCACCTTTCCTTGTTGAGATCCTTTTCCCCCCTTTCCCCCCTAAGGCCTTACCCCCCAAGATCTTCTCCCTTTTCCTCCCTAAGATGTTTTCCCCCCTTTCCCGGTTGAGATCCTTTCCCCCCTGTCCCCCCTAAGGCCTTTCCCCCCCTGAGATCTTCTCCCTTTTCCTCCCCAAGATCTTTTCCCTCGGTTGAGATCCTTTCCCCCTTTCCCCCCCGAGATCTTCTCCCTTTTCCTCCCTGGGATCTTTTCTCCCTGTCCCTGTTGAGATCCTTTCTCCCCCTTTCCCCCCTAAGGCCGTTTCAGATCTTCTCCCTTTTCCTCCCTAAGATCCTTTGCCCGAGATCCTTTCCCCCTTTCCCCCCTAAGGCCTTTCCCCCCCCTGAGATCTTAAGGCCTTTTCCCCCCCAAGATCTTCTCCCTTTTCCTCCCTAAGATGTTTTCCCCCCTTTCCCGGTTGAGATCCTTTCCCCCCTGTCCCCCCTAAGGCCTTTCCCCCCCTGAGACCTTCTCCCTTTTCCTCCCCAAGATCTTTTCCCTCGGTTGAGATCCTTTCCCCCTTTCCCCCCCGAGATCTTCTCCCTTTTCCTCCCAAGGATCTTTTCTCCCTGTCCCTGTTGAGATCCTTTCTCCCCCTTTCCCCCCTAAGGCCGTTTCAGATCTTCTCCCTTTTCCTCCCTAAGATCCTTTGCCCGAGATCCTTTCCCCCTTTCCCCCCTAAGGCCTTTCCCCCCCCTGAGATCTTAAGGCCTTTTCCCCCCCTGAGATCTTCTCGCTGTTCGATCCTTTCCCCCTTTCCCCTAAGGCCTTTTCCCCCCTGAGATCTTCCCCCTTTTCCTCCCTAAGATCTTTTTCCACCTTTCTTTATTGAGATCCTTTCCCCCCTGTCCCCCCTAAGGCCTTTTCGCACCCTGAGTTCTTCTCCCTTTTCCTCCCTAAGATCTTTTCCCCCCTTTCCCTGTTTTTCCACCCCTGAGATCTTCTCCCTTTTCCTCCCTAAGATCTTTTGCCACCTTTCCCTGTTGAGATCCTTTCCCCCCCCTTTCCCCCCTAAGGTCTTTTTTTCCCCTGCGATCTTCCCCCTTTTCCTTCCTAAGGTCTTTCCCCCCCTTTCCTTGTTGAGATCCTTTTCCCCCCTTTCCCCCCTAAGGCCTTACCCCCCAAGATCTTCTCCCTTTTCCTCCCTAAGATGTTTTCCCCCCTTTCCTGTTGAGATCCTTTCCCCCCTTTCCCCCCTAAGGCCTTTCCCCCCCTGAGATCTTAAGGCCTTTTCCCCCCCTGAGATCTTCTCGCTTTTCCTCCCTAAGATCTTCTCCCACCTTTCTTTGTTGAGATCCCCTTTCCCCCCCTTTGACCTCCCCAAGATCCTTCCCCTCTTTTCCGGTTGAGATCCTTTCCCCTAATGCCTTTTCCCCCCAGATCTTCTCCCTTTCCTCCCTAAGATCTTTCCCACCCTTTCCCTGTTGAAACCCTTTCCTCCCTAAGGCCTTTCCCCCCCTGAGATCTTTCTCCTTTTCCTCTTCCCCTCTTTTCCGCCCCTTTCCCCCCTAAGCCCTTTTTTTGCCAGATCTTCCCCCTTTCCTCCCTAAGATCTTCCCCCCCCTTTTCCCCCTAAGATCTTTCCCACCCTTTCCCTGTTCTAAGGCCTTACCCCCCCCTGAGAGCTTCTCCCTTTTCCTTTCTAAGATCTTTTCCCCCCTTTTTGTTGTTGGCCTTTTTTCCTCAGATCTTCTCCCTTTCCTCCCTAAGATCTTTTTTCCCCAGATCTTCTCCCTTTCCTCCCTGAGATCTTTCCCCCCCTTTCCCTGTTGAGATCCTTTCCCCCCCCCTTTCCTCCTTCATCTCAGATGTTCCTTCACCAGCATGGGCAACATCCCCAGCATCACTTGCATCATCCGCATCCTTGGCAGGCGCTGATGCGGATGATGCAGGTGATGCTGGCGATGTGCCGCTGGAGCTGCTGAGGATGCGAAAGCGGACCCGGGGGGAATCGAACACCCCAATGTTTTTTGACAAACTGAGTTGCGCGCAATGAACAGATTTAGTGAAGCGTCTTCGAATCACCGCGTGGTACGTGGACCCCCCCCCCCCGCAATAGTCTGAAATGGTGCCCCTGGGGAGGGGTAAGGGGAGGGGTAACAGGTAAAGAGGTAAGGAGCATTTCTTATGTCCAACGCGCCGTCTGTTGTCGGCGGGTTCACTTGCGTTGGACAACTCAGCATCTGCGCAGTGCATCGACCTTTCTTGGTGCTTGAACTTAAGCACTGGCATGACTGAAGCGCCACGATCAGAAGTGCTACGAGTTTGGGGCCAACGATGAAAAATGGTCAATTCCAAACCCAGGCCTTCGGTTCGACTTTGGCCTGGGTGTACTTGTGCTCCACAGTTCCTCTGTTTATTTTCCTTTCAACGAACAACCGAATAGGCGATTCGCATCTTGGATCAGAACTCTTGCTCTAAATTCATTGGAGGGCTGCGCTCTGGCTCTGTCCAGGTGTTTGCCCTGACACTGTGGCTAGCACTGTGCTGTGCCCAGTAGCTCTCCGCATGCGAAACGGCATGCGACTAATTCGTATATGTGTGGGTGGAGCTTGTTTGCAGCCAAATGTTTGGTAGCGCCGGCCCAAAGTCACATGTGAGCCTTTTGTCTGGAGCCCTCACATACCCTGCAGAAGCCTGCTATGCACAAGCATCGGAAGGTATGGCGTTTGTGTTTTTTTGTTGCGATAGTTTGACATCTTTACATTTACAGTGTACAGCGTTTCACAGACAGTTTCTGTCGTTTGCGAGTTGTTGCAGCCGAAAGAGCGCGCTCAAAAGGCAACTTTGGCCAGGCGCAACTATGGCACGACTCCGATCGCGCAGGAAGTCATCGGCTATGCGGCAAATTCGGCAAGAGGTTCCCTCCCTTCACGGGCATGTGCAAAGACTCCAGCGCGCGCACGCGACAAGGCATCCAATGCAAAAGCGGGTATAGCGGAGGCGGACTTGGGAGGCGACTTCTTCCGCTTCACGCGGAGCCCGGCCCTTGGCCATGGACTCTGGCGCGGATGGGCGAGGCGAGGTTCGAGTTTTGAGTCGGGTAAAGCATACGTGAGCATATGCAGGCATTTGCAGGCATATGCGTACATCGTGCGCATGCGTAGCTCTTGTAGCTCTTGCCTTTCCTAGGGCCTTGGTTCTTTGAGGGTTGCGGATTGTATTTGGGGACCTTCGCAGCCTTTGCTTCCAAGGGCGCACGCTGTATGCGGTCTTGAACCTGCCGCCAGATGCCACGGCGGAGCAAGTGAAGCAGGAGCGAAATCAATCCACAACGCGGGTTTTGTTTTAAGGATAGCGCAAAGTCAGTTTCCATCAGTTTCCTTTTGACCCTCCCACTTGGGCTTGACTTCGAGGATCGTCAAATCACGGGGAACATATTCATGGATGAATGGATGAGGGATTGTAAAGTAAAGAGGCAAGTTATAGAGGGAGGCCAGAATGATAGTTCATGCATTAAACTATGGCACGTGTGCTGAACCGCGGCGTCAGGCTTCACAGGCTGAAGTTGTTAGGCCATGTAATATCCGTTTGCAAAGAGGTGGTGCTGATGGTACGAAGCCATAGGCTCGATGCCGGCCGTCGCAAGGCGTACAGAAAGCTGGCGCTGCAGCATCACCCTGACAAATGCCTTGATCTCGGGGACTGGCTCGAAAGGAAGCCGATTTGGAGATGGACATGAAATTGTGATGTGACTGGCCATCCACTTGCCTGAGTAAGGAGCATGGCCTTGCATCCCGTGTCAGGGGGGTTTCAGCTGATGTTCCTTTTTGACTTTGTTGAGTGTCGAGACCACAAGCAATCTTGCAACCCCACCCCCGCAAGCGCTTGAAACTTCTGGCTGCCACTGGGAAAAAGCCCGAAATTCAATTTTCGGTTGATGTATCTTGAGGTTCTGTTTTGGTATCCTTTGGCGCGGCGGTGGTTGCCTTGTGTTTTCTTTTCGGGCGTCCATGTAGTTTCGTTTGATGTCAAATCATCTGTCGCTTTCTCAGTGTCGTGTTTTTCTCCTTCCCTTCTGGCTTCTGGCCTCTTTCAACTTTTCTGTTGATACGCTTGCATTATTTTTTCTTAGTTTCCATGTTTCTTGACTTCCCCCTGTAGTGATTGTTTGACACTTTTAAGTCTCCCTTCGTTCACGAGTTTTCTTCCGGTTGCCTGTTGGCGTGCCTGTGCTTCCTTTTGGATTTTGCATTTTAGATTTTTATTCTCACCTATGCTCTGCGGCATGTCCGCCGCGCAGGCTGGCTGGATGCACGCGATGGATGGCGGATGGGAGGGAGAGAGGGAGGGATGGATGGATGGATGGATGGATGGATGGATGGGATGTGGTAGGCTGGTGATGTGGATGGATGGGTGTGGAATGATGCATGGGATGGGGGAATGGATGGGATGCACACACACACACACACCATCCCACCACCCACCCACCCCACACCCCCACCCCCACCCCCACCCCCACCCCCACCCCCACCCCCACCCCCACCCCCACCCCACCGCCACCCCCACCCCCACCCCCACCTTTATCCCGCCCCCAACCCAATCCAACCCAATCCAACCCAACCCAACCCAACCCAACCCAACCCAACCACCCACCCACCCACCCACCCCCCACCCCGCGCCCCGCCCCGCCCCGCCTCGCCCCACCCGCCATGCCTTCGCCAGGCATGGAAGGAATTATTTGGGTTTACTGATGCTGATAGTAAGTCTCACCGTAGCACCCCTTGCGTCTCCAACAATGGCGATGATAAGTATCAGCGTAGCGCTCCCTGCATCTCCAACTGTGCCTACCGTGACTGTCGAAATGTATACATATATAAGAAAAGAAAACTATGATGATGATGGTTTTGAAGATGCTGAGGATGAAGGGCGATGATTATGATCACAGTGGTGATGATGACGATGACCATGAGGAAGATGATGACCGTTGTATCTCCAACGATGACGATGATAAGTATCATCGTAGCGTCCCCTGCGACGCCAACAGTGCATGGTGATGACGATGATGATGGTGATGATGACAACGGTGATGATGATGATGATGGTGATGATGATGATGATGATGATGATGACTATGAGGTAGATGATCGTGATGATAGATGACGATGATGTCGATGATACTAAAAGTGATGATCACCATGAGGCTGACAACAAGTCTCACCGTAGCACCCCCCTGCGTCTCCAACGATGACGATGACAAGTATCATCGTAGCGTCGCCTGCATCTTCAACTGTGCCTAAGGTGACTTTCGGAAATGTAGTTCTATACATATGTAAGAAAAGAAAGGGATGCTGATGACCGTCATGATGATGACTATGGTGATGATTTTTAAAGATGCTGTGAGAGATCCCCCTGATCCACCGGGTTTTTGAGCATGGCCAGCCGTTGACCTGAGTGCTTGCATTTGACCTTGGCATGTTGTAACAGTTTGATGCATGTTGGAATGCAGTTGGTCCGACAGCAGACGGCCTACGCATGGAGCGCACGGTCCATCATTGGCAGTCCGGCCTGTGCTTGCAACGGGACACACAAGGCAAAGCAGAGCAGACAGACATTCAGAGCCAGTTGAATTCATTTGTTTCACAGCATTTACCTTTTCATTCGTGAGGTGTGTGCGGAAAACCAGTGCGATCGCTGCCACTGTGCGCTTTCGCATTGGTAGCGGAGCAGGTTCTTTACCTGCGCGCCATGGCCGGAAACGGAGGACAGCCGTTTTACAAAGATGATGAGATCATTGTGGATCGAGATGGGCAAAACCTTCGCTGATGAAGGAATACCGGAGACGTGTTTTGTTCGCCTACGCATCTTTGGAAGGCGACGGGGACACGGCCGAGAAGGGGGCAAAAGATTTGCAGAAGAAGCAACCAAGGTTCGCACGGAAACTGTTGGATGCACTGCATGGAGAAGCCTGGAGAGCGTGCCAAGAACTGCTGAACGACATTGACGAGCTGAGGAAGGAGAAGGGCTACCTGCTGATCTTTCGGGCTTTGCAGTCCGTTGAGAAGGTCACGGTTATCAAGAAGACTGAGGCTTTTGACCAATTCTTCGAGAAGTGTCACCGCGCCAAAGGTCAGCCAGTGGACGCCTTTCTTTGGCAGCGACGGCAGGATTGGGCAGATTTGCTGGACACCACAGATGGAACACAGATGTCGGAGGACCTGAGGGCCTACTTCCTGCTCAAGCACGTGAATCTAAGCCGAGAAGACAGAAGGCAGATCCTGTTGGCCAATCAGTCCAGCTACACGCTGGAGGGCATCGAGCAAGCGCTGAGAGTGTCCTACTACGACATCCACGAGCGGGAGAAAGGTCGCGAGTGGACTGGAGGACGCCCGAGGAATCACTACCATCAGAAGCAGAAGCACTACGCTCATGCCGCAGCGGACGAAGTGGAGAATGAAGAGCTTGAGGATATGAGCCTCGAGAAAGAGGAAGAGGAAGCATACCTGCTGGAGGACGAGATGGAGTCCGAGATGCCGGAGTTGTCTGACCAAGGGGCATCAGAGGATGATGAAATCAACGATGCCTATACTGCCATGGATAAGGAGCGAAGAGGTTATAAGGAAAGCCGGAAGAAGCTGAGAGACATCCAGAAGAGCCGCGGATTCTTCAAGGGCGACTTCAAGGGTGAGTTGAGCTTTGGCGGCGGTGCAGAAGGAAAAGTCAAGAACGAGGTGTTCGGCATGTGGCAAGGTCGGACACTGGGCTGGAGATGCAGGATGCAGCAAGAGCTTCAAGAACGGCCCCAAGAAGTTCGAGAAGGGCAAGAAGGGAAAAGGCAAAGGATCGGGCAAGGCATATCTGGTGGGTGAGCAGCCGCTCTACTTCACTTTGGGCGAGGACGATGAGGAGGATGCTTTCTGCAATATGGTGGGTCACAGTGAGGAGGAGGAATCTGAGATGCAGCAAGATTCTGGACTCACGGACCTGGACTTCAGGCGGAAGAAGGTTTTTGCGATTGCAGGATCAACGGCGTCGGCAGAGTCAGACTGGGAAAAGGTCCTCACCGACGGCGACGAGCACGACACGTACACAGGTCATCCGAAGAACATTCCGGAGATGCCTTGGAAGAAGGAGGACACCAAGCATGTGGTTGAAGAGACAGAGGTGGAAGGCGAACATTAAGATCCTGGTGGCGCCGAGCTTTGAGGAGGTGATGCCTGCCAACTTGAGGACTATGAAGCAGAGAGAGCTAGCAGCAGAGTGCGACGCTTGGGGCATCCAGGTGAGCGGCAAGAAGGATGAGCTTGTGGAGCGTTTGGAAAGTTTCAGCAGAGAAAGCCTACAAGCCTACCAGCACTTCATGTTCAGGACTACCGCACGCACCACAACCACCTACCGGCACGTCAAGCCGGAATTTTCGAAGCTACATCGACATGTCCAAGACGGGCAAGACGGTGCCTAAGGAGAACGTGCGGGGCTACCCGAAGAGCTTGGAGGTTGGCAGGGAGGTTCCACAGGTTCTTTGTCCTGTTTGCCGAAGTGTTATGGTGCTTCGTCAGAACACAGGAGCTTTGTTCTTGCGATTCGGTAGGAGGTTGCAGGGGAACCCGTACCCTTGCACCTGCGAGAGAGGCCATGGAGCAGGCGGAGGATCCGGCTGTTCGGAGCAGTAGCGAGGAGGAAATGAGCCCAATATTCTACTACGTCGGTTCTGCCTATATGGTGCAGGACGGCGAAACGCACGACGGCGAGAATTTATGTGATTCAAGATTATTTGCATGACAATGGGCTGGAGCACCGCCATTTTGGGCCAGCCACCAGTGAGGAGACCTTCAGGTGGAGAGAGGGGAATGGTTTGCCAGCCGACGGACAAGAAAAAGACGTTCCATTTTGCCAACGGTTCCTCAACGACTGAGCAGATCGTGGTATGGGAGATTCCGATCTACCTCAAGGGCCACACTGGTGAGGTGTACTCGGCGGAGGTTCCGGACGGCGCGACCCCACTTTTACTTTCTATTGCAGCTATGACCGCGTTGGACATGGTGCTACGTGTTCGAGAGCAAGTAGTCGAGGTCGGAACTTTGGATTTGAAGCTTCCGATGCTGAAGACCCGTTCCAAACACTTGGCCATTTGGATTGCGCGCAACCCGGAGGAAGAAGCAGTTGTGCCAGGAGATTCACCACGAGTTGTGTCAGAGAAGGATGACCTCTTCGTCTATTACGGCCAAGAGGCGAGGTGGAGCGTGCTTTCGGATCTACCACATCAGCACTACCAGCAAGAACCCGATAAGTTCGCCATTGTTCCGGTGACGGAGCCTCGCGGTGTACGTCCTGGTGATCCCATTGGATAACTTACTTTGAGGAGAGCCAAGGAGTTGGAGCAGGCTGCGCTACATGTACGGGAGGCGGATAGAAGAGTCTGGGTGGCGTTGCGAAGAAGTTACAGCGTGGCCGAACAGATGCTTACCCGGGATTTTCAGACCACGGTGATTTTCGAACCCTTCGGTGGCAAGTTTGGAGTTACCCGGATGGCTTCTGCACAGTTTGGTTGGACGAACTCACAACCACTCGCTTTGCTGGACGGTTATGACCTACTTTCACGGCCTGGGCAACGACTTCTACAACGAACCCTGGAAGAGCACGACCCGTACTTGACCTTAGTGGCATTTGACTGCCGTATGTGGTCACTCCTGACCAACACAGAGTGTCGGCAAGGCCACGCTGAGGCTAGTGGTGAGCGTTTGTCGAGATCGGTATCGGAAGGGTAGATACTAGTTGATTAGATACTAGTTGATTGAGAACGCGGGCGGCAGCCATGCCTGGAACTTTGAGGGCATCCTGACAGAGTTGCTGAACAGGTTCGGCGGCAAGTACGTTGTGGGCGATCAATGCGCTTACGGACCTCGAGATCGAGAGTCGGGAAGGCCGGTGAAGAAGTCCACAGGATGGTTGTCGAACAGCGAAGTCGCGTTGAACTACCTCGGCAAGAAGTGCAGATGCGCCTGGGGAGCACATGAGCAAATCATAGGGCGCGACAAGCTGGGCAGCAGAGCAGCACAGGCGGCGGCATATCCGGTGGGGGTTTGCCGTGCCGTATGTCAAGGAGTGTTGCGCCAGATGGAGTTGGACTATCAAGCAGTGATGGTGCACTCTGACGGCCACTATGGATACGCTGGAGAAGATGATATGGATATTGAAGAGGATCAGATAGATGAGAACGTAGCAGTGGAAGAGCCTTGGCAGGATGAGTGGGAACTGGATGGACAAGTCCTGCGATGACACCACCGAGTACCCCGAAGGCATCTTTTCGTGCCCTGGAGAGACATGGACATGCCCGTGAACTTCGATCTCATAGATGAGGGTCGCATGACAAGCATGAAGTTCGGTGGCGAGGGACACGTATAGATGTAGGCCGGTGGTGGACAGGTGCTACGGAGTTTCCAGTAAGGCAACCAACCAGTGAGGAAGAGCGTGAACAACAGCAGGAGCGAGACACGGCAGCTGAGGAGAAAGAGAAGAAGGCTGATCCCCCAGCAGGGGGCCCATGAGGAGATAGAAGGAGGAGGGTTAGCAAGAGGAGAGCTGACGCAGGCAGAGAGCAGCCAGTCAGGGCCTTGAGACGAAGAATAGCGAGAACTCGTCAGTTGCAACGCGGCTTCTGGACCGAGATAGATTCCGAAGAGTTAAAGGAATTGATGGAGCTGACGCTTGAAGAGATTCAAGAAGAGGAGAGATCTGGATGGTTGGAAAGTGAGTTGGGCAAGCAGTGGAGTTCAAGGGAATCAGCCCAAGCAGAAGTCCGGCTGATCTTATACTCCAGGACTGCGCCGAGGATGCGGAAGCCACAGCCACTTTTTGGTCCGGCGGAAGTTCCACTACGACGGTCGTTTCTTTTGCTTGAGGAGGACAAGACACTAGCTACCAGCTGGGAGGAGTGGTCACGCATGGCACCCGCTTCGCAAGTGCGGGCCCTGGTGGCAAAGCAGAGGAGGCTCTATGTGGTCTTGTTCGGCAAGGAGATTGGAGCAGACGTAGTGGGAGAGCCAGATGAGCGAGTTCAGGAGATGGATGCGGAAAGAGAACGGAAATGGCAAGCGTTGCCGAGAGAGCTGAAGTTGGCAATCAAGAGGATCCACGTGAACCTTGGTCACGCCAACACTCAAACGCTTTTGAGGGCATTGAGGATTTCAAGAGCATCTGAGACCGCAACGCTTGCAGACTGTTCAGATGCGAAGATCAGGAACCACGCATGCCCAGACCTAGCAAGTTGCCCACGGTGGACGAGTTCAATGTACAGATCTGCATGGACGTGTTGCAAGAGAAGGACAGTGCAGGCCATGGTTGAACATTCTTTGCCAAGGAACAACGTTTCAGGTTTGTGCACTTTTACCGCAAACGCATTCGAACCCTACGGGGAAAGATCTTCTGGAAGCATTCAGCAGCCACTGGTTGTCATGGGCCGTTTATCCAGAACGAGGAGTCGTGACGGATCGGGCCAAGTATTTCTTAGCAGAGGTGGCTGATGACATAGCCGAGCATGGCTGTCACTTCAGCGCAGCAGCCAAAAGTTCCCCCTGGCAGATAGGACAGGTGGAACGACATGGCGGCATCTGGAAGGCTACATTCCGCAGGTTAGTTTGGGCAATGCAAGCAGCTGGGAGAGAGGATGTTTTGATGGCAACAGCAGCAACTACACAAGCCAAGAACGCCTTGGCCCGGCATCATGGCTTTTCACCAGCGCAGTGGGTGATAGGTCGAGATTTGAGATTACCGGCAGCCTTGCAGATGAATCAGAGGTGACAAGGATTGGAGCCCAAGCATTCGCAGAAACGCCAGGTACACGCTTTTGTCGGAAGAGTCAGGTGAGGATGGCGGCTGGAGAGCAGTTTGCAAAAGCAGCCAACGACTCAGCTTTGAGGAGAGCAGAGTTGAGAAAGGTGCGGCCACCTTTTCCGGTGGGCGCTTTTGTGTTCTACTATGATGGCACAAGCAAGCAGCAGGGTCACAACTGCCAGAGTGATTGGTCATGAAGGGCAATCCACAGTTTGGCTATCCTCCTAAAGGGGCTGCTGCACCAGGTGGAAGCTCTGGTTGCGGCTCCTCTCGCTGCTGCCCTTCTGCCTCTCCCTCATCTGCTGCGGGAAGATCTTCAGGGGGCTTCGGAGCCTTCCGCAAATCCAGAAAATCTGTCCCTCCTGCTGCTGGCATAGCATCAATCAACTCCTGCTCGTGGCTGATTGCCATCCATTGCTGAACCTCTTCATCATAGGCCTTGCTGAGATGCTCAGGAGACACTGCCAACAGAATGCCTCGGTGAGAGAACCATCTTCAGAGGACTTGAGTGCGAGTTCGACGTCGATGGCACGCATGAGGCTGGAGTCGGAGAGAGATGCAAGGAGAGCAACTAAGTCAAGCGACTTCTTCAAGCGAAAAGAGACCGCGCGCAAAGAGGAGCAAGCAAGGAAGAAGGTCGCAGTAGCGGAAGCAGTGACACCAGCGATAAGGCCAGAGGACATTCCAGCAGGGGAAGAATGGGACCCAGACTTGCACGACTACCACAGCAGACCAACGCGGCAACTTTCGCCGATCGTGGAGGCGAACGCAGAGGCTGCAGAGCGTGAAGCAAAGCGGCAACGTGTTGGCGGAGACTTGGAAGAAGATGAGTCGCTGTGGGTGGGAGAACAGAACTTTGCTCTCTTTGCGAGAGAGAGTCGTACCTTTCTCACGAAACAAGCTCGCAGAAGTTACCAACACCACAAGGACTTCTACGAGGACAAAGGCGTGAGCGAGGAGTTTCTGTTTGGCATGAAGCGGAACAGCTTTGATGAACAATATGCAGCACTGGCGGAGTCAGCTCATGCAGGAGGAGATGATAGTGCATTTGCAGCAGCAGCGGCACCAGCCGGAGGCGGTAAGAAGAAGGGGAGAAAGGAGTTGAGACTTCAGGACTTGGCGGAGCAGCAACGTCTTTTGTTTAGCGGTGAAGGCGGGTCAGATGCTCGCGAGTGGGACGCTTGAAAACAAAGGAAGCTTGCGAAGTGCTGGTTTATCAAACCAGCATGCAGATCCGGAAGGAGAAGGCGGACTTGATCGTACCTACAAGATGGGTGCGGACGAACAAGCATGACGGTTTGGTTCGGCTAGTGGCGCAAGGTTTCAAAACACAAGATGTTGGGAGCATACCGGCGGGATGCACCAACGGCCAGTGCAATAGCAGAGAGTATTTGCTTAACAGTTTGCGCGCATTGCAATTTTGTTCTTTTGGCCAAGGACATCAAGAGCGCTTATTTCAGTGGCAAGTCGGTCGGCAGAGAGATCTACTTGGATCCACCGAAGGGCGGTTTACCCGGTGTGAGGCCAGGGCAACTTTTGCGAGCAAAGAAAGCAACATACGGTTTTGCAGAAGCAGCCAGGTTGTTTTGGTTGGCATTGAAAGACCATTTGCTTTCAGACGGTTGGCGGGAGAGCAGATTAGAACCAGCATTGTTTTATTTACGCAATGAGTCGCAGCTACTTGGAATTTTGGTAACGCATGTGGACGACATTGAAGGCGGAGTTCGCGTGGAATGGTTGGACAAAGCATTTGCCAAATCTTCAAAAGGCACTCGAGTTTGCAACGAGTCACGTCCGGGACTTTATCTTTCGCGGGCGTGAGGTGAAGCAAGTCGAGCATGGACACATTGATGTTTCGATGCGCAACTCTGCTCTTTCCATGAAGAACATCCGGGTGGACAACACACGGAAGAAGCAGCTGGAAGACAACTTGACGGAAGCAGAGATGGAGATCATGAACAGTGTCGGCGGTGAGCTTGGTTGGATTGCAAGACAATTGAGGTGCGATTTAGCATACGAGAATGGTGTCATTCAGAGGTGCAAATCAGATGCTTGCGTAGCAGACCTGTTGAAGCTGAAACAGTACATTGGCAGTGCGCGCAGAGGCGCAGATTTTAAATTGCGCTACTGGTCGGAGGTGGACATCCGCAACGGTGTCATTGTGGTTTTGGCGGATTCGGGACACGCCAACGGAACGCCGGAGAGGGACGAGAAGATGAGATACCGCAGTGTGGGTGGTTATTTCATTTTGATTGCAGACCCTAGCATCTTGCAAGACGAAGCAGCACGGTGCAACGTATTGGCATGTCGTTCGGGAGTGACCAAGAGAGTTTGCCGGAGCACACTTGCAGCAGAAGCCAGTCACTTAGCTGAAGCAGTGGAGGCTAGCGATTGGATTACAGTTTTGCCAGAGGAGGCGCTAACCGGTGCGGTGGACTTGAAGAATTGGACATCGGCAATAGAACGCAGGCAGCGTGTTTACGTCACGGACGCACGGTCTGTTTACGATTACTTGAAGCGAGATGCCTCGAGTACATCTACGGACAAGCGGATGGCGATAGAGGGAGCGCTCTTGCGGGAAACGGTTAGACAACCGAACTCCTCAGTACGTTGGATACACGCCATGCAGAACATAGCAGATGTTTTGACAAAGGCGCAGGCAGACAAGGAGGTTCTACGCGAGTTTCTTCGAACGGGGCGTCTTTCACTTGCGCAGACAGAGCAGAATAAGGCGGTGAAGGAGAAGAAGCGAGCCGAAAGGCAACGCCGGAATCAAGTGAAGCGAGAGGACGACAGTTTGAAGCAAGCGCAGCAAGCGCAGCGAGCGCAGCGCCGGGCAGCAGTGGCTTTGGACGTGCAGCAAGGTGTAGATTCAGATAGCAGTTCAGGTCAAACAAAACAAAAATAACCGGTGTGAGAGATCCCCCTGACCCACCGGGTTTTTGAGCATGGCCAGCCGTTGACCTGAGTGCTTGCATTTGACCTTGGCATGTTGTAACAGCTTGATGCATGTTGGAATGCAGTTGGTCCGACAGCAGACGGCCTACGCATGGAGCGCACGGTCCATCATTGGCAGTCCGGCCTATGCTTGCAACGGGACACACAAGGCAAAGCAGAGCAGACAGACATTCAGAGCCAGTTGAATTCATTTGTTTCACAGCATTTACCTTTTCATTCGTGAGGTGTGTGCGGAAAACCAGTGCGATCGCTGCCACTGTGCGCTTTCGCAGATGCTGATGACTACCATGATGATGATGATAAATATCGACCTAGCGTCGCCTGCATCTCCACTGTGCCTAAGGTGACTTTCGGAAACGTAGTTCTATATATATGTAAGAAGGGATGCTGATGACCACCATGATGATGACTATGGTGATGATTTTTAGAGATGCTGATGACTACCATGATGATGATGACAAGTATCGATCTAGCGTCACCTGCATCTCCAACTGCGCCTAAGGTGACTTTCGGAAATGTAGTTCTATATATATATGTATATATGTAAGAAAAGAAAGGGATGCTGATGACCGCCATGATGACGACTATGGTGATGATGAATGTGAAGATGCTGATGCTGGCGGGTGATGATGATGATGGTGATGATGATGATGATGATGATGATGATGACAACGGTGATGATGATGATGATGGTGTTGACTGATGCTGATGATGAAGGATGATGATGATGATGATGATGATGACAATGGTGATGATGATGATGATGATGACCCTGAGGAAGATGATGGTTAGTATCACGATCGCGATGATAAGTCTCTTCGTAGCGCCCCTTGCAGCTCCAACTGTACCCGACATATGTTTCACTACGTATCAAGTGGCCTGGCGCCCTTTTTTAAAGCCTGTCAGGCCACTTGTTGAACGGGCTCCACTGTCTAGTGTGAACTCATTGGCTTGTTAAGTTGCTTAGAAAACAATGCCGCAGTGTCCAGTGCAGCCCATTGGGCAAAAACTGCTTCACACTTTCCAGCTTTGTGTAGCAAAATAAGCGCCGTCTACAAGGCAGCCTTTTTGCAAACCAAAAAAGTTGAAAAAGACGAGGGCTTTGAGTAAGGCAAGGGACGCTGTGATGGCCCTTAGCGTCCTGATGATGATCAGCGATGATCAGCGATGATAGCTATCATCACCGCCGCGATGATCGTTCGGTTATGCTCATGTGCCAGCCGTCTTCCCTCTTTAGCAAGGGTCGGCGGAGCTCCCTTTGCTTGCAATATCGCCGTTCCCGGCCAAGGCGCAGATGCCGTGCGCAGCTCAAAGAGCGGCCCGCGTTTTTTGCTGAAGTTATTCAGTCTTTTCAAGCCCGAAGAAAGTGGCTCTGTGCCTCTCTTTGGGCCCGGCCATGGCAAGAAACGAATCGCTGCGCAAGTATCGGATTCAAGCAGTCCAACAGCAGCTGGTTGATTTTCTTATGCTTTCCCATGACAGCAGCTGGGACGGACATTAACTTGGAGGCAAAAGGATGTCGAAGACTCTTCGACTTTGCTCCCATGCGGTGCCAAATTGGTGAAAATTCCCAATTCCAAGGCAGAGGCAGGAAGCAAGTTCGCCCGCATCGCGCTGGCTTACGAGGCAGTTCCGGGAGCGGGCTCGCTTTTTCCCAAAGCTTTCAAGTTTTTGCCCAGATCGGCTCTGGGGTGGTCCGGCTCTGAGGTAGGTTTGCAGGAGGATTGCGGGGAAGCGCAGGGCGGTTCCCAGGAGGTTTCTGGGGCGCCGAGCACGCGGAGGCGCAGAGGGGGTTTTTGGGGACGCGCCGCGGCGACGGAGTCTGCAAATCCGAGCAGGGTTCTGGGACGCACGGGTGACAGCGTTTCGTGGTGGCTCTGGGACGCCGCGGCGTGGTTCCAAGCACAATGTTCTTGGAGGCACGGGGGTTGGTGCAATTTTGTGCAAGGTTCCAGGCCCGGCCCCGATCATGCGTGAACCGGTGCACACTTGGCCAGCAACCGATTTACGCAAATCAAGGCAGTGGAGTGGCAGTGGCTTGTGAGAGTCTAGCAATGGTGTAGCTCAAGCTCGCGCCGGGCACTACGAAGAGTTGCTGACGCTGGCCACGGTCTCTGCCAAGCGCAGCGCGCAAACACTTACGCGCCCCAACCCGGTGTGTCCCTGTACAGTCTTGGCGGCTCGGGGAAAAGGCCCAGCCCTGCGTAACGGTTAAGGCGGGTGGCCTAAGCAAAGCCGGCGCACAAGGCCAGCAGGTTAAAGACGCTGCGACACGCGTCGGGCATAATCTCGGCGTTGCTGGGGTCGCGCGGCGTTCCAGGGGCGCTTCGTTACACCGTCAACGCGTGGGAAGATTGGATTCGAAGGGGCGAGCCGGGCCCGCCCATTGTCATGCGTTGGCCGCCGCTACCTTGCAAGCCGGAGGGAACAAGAGCGAGAAGAAGAAGAAAACAATATGACGACGTTGCTGTCAAGAGAGCGTCGAAGACAGAGATAGATTTAGCAACGCAGTCACTTGCAAGCTAAGAAAGACACTAAGACACCGAACATGAAGGCGATAACCGATGACGCGTGATTAGAAGAAGGCAAACATGGCAAAAACATTTCGAGAAGGGGCCAGATCACGACGACAGTGAGAAGAGCACCTCGAAGAAGAAGCAGAAGAAGGAGGAAGAACAATCGTAAGAAGAAGGAACGTGTTGATAAGAAGGCGATGGCAAAGCCGAGCGCAAGGGAAAAGACTGAAGACAAGTGCTGGGTAAGAAGATCAAGAGAAGGCCGAAGACAGGCTCGTACGAGTACTAGAAAGAAGGCGAAGATGACGATTACGATGAGAACGGCCAAGACTGAACAATCCTGAATCTGCCAAACAAAGCTGGATTTCTGCTGGGACACTGTCCAAGTCCACGCTGGGCCCCCGGTTGCGCCTCTTTTCCACGCTGTGAGTGAAAGAATCGCTGATACGGTGTCGCAGGCAAACCTTCTGCCCTGACTCCTGAGGGTCTGCGTGCTCCGTTGTGGACGTGCGTTTGCAAGGTTCGGGGGGAACATTGCTGCGCGACCCCCCTCAGAGTCGCCCCCCTCTGAGCGTCTTTTTCGGTCGTTCTTCGGTCGCATTTTGCCTGCCGTGCCACTGCGCTTGGGCGCCGTGCCACTGGAGCGGAGGGCGCCCTAGCCGGCTGCTGCCTTGGCCGGTCCGGCGATTGCTAGCGGTGCCCGGCCGCGCCTCGGCTGCTTTGGGCGCCTTGGCTGCTCTCGCGCGTGCAGCGGGGCTTTAGCCGCCGCGCTCTGGCTAGTTTACTTAGTTGGTTCAGAAACTGCCGTCCAAACCCCAAGCCTCATTTTTCGGTTTTTCGCCTGGGCCGGGCTCTGGCCACAAAACCTTGAACCTCTCCAAAAGTCATTTTGCGGTCAACTGCGCTTGGGTTTTGCGGAGGGCGCCCTGGCCGGCTGCGGCTTTGGCCGCCGGGCTTTGGCTACTCTACTTAGTGGGTTCAGAAAGTGCCGCTCGTTTCGGCTCACCGTGCCGCTGCGCTTGGATTTGGCAGGGCTGGGCTCTGGCCAGTCTACTCCCTCGTAGAAGGTACCAGGTATTTACCCACCCGCGCGTCCGAGTCAGAGCTGCCTGATCAGCACACCCGCTCATGTGCATCACGTCAGAGCTGCACGCACGCTTGCGCGCGATAAGCACGCCCCCCAGAGCTGCGCGCGCAATAAGCGCACTGCACGTGCGCTGGCACACTGTGACTTGGTCCAAAACAGCGCATGTCAACCTGACATTCAGCTGGCCTGAGCTAGCTACCGGGATGTCCCACAACTGTAGAAACATGCACACTTGTCAAACCGCCTGAGAATAGACGCGCGACCTTCGAGGACATGCCAAAAAACGCGGCGGTGACTATGCGCACGGCGCGTTGTAGAAGACTTTTCGGACGCGTCGCAATGGCCGTGTCGCAATGTTTACTTCACCCAAATCGTCTTTTGCAAGGCCGTGATTAGCTGCGATTTACGCACCAACTCAATGCAACCGGCGCAAGACGAGTGGCCGAAAAAGGGCTGTCGGCGGCACACGGGCGTAGCCCATTCTATCCAGCTACGCCTCCTCAGATAGCATGTCGCCGCTAGGCAATTTACCTGCCAGCTTTAGCTATTGGGGCTGCGCCTTCCGCCGGCCCTTGTCACTTGGTCGTTCACACACAAGAAAATGACTTGACTTTGTGAGATTTCATGCAATAAAACGACATGCATGGTATCAGCAAATTTTGCATCACAGATCACTGTGCCTTCAAAGAGGCGTAGCTGGCTACAGGCCGCAGGCGACTAACGCTATCGAAAGCCAAAGCCTAGCAGCAAGCGCCAGACCAGCCAAGGCGCGGCCAAGCGCAGCTGGCCAGGGCACACCCAAGCGCAGCGGCGGCGAGCAAAATGCGAGCGCCACGGCGAGCAAAATGCGATCGAAAAACGACCAAAAACGACCCCACAAAGTAGATAGCCAGCGCCCGGCAGCCAAAGCCGCGGCAAGCGCCAGACCAGCCAAGGCCGGCCAGGGCGCAGCCGGCCAGGGCTTTCTCCGCTACACCCAAGCGTAGTGGCACGGCGAGCAAAATTCAGCAAAACAACGCTGAGAGGGGCCGCGCCTTGCCTGCCGGGCTCTGGCTACTTTACTTAGAGTTGGTGACGTGCTGCTTGCTGCGGGGCTTTGGCTACCAAGGGCGTTCTCCGCGACAGCCAAGCGCAGCGGCAGCCGAAAAACTTCCAAACAGCAGTTTCTGAACCGTTGACCAGCCGCATCCCGCGGCCAAGGCTTCGCAGCGCACCAGACCAGCAAGGGCGCTCTCCGTCTGCAGCCCAAGCGAGCAAAATGAGAGGGGGTCTGAACGGCAAAGCCCTGCGGATGGGTGCAGCTGGCCACGGCTACACAAGCTTGGGTGGCACGGCGAGCAAACGCGTCTGAAAAACGACCAAGCGTGACGCCCACAGACAGGGTCCAAACGGCAGTTTCCGAACCCAGTGCCCCGCAGCAAGCCAAGGCTCGGCCAGGGCGCAGCCGGCCAGGGCTTCCCCCTCTGCGCTCAAGCGCGCGGCGTGCAAAACGAGCCAAAGGGGGCGGGAACGGCAGTTTCTGATCCCACTAAGTAGACTAGCCAGAGCCCGGCAGCCAACACCCCGCAGCAAGCGCACCAATTAAGTAGACTAGCCACGGCCGCCAGACCAAGCGCAGAAGCAACAAAAGAAGAAGAGGCAGAAGGAGCGGAAGAGGGAGACGACAAACGAGAAGAGGCGCGCGAGAACGATAACTGCGTCGATAACAGCAAAGCGGAGGATAACGGAAAGCAAGACAACCACTTGCATCGTAAGTATTAGTGAGAAGAAAGCAAAGAAGAACGACGACAATAAACCACACCCATGATGAACAAGCGCGCGAAGAACTCGCGTGCTAAACGTGAGCGTCAGAAGTCGGGGAAGGCGGACCCCAGAAGAACTTGACGAACGTTAACCAGAGGAGTCAGAGTAAGAAGGCGCGAAAGACAAATAGACAACACAATGCAACGCAACGCTCGCAAGCAAAAGGCAGCCAGCGAGCGAACAAACAAGCGAACAAGCGCTTAGAACAACAAATGAACAGCCTGCCAGTCAAACGAACGAACAAGCCACCAAAAATCGGGCAAAGCAAGCGAACGCACAGGCAAACAAGCGCACAGACAGAGAGACACCAATACAGCCAGACAGACAAGCAAACCAACAGACCAAAAAAGAAGTCAACAAACCAACGAACAAACCAAACAAGACTACAACAACAGCCCAACACGCAACAAACCGACACACCAACAAACGAACAAACCGACATACCTCCAAGCCGACAAGCCAACCCACGAACGAACAAATAAACGATCAAACAACCTGCGCAGCAACCAACCAAGCGCACAACCAACAAACACATCAGCAAAGAAACAAACTCGCGAACAAACAAAAGCGCCAAACAGACAGACAGGCGCAGACAAACAAACACGCGGCGACGCACGGACTGCGCCTTCCATTGTCGCACTGTCTGTAGTGTGATAGCCAACCGGATCGCTTCTTGTCACGCATACTTAGCTTTGTGGCTAGTTCTAAGAGTAAAGCCACGCAAAGATGGATGTGTAAGAGGTGTCCTTTTTGTCACACGTGGCAGGGCCGCAGCCAAAACGCGAGGTCCTGGGCAACGAGCAGCGGCGGAAGCGCTCGCGCCCGCGGTTGTGTTTGCAAGAGAAACAGTTGAAAGGGCGATGCAGAACGATTCAGAGAGAGAGAGAGAGTGTGTGAGAGGGAGCGTGTGAGAAGTCCCACGGGATATGTTAGGCTACGACCTCACGGGAGAGCTGCCGCAGGCAGACGCTGCAGCGGGCCATGTTCTCAGGGCAATTCGCTTCCAGGGTGGAGAGGTTCGGCCAGGCAAGTTTGTATTGGTGGGCGCGGTGTTTGCGCGGGCAGCCTGAACACCTTTGCGCCGAGGCCGGTCAGCTCTGGAAACCTTCCTGCGCGAATACATGCGGGCAGCAGCAGTCTCAGGCAGCACTTTTGTTGGGGGGCTTTTTCAAGCACTGTGCGCTGCAGGCTCCCAAGACTGCC